>OY769910.1:14843959-15008959 GCA_963669185.1 Dyspetes luteomarginatus | reverse complement strand
ATGATCCAGTGGAAAGAACTGTGGCCATTTCTAAATTACATTTTTCTTCTATTTAAGTACATACATCCGAAAAAAAAAAACAGTCAAATCATTAATTTTGAGTGAAAAATCACGTTTTTTCTGGAGATTTTTAAATCGTTGCCGCTCTCGATTTCTCCTCGTATTCATTCTTTTATCTTATTTCACCGCGCCGAAATATACGGACCGATTGCATTTCATCAGATTTTTTTTTTAAAAGGATCTCATTTTTTCGCCCTTGTAAAAAGTAATAAGAAAAATTGGAGTCAATTAAAAATTGAAAAAAGTCTATAGCTGTTTCTTTTTTTATATATGATCAAGTGGAAAGAACTGTGGCCATTTCTAAATTACATTTTTCTTCTATTTAAGTACATACGTCCGAAAAAAAAAAACAGTAAAATCATTAATTTTGAGTGAAAAATCACGTTTTTTCTGGAGATTTTTAAATCGTTGCCGCTCTCGATTTCTCCTCGTATTCATTCTTTTATCTTATTTCACCGCGCCGAAATATACGGACCGATTGCATTTTATCAGAATTTTTTTTTTAAAAGGATCTCATTTTTTCGCCCTTGTAAAAAGTAATAAGAAAAATTGGAGTCAATTAAAAATTGAAAAAAGTCTATAGCTGTTTCTTTTTTTATATATGATCAAGTGGAAAGAACTGTGGCCATTTCTAAATTACATTTTTCTTCTATTTAAGTACATACGTCCGAAAAAAAAAAACAGTAAAATCATTAATTTTGAGTGAAAAATCACGTTTTTTCTGGAGATTTTTAAATCGTTGCCGCTCTCGATTTCTCCTCGTATTCATTCTTTTATCTTATTTCACCGCGCCGAAATATACGGACCGATTGCATTTTATCAGAATTTTTTTTTTAAAAGGATCTCATTTTTTCGCCCTTGTAAAAAGTAATAAGAAAAATTGGAGTCAATTAAAAATTGAAAAAAGTCTATAGCTGTTTCTTTTTTTATATATGATCAAGTGGAAAGAACTGTGGCCATTTATAAATTACATTTTTCTTCTATTTAAGTACATACGTCCGGAAAAAAAAAAACAGTAAAATCATTAATTTTGAGTGAAAAATCACGTTTTTTCTGGAGATACAAATATATATTTTTTTAAATACCTTTTTCGCCACGATAAAAAAAATATCAGAAATCTTGAAACAGTTAAATATCCTTTAAGTATTATTTTTGGACCGTAGAGCAGTATCGGTAAAAGTTTGATCTTCTAATTGAATTTTTCATCTATCGTGAATGCGTGAAGAAAAACCATAATAAAATTTTGGGCATTTATTTCGTATAATAATTGAGTAAAAGATTCACGTGTTCTCTCTCCTTCTCTCTTTCTCTTTACTTATATATTCAGTACGAAGGACCTTTCTATGCGATTGCTGCTTTGCTTACACGGTGGCGATCGCGGGGCTTGCTGGTTCACCTCTCCTGAGCACACACGCTCGCGCTCTCGGTAATTGATCGGCATCGCCGCAATTGCGTGCTGGCAAACGAGCCGACACACAACGCGCGCGCGGTGGCGGTAGACCGGTCGATCTCTCGCGGCGTGCAGCTCCCGCGTTGAGAGCAATATATATATATATCGTCATTCATCGTGGCGGTATTTTCTACACATTCGTATATGCATCATTCTCTCTTTCTCTGTTTCTGAAACGAGCAATCGCGGCTACTGTGAGATTCCGGGCTTTGGTACACGAATCCATAATCGGCAATGCATAATTAGCCGATAGGACGAGAGAGCTTATGAATCACCGCGGCTTTTAAAAGCGAGCAAAACGCATAGCTCCAACTCTATAGAATCGCTGATGTACAATTTTTTCCACGCGTCTTCTCGTTTCCCACTTGCATCATCGAGTGATCGAAATGCGTGAAAAATAAATAAGAAATTCCCATGTCAAATTCCGCATGAAATTGCCAACAATTTGAGGCAGATTCACTTGAGTCGTTATTACAATTGCATAGATCGATAAAATTGAAGTAATAATTACGCGAAAATAAATAAGGGTAACAATAAATAATAATAATAATATTGATAATAGTAATAATAACAATGAGAATAATAAGTAAAGTATCTTTTTCGATGATTGAAGGCTTTACAAAAAATCCTTTAGTACCTACTTCATAATTTCTGAGCTTTATCACTTTCCTGATGCACATGATTCGATCTATAATTCTTGAGCCTCTGGACACGTTCATAACAGTAATAAATTTATTATTCTACTTTTCAATAGCTTTCCGCAAAAAAGGGAAGAAGAATAGAACGCGCTCATCTTTATTAAGATCGACATTATCGAGAAAACGATCTACTTCCTGGGGAAATGATCGAGCGTCCGTCTTGTGTCGAAGCGAACGGCGCGTCAATATACATGTGCATCTCGCTCGGTCGTAATGTAACGATTAAATCTTTCTCTCTCGCCATTAAAATGAGCTCTGGGGCTATCAAAAGCACGTTAGCCTTTACCGTAAAAGCAAAATGGCTCGTTGCATTCGAGCGCAACACGTGAGTGTATTAATGATGTCATTGCGGACTTCCGCGAGTATTTTTCGCCTTACGCGTATTTCCAGTAACTATTCAAGAGTTTCCTGAATCGCCCCTGGCAAAATTATCCTTCCGGAATAACAACGAAAAATTGTCAATTGCGTTTTGATGATTGTTGATTACCAAATCTTTATTGCAGAAATAACTATTTAATTGAACATTTAATAGTGGTAAATTTAATTATTATTAATAAATTTATCGCTTTATCATCCTCGACATTTTCTTTTATATCAATCTCTATTTTCATTTCCCACACGCACACATATGATAAAGAATCCCATGAACGGTTGGCTAACACGACAGTTATCTCGTACTCGAGAGAGAGGGTGCGTAAGGTCAGCAAAATTTTATTGATCCCTATAGTCGTTATTATATGTACATAAACGTTACATGGGCACTTAAACATTAAAATTGATAATTCTCGCGCTTGTTGCCTTGTAGAACAAGTACCTCCAGGATCTTCACATAATTTTATAGTTTTTCTTTCGAGGAAATCTCGCGAACGTGGTCGTAGGCATTAATCGTTTATGCATATACGGATGTACATTTTTTTTTAACTAATTATTTTATGATCATTACCGATTTTTTGTTCTGAGAAAATATTTAATATTATATATTTCATCAAAATGAAAATTTCTGACTCAAAAATAGCTACGAAAAAAATACGTTCCTTTATTACGTGATGATTCCGTAACATAGTCAGCCGTGATTAGAAAAAAATCGTTTTTTTTTTTATTGTACCTAACTAGTTATGATTGATTGGCCGAAATAATAGAAAAAGTTTGACAAGAAAAGAATGGAAATGAAGGATGATGGAAAAATTGACTTTTCTTTCCACCTGAAATTAAAAAGTACTGACTCGGAAAGGGTTAAGACAAAAAAAATAGCTTTCTCTCTCTGGCGATGTTCCCAAGACGGGCCCTACTAGGTACACACATATAGTATCTCCAGGATGTTCACATAATTTTATAGTTTTTCTTTCGAGGAAATCTCGCGAACGTGGTCGTAGGCATTAATCGTTTATAAAACTATGCATATACAGATGTACATTTTTTTTAACTAATTATTTTATGATCATTACCGATTTTTTGTTCTGAGAAAATATTTAATATTATATATTTCATCAAAATGAAAATTTCTGACTCAAAAATAGCTACGAAAAAAATACGTTCCTTTATTACGTGATGATTCCGTAACATAGTCAGCCGTGATTAGAAAAAAATCGTTTTTTTTTTTATTGTACCTAACTAGTTATGATTGATTGGCCGAAATAATAGAAAAAGTTTGACAAGAAAAGAATGGAAATGAAGGATGATGGAAAAGTTGATTTTTCTTTCCACCTGAAATTAAAAAGTACTGACTCGAAAAGGGTTAAGACAAAAAAAATAGCTTTCTCTATCTGGCGGTGTTCCCAAGAGGTGCCCTACTAGGTACACACATATAGTATCTCCAGGATGTTCACATAATTTTATAGTTTTTCTTTCGAGGAAATCTCGCGAACGTGGTCGTAGGCATTAATCGTTTATAAAACTATGCATATACAGATGTACATTTTTTTTAACTAATTATTTTATGATCATTACCGATTTTTTGTTCTGAGAAAATATTTAATATTATATATTTCATCAAAATGAAAATTTCTGTCTCAAAAATAGCTACGAAAAAAATACGTTCTTTTATTACGTGATGATTCCGTAACATAGTCAGCCGTGATTAGAAAAAAATCGTTTTTTTTTTATTATACCTAACTAATTATGATTGATTGGCCGAAATAATAGAAAAAGTTTGACAAGAAAAGAATGGAAATGAAGGATGATGGAAAAGTTGATTTTTCTTTCCACCTGAAATTAAAAAGTACTGACTCGAAAAGGGTTAAGACAAAAAAAATAGCTTTCTCTATCTGGCGGTGTTCCCAAGAGGTGCCCTACTAGGTACACACATATAGTATCTCCAGGATGTTCACATAATTTTATAGTTTTTCTTTCGAGGAAATCTCGCGAACGTGGTCGTAGGCATTAATCGTTTATAAAACTATGCATATACAGATGTACATTTTTTTTAACTAATTATTTTATGATCATTACCGATTTTTTGTTCTGAGAAAATATTTAATATTATATATTTCATCAAAATGAAAATTTCTGTCTCAAAAATAGCTACGAAAAAAATACGTTCTTTTATTACGTGATGATTCCGTAACATAGTCAGCCGTGATTAGAAAAAAATCGTTTTTTTTTTATTATACCTAACTAATTATGATTGATTGGCCGAAATAATAGAAAAAGTTTGACAAGAAAAGAATGGAAATGAAGGATGATGGAAAAGTTGATTTTTCTTTCCGCCTGAAATAAAAAAGTACTGACTCGAAAAGGGTTAAGACAAAAAAAATAGCTTTCTCTATCTGGCGGTGTTCCCAAGAGGTGCCCTACTAGGTACACACATATATTATACATATACAAATATACCTGTGAAAGCGCGTGTACGCACAATACACACATGATCTTGCGTGGTTCTCTGCCTCGTCCTCGAGGCAGGTCCCGTTAGCTCGAACCCTCGTCCCTCTCTCTCTCTCTTTGGATGATGCTTGTACGAGAGAGTTTGTGAGTCTGAACAGCCAAGCCATGTGCTTCGTGTGTGAGAGTTGACGTGCCGGGGTTCGGGACGTAACAAAAAATTATAGATGGCTCAAGAGCCCGTCAGCCGATATATATATATATATATATATATATATATATATCTTCCTCTCTGTCTCAAAGAACCGACCAAGAGAGGCGAAATTAACGGTGAATTACCGACTCGTTTTCATTCGTGCTTAATCGTCATCGATACCCACTCGGATATTGTCTCGGTTCACCGGAATAAAAAGCCTCACGAGAGTGTCGAAAGGTGAGCATTAAAAATATTATATCGAGAAGCTGATTAAGGAGATGTTAAAAATTATTTCTAGATAATAAGAATAAACAAATAAAAACGAGATGAATCAAAATAATAATAAATTCTATCTCTGCATTAATTGAAAAATAATATATTTTTCAGTACTCATTGCGGTAAGAGGATAGAAAGGGAATCGAATGAGACAGAGAGGAAAAACGCGCGTGACTGTATTAGACGATTCTCGCGAGTGCCCGCATTCTCTCCAATTTCTTCCATCTCTTCGATCCTTATTATTACGATACCTTGTTTTTCTAACCCCCATGTTGTGTGATGCGGTTTATAAAGTCTGTGGTAAAAGCTCTTTTGTGGCTGTGACCACGTGAAAGAGAAAGAGAGAGAGAGAGAGAGAGTCCGAGCCTCGATTCCTATAAGGTTTTCAGGTAAAATAGTTAAGAGAGATAAGGGCTTTGTGCGTTGCCGGTTACCGTTGTGAGTGTGGCGCTGTGAGCATGAGACGCTTGGAATGTCGTTTAGCGACTTCCCTCTCTTTTCACTCATCCACTTCTTCTTCTTTTTCATCCGCTTGCTTTTCTTCTTCATCTTCCTCCACTTCTTCATCTTATTTTGCAGCATCAACAGCAGCCAGAGCACCAACACATCGGAAATCATCTGTACGGTCTCGTTTTTTTTTTTTCATTTCTGTCGAGCACTCTCGCCAATCTTCAATTCGCCCATATATATATATATATATATATATATATATATATATATATATATATATACATATGTATATATATTCATTTCGTGATCCCCGCTTCACCTCTTTGACTCGTACATGCATTCGTTGATGCGAAAGAGCGACAGAGAATTAAGTGATAGAGCCAGTCGAGAGGCCATAATGACCTGTGGAGCTCGTCACTTAAATTACGCAGCCACCCAGCGCCAAAAAATCACTCCCATATATTTAATTTGTTAATATACGCCACACACACACACACACACGCATGCAGCAGGAGAAAAAACCTCGATGACTGTATCGCGTTTTCGTTCTTTTCATTTCGTAACGTGGAAGTCCTCAGATATAATGATAATTTTCGCAGTACTGCATTATGCTCGCGATTCCGCGAAAACAATCAGAAAGAAAATGTACATATGTTTAAATTTATGCCGCAAGCGGAAGGCTCCTCCTCATGATTGAATCTTAAAAAATTTGATCGAATCATTAAATTTTTTTATTTGTAAAATATTGATGGGTCAAATCTAGGCAAAGTTCATTCAGTTTGCGATTTCTGGACTGAAATTTCTAGACTGTCTGATCTGTCTAGGGGCATGATTTTTTTACCCAAAACATTGAGAATATGGAAAATAACCGGGAAGCTTTTTTTTTATCGTGATTGTTGCGAAGAGGGAAAAAGTCAATAAGTCAAACGTATAAGGGTGACTTGTCATATTTATGGGAGAATTTTTCTGCTTTACTATACGTGAATTATTCATACTGCGGCGTGTAACGGTCTCAGTAATTTTTTGCCATGCCTCTCCTGTATAAGCTCGTCTATTAAATAACTGCAGCGTCACTCTAATGCCATAATTGCAATTTCATCTAGCTCTATCTAGCCTTTGATTCCCGGTACCCCATCTTGTCTGTCATTCACTTATCTTTACAATTTTTTTTTTTAAACCTGCATTTTTCTCACCGCAAAATTATTTTTCCTCCTGCTAAAAATATCCTTGCCCTTTTGCGAGTATCTCAAGATATTCACTTTTTGCGAATATCTCATGATATCCCGTTCGGTACATTTCAGCTTTTCAATCGTCGATGCTAATCGTCTGCAAAATATTTTTCATGTTATTCACGATTATTAGCGATATTTTATGCCACAATCTCCGTTAAGCGACGTAAACTTGCGTGTGTGAAGCCGGCACGCGCCCATCGTAGGTGTAAATCCTGTCTCGGCATTTTCCTCCCCTCCCCCCCTGCACGCCACATCACCCTTTTTATTTTTATTTCTGTTAATTCACAGAGTCTCTCATGCGTGCGGCATTAGGCACTTGCAAAGTACCTCAAAGCGAGCCTCTTTGCACACACACACACACATTCACACACACGTTTTCTCCACCTCCGCAAAACTCGACTCGCTTTTCTCGCGACATTTGTTTTGCGTGTGGTGAGAGAGATGACGAGGGCCGATAAGACAGTAGTAAAGTCGCATGTGAATATTTATTGCTCAGGGAGGGAGAGAGAGAGAAGGAGGGAGAGAGAGAGAGAGAGAGAGAGAGAGAGAGAGAGAGAGAGAGAGAGAGAGAGAGAGAGATCTTCAAAGATCGCCGTGTACATCATCTCGTCTTCGTGTGCAGGAGGTATAGACCCTGTTAGCGAGCATACGAGATGAGGAGGTAACACGCGTGTACAGAAAATCGTCCTTTTTTTATACCTATAGCGTCTTTACACGAGCTTTTATACATTCGTGAGAAACATGGAAATAAGCCGCCTCTGAATCTTCCATATTGTATATATACATATAAACATGCGTGTATATTTAAGATATTATGCATGATGTATAACGCCTGAAACGCTTTTCATACCGATATAAAATTAAGAAGTAGCTTGTTCGTGGCACACAAAATATGTACTACATAAACGTGTGATGTTCTTCCGGGAAATGAGAGATAAAAAATACGCGATTATGCCACGAAAAGGGTGAAAGGCCCGTCGTGTTGGTTCGATGGGGGGTGACACGAAAAATATGAAAAAAAGTTCAAAGTTCACTTAAAAAAAAAAATTATGCACAATATTATGACGATGAATTATGCTACATTGTGAGCAATCCGCGAGCACACAACCGGTTGAAGAAATTTTATATATATATATATATGTATGTATAAGAGTATGTATAAAACTGTTAATGGCCGATACGAGATTCTCGTCGTTGACGTTCATTAGACATTCTAATGGGTACACTTCTGAGAAAAAAATAAAAAATCAAATGTTGATAAATAAAATATGGAGCAGCGAGACAGAAAGATCGTTATCGTACAACACAACTGAGCCATAGGTGAAAAGAGGACGTTCGGTATATAACAGTGACACACGAATACACAGACAAGGGATCTTCAAACGACGGTGCGAGCGAGAGCTGTCAGTCGTTTTCTGACGATGCTAGATCGCGAGGCAAGAAGGCAGCGAGATCGTTTTTTTAACCGAATATTATTCTCAGGCAGGTGGCTCCGGTCTTACATATATAGACATATAAAAAATGTAGGATAAATCATAGATGTGAGTATATTCGAGTTTAGGTGAGCTTGGATTGACATACGGGTCGTTATACTTTCGCCGTCCAAAACGATCACACACTGACCGAAGAATTTTTCGGTCACTTCTCAAAATATCCCGTAACTCAATATACACACATGTATATAATCGACTATTTCATATTAGTACAATATTTCAATATTTTGTATTTGCATATCGCATTACACCGTTCACGATCCTTTCACATTTCGATCGTTCACGCGCCTCGCACTGGACGCGTTACTATAATTTTCTAATGAGAAATTTACAAGCGGAAGATATCGAATCTCCGCGAGGTTCGAAGAGGTCGATCGTTTGAACGTCCAGTATTGTTGATCGAAAGAAAGAAGAAAAAAAAAACTTTCTAATAATTTCTGAATTTGCCCTATATGTTATTTACATCCCCTCTCACTATATGTATTTTTTTTCTTGCATTCTCGTTATAGGTATGTAAAAATTTATCGATACGGACGTGTGTCCGGCATGAATAACGATCTATTTTGGTACTGCGTCTTTATCGACGGGACATTCATCTTGTGTGTTTTATTAGAACTGGCGAGAGACGCAGTATGAACTCTCGCGACGAACGCTCATGACGTTCCGCTGACAAGAGCCCCTGATAGTTCCTCCAGGCTGACACGTGTCTGTCTCATTTTTTTTTTTCAAATTTTCTATTCGTCAATTCCTCCCCATATCGATCTTTCGCGATAGGAAAATAAATTCTGCTCGTCAGTCGTAACGAAAAATACGCGAGGCTGATTGTAACAGAATCGCGAGACTCTTGAGAGTTTTGCGACTTTATCGATGTGTGTATGTCAGTTGGGAAAGGATCTGCCTGTCTCTTGTCACGAGATATACTTTACGAGTCAACAGTGAGCTACGTGATAGTTTGTACTATATAAAAGCAGATAGGGTAATTCCAGGACAGATGGAACGCCAGGGATAAACGAGAGTTTCAAGAAATTGTGAATTTTTATGAAATTTTCTTTAGCGCCTTTTTTAGGATCTTCTTATTATTATAATACGAAACCATATGGAAAAAGCTCCTTTTACGTCTCTATACATCAAAGAAACATATATCTTCTGTAATTGGATAGGAGATAGAACACTCTGCACTTCATTAATTGTCATTTTGTTTTACCCCGAGTATTTTTAAAATATGACATTTTATTAAAATTGAAGTTTCGTAAACTTTTAACCCGAATGAAATTTTCTCGCACCCGCGGACAATCAGTATCCGGTTGAAACTCTCAAACATCAAGATGACCCGTAAACAAGGTTCGATTATTTTTATTTGCACATTGTGAAAAGGTTCGAATGTGTGGATTGAAATAATGCTATTTTATTAATTTTATTAAAATAATTACACCCTCCCTCCACGAACTCGTTCATCTTGAAAAGTTTTTTTAACTCAGTAAAAATTCGAAAATATTAATAATGATTTACCGCGTCAAACAGAAGGTAACAAAAGCCTCAGATTATAGAGTCCTGAAAAAGTTACAATTGATTAACAAAAAGTGTGCCATCTTTCCTGGACTTATCTAGTACATATATAAGAAATTTTATACAGGGAATTGCTCGCAGCCTCGTTCGGCATCCAAAACGATTTGGAAATAAAATGCAAATTATTCTGATCGGCGGTTGCGCTTTCGCATTCGTCATTATACACATCAATCGTTGTATACGTTGGGTTTGGTTCACCTGCCTAGATATATATATATATATATATATATATGTATGCGTGTATATCGTAAGTATACTTGGATAGAGAGTGCTTGATTAATAGGTAAAATCGTAGAGTCTAGCTCGCAAATCAAAGAGGAAGGAGTTGCGAGAGAGAAAAAAAAGAGAGACAGAGAGAGAGAGAGAGAGAGAGATCGGTTGCATGAGGAACGTGAGTGCATAAACGATTGATGTAGCATATGTCGTGAGACGATACATATACTCATATACTCGTATATAAATCGAAGACTGGAAGAGCCCAGAGGGTGGAGTAAAATCGCAAGATACCCGAGCTTGACGAACGCACAAATATATATATATGATCGCCCTACGGTAAAACTTCTTCCGCGTTAAAATTGTTCTCTGACGATCCCAAGAGTCAAATGTGCCCCGAAGCTGCACAGGGCGATTATCGAAAGTTACGTTGCAGAAAAAAAAGCCTCTCGTGATATCTCTCGGGGTGAAAATGTGACGCTAAATTATCTGCTACGATTAATAAACGAAATGAACTTTCGATTTCTTCTTTTTTCATTGATTTTTTAAATTTGGAAGTTAGCCAGGGAGAGAGTTTCCAATTGGCCTAGTAAAGTCAAAGAGTACGTTGCAAAATGACAGGATGATGGTAGAGAGCACATGAGATACCCGTGAGCTGTGCCTACAGGGAAATACCCTATACAAGATTTATCGTCGATGTGACTTTTGCCATGGCAGTATTTTTTCTTATACATATATATATATATATATACATGGAACAGCTTCGGACTTTTGCTTGAGCCTAACCCTCAGGAATATTCTGGCTGGGCATTGGTCGTCACGCACTTTTATAAATAAATTAAAAAATCCAAGCTCCGAGGAAACTAAAATGGAATAAATTTCTCAGATGAAATCGCTCCGTCCTTTTATTCGCGGATTCACATAAGACAAATTATGTAAAATTCCAAAGTATCCAATGTCGAATTATTCCCGTTTGACCTCGAAATTTTCTAAGGCCCCATTCCCACCTGCCGTCCACGACACTCGTATATTTTATGTATCCACCAGCAGGCGTAGCGAGGATTATTAATGAGCCTAACAATAAAATGATATCATTGAAAACTTGCGTAAAATCGAGTTTCAATTGCCCTTCAATAAAGAAAAGGCTGAAAGTGGAGTACATAATTGTATATGTATTTCTACTTCCTGCATATATATGTGTATGCATGGCTAGCCCGAGAAAAACTCGATAATGCACTCGAGAGTGCAGGGGAGTGAGTATAGAGCGCAATAATCGAGAGATATCTTTTTACCTATCGACGATATCTTAGCGGCTTATGCCCGAGTCACACTGGCTGGGCACACAACATTTTATCCAGCTCGTATTCCTGGAAATATCGAATAAACGGCGTATATAATAATGCTGAGTATCGATAAAACGAGTGAAAAATCGTTGCTACCGGTTTCTCTCTCTCTCTCTCTCTCTCTCTCTCCCGCTCCGCCTCGAGCGCCCCTTATACGCAATGGATACCCTGTAAATATGTATTTATATATGTGTATATTTGTTTGAAAGATTTTTTCACGATTATGCGATCGAGCACACCCACAGAGATAGCAACGAACCAGTCTGACCAGACGGGTAAGAGCTCCGTACTCAATAGTTGGGTCACTCGAGTACGCTGACAAAGCACCGACTTATATAAATATGCGTGCCACCTGTTATCTGCGTCCTCTTCGTTCATACATTCATTAGAGATCGAAACAGCCTGTGAGAGAAACGCCCACGTTTCTCATTCTTTCGATCCCCGAACGAATATTCAATCGCAATTTCTCGTTCGAGTACTGTCGACTGACGGCTACTGTCGTATATTGGCTTCCTGCTCTTTGGTGATGGTCGTGGTCATCACGTCCACCCCCGCCAGGTTATGTGCCTTGGCCGACATGTAATGAGAGGAAGAAATGTCGTACGATGTTTTTATTTCAATTCCAACAGGACATTTTGACTAGTTCGATGATTGTTTATCTTTTGAGATAAACGATTGTGTTGTATAGGCCGAGAGCTCTATGGAACTCATCATAATGAACGGATTTCATACGTTTCTCATTCTTTCGATCCCCGAACGAATATTCAATCGCAATTTCTCGTTCGAGTACTGTCGACTGACGACTACTGTCGTATATTGGCTTCCTGCTCTTCGGTGATGGTCGTGGTCATCACGTTCACCCCCGCCAGGTTATGTGCCTTGGCCGACATGTAATGAGAGGAAGAAATGTCGTACGATGTTTTTATTTCAATTCCAACAGGACATTTTGACTAGTTCGATGATTGTTTATCTTTTGAGATAAAGGATTGTGTTGTATAAGCCAAGAGCTCTATGGAACTCATCATAATGAACGGATTTCATACGTTTCTCATTCTTTCGACCCCCGAACGAATATTCAATCGTAATTTTTCGTTCGAGTTCTGTCGACTGACGACTACTGTCGTATATTGGCTTCCTGCTCTTCGGTGATGGTCGTGGTCATCACGTCCACCCCCGCCAGGTTATGTGCCTTGGCCGACATGTAATGAGAGGAAGAAATGTCGTACGATGTTTTTATTTCAATTCCAACAGGAGATTTTGACTAGTTCGATGATTGTTTATCTTTTGAGATAAACGGTTAAGTTGTATAGGCCGAGAGCTCTATGGAACTCATCATATTGACCGGATTTCATACGTTTCTCATTCTTTCGACCCCCGAACGAATATTCAATCGTAATTTTTCGTTCGAGTTCTGTCGAATACATCGCGAGATGTGACCGAGCTTCCAGGACGCCTAAATTATATTGGCTTCTTGCTCTTTGGTGATGATTTTTTCTGATAACCAACTTACGGGAGTAGCTTCGATACGTGTTAACTTGTTAACTTTTGGTATTGTTGCAAATATTCCAAATCAAATGACCATCGTGGTCGTCACGTCCACCCCCGCCAGGTTATGCGCCTTGGCCGACATGTAATGAGAGGAAGAAATGTTGGACGATGTTTTTATTTCAATTCCAACAGGAGATTGCGACTAGTTCGATGATTGTTTATCTTTTGAGATAAACGGTTGAGTTGTATAGGCCGAGAGCTCTATGGAACTCATCATAATGAACGGATTTCATAATGTGTTCTATGCAGCATCGCCGGAATAATACAACACTCGAGAGCCACGGCCTTTATCGAAATCTTCAGACACTGTGCGCGGTACTTGTGTTGACAGACTCCGAATTTGGCGACAAGAGAAAGTTTTTTTTTTTTAACGTGAAACAAAGTCGTGCATCTCACGAACGTGTAACTCGAAATTTTCGTTCTGAAATAATCATTAAAGTGTTCTGATGGAAAACAAATTTCCGACGTATCTGCCTTGAAATTATAATCCGAATTATGTCTGCCCGAAAAATATATTTTTCACTGCTTTTGGGCAGCAATTTATTTTCAGTGTCAGCTCCAAAATGTTATTCCTAAGCTACATAATGTTAGTTGTAAGTTTTTCCCTCAGAAATATCATTTTGAATTCGGTTTCCAAAACGGCTGATAAATCTACTCCAAATGATATATTCAACGTCTGTTGCTTCAACATGGTATTGAGGAGTATTTTCTTCCAAAATAATAATACCAATGGGTCTGCCCTAAAATTGTTTTTAGGCATTGTTTACCGCACATAATATATTCCTGGCATATTTTTCATGAGAGCGTTTCGTAGTACTGTACCAAACAATGTTTCAAAGCAGAAAAAAGTTGATCCCAGCGGAGCGCATTCGTCGTCCTCGAGTCTCGAAGCTCGAGTGACGTCGTTCGACTGTACGCGGCATGGACGTGGACGTTCTTGCCGCGTCGGCGTCAACCGTACACGTCCTCCGATGCGGACAAATACACAAGACACATACAAAGCTTGCTGGTTATCCGCTATTCGCTTGGGGGGCGTCCCCCAACATCAGTCGTGCGCCCCATCGTCCCTCTCGTTCACAACTCTCTCTCTCTCCTTCTCTTTGCTCCCTTCCTCTTCGTTTTTCTCTCTTGTTCATATACATCGCGTCTCTCGTACCAGGTTTCTCGTGCGATCCACTCGATATGGTGGAGGGGATTCCCCCGTGTCGGCGAGTCTAGCCTCCACGTGGTGCGCCAAGCGTGAGCGAGTTTGTCCTCAGAAGCGCAATTTTCGATACTGCTTCTTCCTTCCCTTACCCCAATTCCTTATTTCATAAAATCTCTTCCTGTTTTTTTTTTGTTTTTTCTCTTCCATTGACAAAAGACTTTCTCCCGTCTCTGTGCATGTCCATCTTTTATCCATAATTCCTGATTATATCGCAGCAAGAGACATCGTACTGATTATCGCTGTCATGTCACGAATCATTCATTCTTTCTCGCTTGCCTGGTACCTAATTTTTCGAAATATTGTTTCTTTATGCAGTATAAGATAATCAAGTCTGTTGGGTGAAAATTTATTGGCTACGAAAGTAAAGTTTGTTTGATTCAAACAATAATATTAATTCGAATGACACAAATTTGTCTTTAGTTGATTCAATCTTGTTCTTATATGATATATACTCTCGTCACATTTACAACGAGACTGTAAATTTTCCATAAAATCTCTATCAAATCACAATTGTACTAAATAGAAAAACGGATCAACATCCATGCAGAATAATAACTCAAGAATACAAATCTCCGAAAATTATGCTATCAGATTGCACCACTGTCAATTAAGAAAGTGTTTCCATTTCCACTGTTTAATAACTTTATCAAAGTACCATTCGTTCGCGTATTATTTGGTAGAGACGCGTTGGGAAGTTTTAACAATTGATATAGAACTATAGTAGAGTCGTATTTCAGTAAAGTTGGGCCTGATTTTTATTCCGTCTTGAGGAAAGTAATCTGTTAAACGTTTAAGCAACAGGGATGTAAATCCTTTCTCTTATTTTTGTAGAAATCTTTTCATAGATTTGCATTCCAACTTATTATTTGGTAGAGACGCGCTGGGACGTTTTAACAGTTGATATAAAACTATGGTAGAGTTGCATTTCAGTAAAGTTGGGCCTTATTTTCATGCATACACACACCCAAGAGACATTTATCAGCCGCCAATAAATGAGCGCACTGCCTCTACACGTCTGCAAGCTTTGAGGAGCCTGGCCTGGTGTCTAATCTCGTTGGTGGTGGCAAAAGGCTTTATTGCCCCGATATGCTAATCCAGAATGGGGTAGAGTAGAGTATAAATCGGAGTAGGATAGAGTGTAGAGCCCCTTTTAGTGTGCTCTCGACGGTCTCGCTCCCGCTCGTGCCCCATCGTTTCGTACCGTCTCGTGGGGCCCACCCGGAGGTGGTGGCAGAGTAGGTAGCTAGCGGCTCATAGCAAGAACGTATCCGGACGCGCCGAGGGACAACCTACCTACCTCCCGTTTGCGTCGTTCGTTCGCGCGCGCAACAAACCCACCGAGAGACTTCTCCTCACTTGGCCGTGTTGTGTGTTGAGCTGTACGGGCTCTCAGGGGGGCTTTTGCCGTCACAGGCCGTCACTTTCGTACGTCTCGTGTAGCCACGGTTCGGCATGGCCAAGTCTACCTCAGTCAACGGCGCATCACCACGGACGCGTTAACCGATCACCAGTTTTTCTTCTTTCGTGTTTTCGTGTACTTTTCATCGCAATTCACCCTGTGTCAGCTCTACACGTCAATTCGTGACTTTTCTGTCAGTTTTTCAACGCCTCATTGTCAACAATTAGCCTGGAAACTTTTTTTTTTATTTTGGCAAACGACGTAGCCTTTGATCACTCAAGGATTGTTTTCTTTCATTAAAAAAAAAAGTCTCCGATGATAGAGAATATTTATCTCGTCGAACTACGATCATATTCCGGATTAACATGAACGAGTATCATCAAAGGGATCGACGAGAATCGAGAAGTGTCAAAGGATCTATAGATCGCATCGAAAATCGGCTGTTCGTTTGGATCAATCGCGATTTTTTGAAAAATTCAAGGCAATGAGAATTTCAACATCGATTGGGAATATTTGATATATTTGTAGATAGCGTGAATCGTCGCGTCTTTATGAGGATCTATGGATCTCGCTGATAAAAGGATCATTTTCAGATCTATCGATCGATATCTCTCAGATAACTGAAACCTGATAATCGATAATTAATTATCCTCTATATCGCATAGATCATCGCACGAGTTTGTTTGGGTTTTTTTTATCAATTTTTCGGGAGTTTGAACGACGAAAAAGTTTCGGAAACGGAAGCAAAAGATAATTGATGTAACGTGACGATAATGTGCTCAAAGAAATCGCGTTTTGTGCAGTGATCGATGAGGTGCTGGTGAAAACAAAGTTGGAGGGTTGTAACCGTAAAACAGATTACGGGGCGGCGGCCAGATCGGCCGACTCGCTTCGAGAATTGAGCAAACTGGAGGTCCTCGAGATGTTTCCCCCGCGCACTGATGTGTCGACAGCTGACAAATTGGCGCTATGTTACGCGCCTCACGTCGACATGACGACTGTCATCGAGGTCGAGGTGAACACATTTTTGGCATATTCAATTAATTTTTTTTAGTCTAATCATCGATCGATAACAAGAGAAAAAAAACAGCAACAAAAAAAAAACTATTGCATCAAATTTCATAAAGTTACGATAGAAAAATTTCGTAACTCATCATACGAATTCGGTATGTACAAAGCCACCGGTCATTTGACGATAATCACGAATGAGAGAGTCGAATTCTTACATGCGAGGAGGATCCTTTTAGTGTAATGACGATGTGGAGAAAGAGACGAGAACGAGAAGACAGGAATTTACAGTTAAATATGATTACCGTCATTAGGCTCGACTTTCGATGAGTGTTCACGCACTTTCACGATCATGTTTCGGCTATATGAATGGATATAATATAACGATACTCATAACTCTCTTATCACTTCGCTTATCATTTTCCGTAAAATTTATAATTCCCGTTGGATCTACGTAATTGCCAAATTTTCCTGAAATGATTTACAAATTAGAGTGAAAAGTGAGTTTTCCAATTTTGTAAAAGTTTCGTTAGATCTTATCAACGATTATTATCTACGTGCATTAGACTTTTGGATTTCTGATTTCTCTTGGGGAATTTTTAAATGAAAATAAAAGCCAATGGACCGGTCTTGATCGTTTCAATGATAGCTCATTGCAAATCGCGATATGAGCATCGATAGAGAAACAGAGAGAGAGAGAGAACTCTTAGCACCTTTTGCGATGCATAGAGTAGTTACTCCAATCTTTGATTTCCATCGCTAGTGTTGTGTACGAGAGAGGCTGCGAAATCCATTTGATCTTGCAGGTCCGATGCATCGAAGATGGTTTAATGCGCGAGTCGTGCACGAAGATAAACTTGGACATTTTCTCATTGACATCTAAATCATAATATCTTTGATTCATTTACACGTCTACATAAATAAATATGCTTGTCTCGTATTTATATACATTCAAATAATAATCAACCAGAGTCTGTATCCCGGGTGCATTGGAGTCTTCATAATTTTTATCCGTCAGAAAAAGTCAAACATATACGTATGAGTGATAATAAAAAATTAAATAAAAATGATAATACGTAAAGAGATAATTTATATTCAAATATTCCACTATTGACCAACGAGTGGATAGAATAAAAAAAAATCAAATCACCTGTCATTCTTATATTATATATAATGTGAAGAGATTCTGTAAAAGATTTTAGTTACAAGTTGATTTTCGAACGACCATATTTTATTATTGCCATTTCCAACTGTTTATACTTTGCTCCATTATTTATCGGCTTTATCACTCATAAAATAATACTCATCTATAATTTTTTTTTCCACATGAAAAGATCCAAACTGTCCGGAAAAAAATATCGCTGTGGCGTAGCGGTAGTTTTTTACCTTCAAACTCTTATTTTTCTATAAAAATGCTCGTTTTAAAGTACCTGAAAAAAAGTTTATTTTTCTTTTTTCTATACTTTTATTTCATGCATGTTTGTATAAAAACTGATATTGATAGAGTGGGCTTGGCAGCAGCTAATGCTCAAGGTGTACGTTGAATTTTTTCTCTTCGTATTTTTCGATTAAATTTTTTTTTTTTATCGAAAACTTGGAAATTTCGGTACTGGGAGCCATTCGTTGATTAATGGTGAAATCAGTTATGGGTATTAGAATGATGATCAGAATTAGATCGTAGTAATTGCAAGTTTTGTGATCGAGGAAATCGATCATCTTTAGTAATTGACATATATTCCCGTCTACAACAAAATATCCGAGTTCATCACTTTGCCCGGTCAGAAAATTCGTGTCAGCAGGATGATGTAGAATTTATCCTGAAAAATCATAATAATAGTTATGAGAAGATGGGGCACAAGTACCGTTGAAACAATGCAGGGGCTACAAAAAGTCAATGTGCCCCTTACAGGCTACTTATTTCAGGCACGTGGAGAAGATTTTCACGAGATCATAACCCGGTTAAACTACAATGCCAGGTAAAATAATATCCTTGCGGGGGAGAAAGAGAACGAGAGAGAGAGAGAGAGCCCAATTACCATGGTCGTTCAGTACAAAATCAAATGTAATAAATAATCACTAATATGTACCCTCTAACCAACTAGCACACCCGATAGCCCATATACATATTAACATATATATATATATAAACCCGAGGCCATAAGAATTTTTTCGTAATACTTTGCCATGTATAAAACGCAAAGCATATGCTTGCTGTATATCAGCTCGTGTTCGTGCATGAGCAGTGGTAGTAAATCATGTGCGCGAAACCATCGAGAAATTTGCTCAACGCGTCGTTGAATTTTCTATGCTCTTCAAGCGGGAACATATACAAGAGGCGGAGAGATTAAGGGTGTGGACGATTTTACCGCAGGGATTTAAAAAGCTTCGCTGGAGGTCTTTTAGCTATGCATTATCCATTATTACAGTCAGTAAAGAAAGGACTCAGACATTTTTTATTTATTTACTTGAAGAGAACATTTGGAAGATTGATTTGATAATCTCGATTCGAGAACTTTAAATTCATTTGGAGAATCGCCTTTTCACTTTTAACGGTTCACTCGGGTGATTTCAAGTCGCGGATTAAAATTGTCGTAATATTTTAAGTACATCTAGATCGGGCCCTGCTCGGATCAGTCACTCGAGCGAGTGGAGTCTATGGTCGACTCAACGAGATCGCTCGGCAATCCGTCTCTGACTACTCGGTGAAAGCAAGAGACAGCTTTGATTCGTTCCGCACAAATTTTTCACATTATAAACGAGACGACAACGAATACTGAATAGGCAAAGTGACTTTGGTCTGTATCGAACGCGCTCGAATTTATCCATTGCCAATAATGATTATATATATATATATATACGGTGGGGAGTTTTATCGACCAACTGATTACACAAAAGTTGAGCATGAAAAATGTGAACTATGAGAGAGAGAAATTTTAAGTCAGTTGGAAAAAACCGCAGATATGATTTTCTCAATAACGTTTAAAAAAAAAAAAAATTAAATATAACAAATTATACAATCTTATTTTATCAATTTTGCAATAATAAGTATGAAATAATTGGATAATAAAATCGAATGAAATTGATTTAAGTTAATTAAATAATTCGTATGGAAAATAAAATGTTTCGACGAAAATATGATAGTACGAAATGATTCAGTTTTCAATAAAACTATAATCTGTGCAGAAAGATGGCTATAAAATGCAGCTTAAAAAAAATTAAATATAACAAATTATACAATCTTATTTTATCAA
Source organism: Dyspetes luteomarginatus (assembly GCA_963669185.1). Classification (NCBI taxonomy): domain Eukaryota; kingdom Metazoa; phylum Arthropoda; class Insecta; order Hymenoptera; family Ichneumonidae; genus Dyspetes; species Dyspetes luteomarginatus. The sequence goes on along the minus strand of OY769910.1, from coordinate 14,988,752 downwards.
TTTTGCAATAATAAGTATGAAATAATTGGATAATAGAATCGAATTAAATTGATTTAAGTTAATTAAATAATTCGTATGGAAAATAAAATGTTTCGACGAAAATATGATAGTACGAAATGATTCAGTTTTCAATAAAACTATAATCTGTGCAGAAAGATGGCTATAAAATGCAGCTTAAAAAAAATTAAATATAACAAATTATACAATTTTATTTTATCAATTTTGCAATAATGAGTATGATATAATTGGATAATAAAATCGAATGAAATTGATTTAAGTTAATTAAATAATTCGTATGGAAAATAAAATGTTTCGACGAAAATATGATAGTACGAAATGATTCGATTTTCAATAAAACTATAATCTGTGCAGAAAGATGGCTATAAAATGCAGCTTAAAAAAAAATAAATAGAACAAATTATACAATCTTATTTTATCAATTTTGCAATAATAAGTATGATATAATTGGATAATAAAATCGAATGAAATTGATTTAAGTTAATTAAATAATTCGTATGGAAAATAAAATGTTTCGACGAAAATATGATAGTACGAAATGATTCAGTTTTCAATAAAACTATCTGTGCAGAAAAATGGCTATAAAATGCATCTTAAAAAAAATTAAATATATCAAATTATACAATCTTATTTTATCAATTTTGCAATGATAAGTATGAAATAATTGGATAATAGAATCGAATTAAATTGATTTAAGTTAATTAAATAATTCGTATGGAAAATAAAATGTTTCGACGAAAATATGATAGTACGAAATGATTCGGTTTTCAATAAAACTATAATCGGTGCAGAAAGATGGCTATAAAATGCAGCTTAAAAAAAATTAAATATAACAAATTATACAATCTTATTTTATCAATTTTGCAATAATAAGTATGAAATAATTGGATAATAGAATCGAATTAAATTGATTTAAGTTAATTAAATAATTCGTATGGAAAATAAAATGTTTCGACGAAAATATGATAGTACGAAATGATTCAGTTTTCAATAAAACTATAATCTGTGCAGAAAGATGGCTATAAAATGCAGCTTAAAAAAAATTAAATATAACAAATTATACAATTTTATTTTGTCAATTTTGCAATAATGAGTATGATATAATTGGATAATAAAATCGAATGAAATTGATTTAAGTTAATTAAATAATTCGTATGGAAAATAAAATGTTTCGACGAAAATATGATAGTACGAAATGATTCGATTTTCAATAAAACTATAATCTGTGCAGAAAGATGGCTATAAAATGCAGCTTAAAAAAAAATAAATAGAACAAATTATACAATCTTATTTTATCAATTTTGCAATAATAAGTATGATATAATTGGATAATAAAATCGAATGAAATTGATTTAAGTTAATTAAATAATTCGTATGGAAAATAAAATGTTTCGACGAAAATATGGTAGTACGAAATGATTCGGTTTTTAATAAAACTATAATTTGTACAGAAAGAAGGCTATAAAATGCAGCTTTTCAAATAAATATGTACGACATCGCTTTTCGCTTCCCCATTACTCGTCGTGATCTTTCTCGGTATATTACGCCTGCGTGTTTTCACATGCATCGAACTTGTATGCTTTGAACGTCAATCGAGGACGACGACGACGACGATGTTCAGACATTATTACCAATTCGAATGAACCAGGAGATATGTGTCCGGTTTAATTTTATTATAGAGGGATAAACTCTATCCCGACATTCGAACGAGATAGACGAGCATTTTCCGATAGATCGAGAGAGAATTTCGCTGACTGTATCGAGTTGCGAGTCCTGTAAAATATAAAACCGTTTGGCAAAATAGCGACTCGATTCTTCGAAAGAAATTATATTCAGCTGTAAGATCGAACAGTTTCAACAGCGAGCAATCTTACAGCGTCTCGATTGTGGGTAACTGTAAAGAAGTTAAAAGTTAATACACTTGGTCGCGTGAAAGGTAAAATAATCCATCAGAGATTATATTCTGTCCATATGGACTGTCGATCGTAATCCACTCGAGCTGACATTTTACAACTCTTCGTGAGAGAACGACGGTGCTAATTAGATGATCTCTTCGGGGACCGAACGAGTTTGACCGGAAGTAACGGTAATCGCGTTTTCCTTGTATTGAATTTATTCTTCCGCACGCACAATCTCTTCGAGACGAGAGTGATACGATATGATCAATCTGCCAGATTTTATGATTTTCCACAATTTTATTCAATTTTGATGAAATAAAAACGAGTTGTAGTGTTTATTTGAGATATTGCAAAAAGAATAAACGAGGAGTATATAAAACGGTCGATTTTTTCAAGGTTTAAAGTCCAACGATAAATGTCATGAATCAAGTACGACAGCAATTGAACTTTGCCTATAGCTGATCCTAAAAGCCATGAGCGTATATTATACACGATGATCATTAATCTTTTTTTTTTTTTCGTGCTCGCCTCGCAATCTTGGCACACTTCGAGAATCGCATGAATTACGATTACTTATTTGTGCTATATAAATATACATTTATGAGTAAAACTTTGGTAACAAAACGCCTAGCAATAAGTTTCGCACGTGCGAATAAACAATGAATGTCTGCACAATTTTTTTTTTTTGGGTCAAAGAAAACATTTTTTATATATGCCAAAAGAACGATAATGCGTGAGGAAAAATTCGAGCTTATTATTTTGACATATTTTGTTTAACGATTTGAAGCACAAAAATTGTTTGCACTGAGTCAATTTTTTTTTTCCTTGACGATTGGGTCAATGTAAAAATATGAAAGTATTCACGAAATATTCAAGGGGAATTCTCCGAGTCCACGGAAGCTTGAAAAGAGGGTTGCGAAGGGAAGAAATCAATTTCGCACGGAAATCAAAACTGAATGAGATTTCTTAGAGCTCGTTGCGGAATAGGCAGAAAATATATCGCATAGAAAGAGAGAGAGAGAGGAAAGATGTTGCTATAACTTTTCATCAGCGTGATAAATCCGTGGTTAATTGATAATGGACGCGATAATTATATGATCGATAAGAGATATTCCTCGTGATAAGGACACTCGCGATTTTCTTCTCCAAAGTTTCCATTATCACCACGAATAGCACCGTACGATAAATTAATCGCGTTTAATGACTCGCTATGATGCCGAGCCCGAGCGTCGTCTTGAGATGTTTTATATTGCTAGTTTCGATCTTGTTCGATTTATGAATGGCAAATCACAATATACAACAACGTATATTATTATTATGCTGGTGTCTTTCACTCGATCCCCCCGAGGCTGCCTGATGATACGCATGCTTCGTCATTTATAATAACATCTTATCACTGGGTTATCGTGGACCATGCGAGAGCGAAACGGAGACAGAGAGAAAGAGAGAGAGAGAGAGAGAGAGAGAGAGAGAGAGAGAGAGAGAGAGAGAGAAAGAAAGAGAAAGGGTGATAAAATCTAAAAAGTCAACCGGGCGATCCGGGGTTATCGCTGTCCCGGATCGGGACACACCTATACATTATACCTCGGTCTCACTTTGTTCGCAGAAGCTTTTCTGTGCGCTCTGCTATCTCTCTCTTTCTCCCCATCTCTCTTACTCTCTTTTGCCGACAGCTATTTGCGTTACGACAGGTATGCCCGAGGCTCGCCACAAGATCCTCTAGACCCATTTGACGTTAACGCATATATGCTCGCACACCGACTTTCCTCGCTTCCGCGATTTTTCGCGATTCCGAGAACACGTGAAATCCACAAAGTGTATGACAGTCATACAAATTTTTGTTTTTTTCCAACTAAGTCGCGAGGTGAAATGACCCGGAGAATGACCATTATTTTGCTGATTTCTGATTCAGACTGATTTCAGACTGAAGATTAATTTAAACAACAAACAAACGTGCAACTAAGTCTAGATTATTTTATGATTGACAAATTTGTAGAATGAACCATTCACTTTTGTGACTTGTATACTTTGATATATCACGGATAAATGTTACTCGATTCGAGGATAAAAATTTATTTTTATCTAGATTTTTTTTTTATTATCATGACATTTGATTCAATTTTGAGAAAAAAAATGTATTCAACGAGGTATTCATATTTTAAAGGATTTGAACATTTTTGCGTTCCCATAAATCCCATATGTGACGAAATTTTGATTATCACCAAAAACTTTGCATTCTGATTTCCGCGGTCCGATCAATGTACCCGCTCCTTTCCTCAGGCTTGTGTGCGTAAATGCGTAAACAAAGTAATAAACGAGCGAGAAGAGGGTTTTCACGCGCTGCGTACACGTGAACTGTGCATGAAGAATTAATAACCTCGCTCTCATGCGACTCGATAATTACCAAGTGTGTATGTGTGTGTGTGTGTGTGTGTGTGCGTTTGTATGTACTCAGATATACCAGTTAGACACACTCTTTCGTGTCCAAAGAGAGACACGATGTCGTAAAACGTCAAACGGTAGGACTCTCGTCCAAATAAAATGCGACTGTGACCATCAGACTACGATTCTCGTATGGAATTCCAACGATATTATGGAATAATTTGTACATGCGTCTTTTTTTAAAGATATTATTTTATATGCTCGATCATCCGCAACCTCCTGAACTCAGGAAACTAGTTTTCCCCTTAGTCTCATCCTCTTTAACTTCCTTCATTTCATAATCGAATACTTATGCAAACGAATAGTAACCATTTATATGAAAATTAGGTATAGATAATATTATTATCTATACATTTGTTTGTCACATAATTGCAATCTAACGCTGAATCACCGAGCCAGAAGGTCAAAGACATTAAAGAGCCCACGTGCCAATTATAGGGCTTGAGAAATTTGAAAAAATAAAAAATAAACGACTTGAAATTAAAACACCGTAAAATTATAATTATTGCTTGTACTCACAGCGGGGCTCGTAAAGATTAATATGTCACTGACCACGCCTCACGAGAAGAAAAAAATAAAAAATCTACTGGTTAACATGTGGATCGGCCATTATTCGAGACACTTTTTTTTATTTCTTTTGAATCACCCAACACTGAGATTTGGGCATGTGATATTAAATACAACAACAAAAAACGGCAACATTTTTTTTTTTAACGTCCTTGATGAAAAAGTAATGGAAAATCGATTAATGGTCAGTGGAAAAAAACAGAGCGATGTGAGGTCCATGAACCCATTAAGAGCTGTAAAAATTGCTGAAATTTCGGCTAGAAAAAAGTTGATTCACGAAAATTACTGTAAATTTGCTTTTCGATGAACACTCGGATTCACTTTATGCTCGTTTTTTTTTTCATAATCGTTAAAGCTATGTACGATGGCCCAAGGTTTATTAGGCCATGTGTTTTTATTATTTTTTAAAAATATTTTTCAATTCAGTCCATTGATTTTGCCCTTTGACAATTTGGACGATCTTCTCGAGATAAGATCTCATTTTTCTCTCGCTCGGTTACGAAAATTAAGCCACCTGGTGGTTAAACGTGATCTCTGAAGTTTGAGGTATTTTAACCGGATATATATTTTCCGTTTGGCCATCAAACTGTTGAGAGTAATTTAATGGACGTTACTGGTTAATTGGACTTTTGCATGACGGTATGCAGTCACTGTTCGTCTCGTTGTTTGATGGATCACTCAAAGAGACATGGAGACACACATCGTTTTGTATATGTGCTAGAGTCGTGTACGTTTCGTCTCGATGCTCTAGAGCATAATACAGTCCATATTTCATTCAACAAACATTCACATATATGTATATACATCATTGATCGATGTACTAGAACGTCGTAACATTGCACGTCATTCAGATATCCGATCGTCAGATCGTTGATCGACATACGCCGATCTTTCGACTCTACGTAACCCATGACAAGATTATATTCAACCATCTGTGCTCGATACGATTTATCCCAGGCAGTGGACAAACATACATTAATGAAGAAAAAAAAAATGTTCTAATTCACCATCGCAATGAAAATTAATTGCAATATATGGAACTGGTACGATACTTTAAACGCTACGAATAAAATTACTATTTCCGTTTCATATATAATATATATAGTACTAGTATTAGTACCAGATACACGGGGCGATCAATATCTATCCAACCCCCTCTCACTCTTCTTGTACAGAGCGAAAAATTCTTTAAATTCCATCGCGGCATCGATGGAATTGAAAGTACGTCAAGTTGGGTAAAAACCACGTGCGCTAATATTACAGTTAAATGCAGGAATGATTGTCCTGAGAGATAGAAAGAGAGAGAGAGAGAGAGAAATGGAGGGGATGGGTGAAAGACCGGTTCGAGTCCTGAGAAATCACTCTCGCGACTGCTAACAGCTGCATTCGCGATAATTTATTATTATCATTATCATTATTGCAATTATGAGCTGATGAAAAATTGAAACAATTTGAAATACTTATGGAAATTCCAGGCTGCATAATTACGACCATTAGAACGAAAAAAAATGGATTTATCTGATCCACATAAATTTTATGTCAATCCTGTGATGTCAATGTGAAAATATACATCAAAAAGTATATCTCAGATATATTTCAGATGTTTAAACCAATGGAAAGCTCAATACGTCGATCTGTCAATATATTTTTGTACATATACAGGAAAAATTTATAAAAAAAATATAAGTTAATTGTTGCTCATTAGAATATGATGTTCTACTGGCATTTGAAAATGACACATCCAGGCCCTGAAAAACGCCACTTTAAATTGATTTTCAACAAATTTTCTAACGTATATTATTTTTTTGTAATTTGCAGGACCGTCTGACAGGTCACGGTGGCATATCGTCATTGGGTGGTGGCAATTCCTCGCCCTATTCGGGTGCCCATCATCATGGTCATCGGGGCAATGGTAATGGTGGTGGTATGCCGCATCATGGGGGTGCGTCACTACCCACAGCATCAGACTTTCAACCCCCTTATTTTCCACCCCCCTTTCCCACTCATCATCATGCACCCGCGAGTCCTCAGCACGGTCTCGGTCAGCCCCAGCATCTGGATTATCTCGTAGGAAATCCTTACACACAAACACTGGATACTCTTCATCAGCATCATTACAATCACCTGAGCGTGGCTGTCACTGCCGGTCAGAGGAGCGGCGATCTCAGAAGAGACGCCGAGTCCATTCATGTGGTAAGTTGCATATAAATAATTTCTGTTTGTTTTTTTTTCATTTATATATATATATATATATATATATATACATAAATACAACCGAACGATTTACACGCGAAAGGCCAAAATATAGCGAGCGAAAGTCGAACGAAAAATTATCCAAGAATTCGATCAATGTCCGGTTGGTAAAAATATACTATATATATATGTATATGGGGCAGCATTAAAAAGAGGAACGAGTAAATTTCGGCATTTCTCATTGCCCCAAAGCCGGGACGCGGTATGAGCCCAAAAAGAATTGCAAGGGAATTGCGCGGGGAATTTTTGTACCGTTAAACATCGTGTGGTATCCGCCTCTTTTGCTTTTTCTTCAACCCCCCCCCCCCCCCCATTCCCCCACCATCATCACCCATGAGTGTGTGCTGTAATATACGTGTAACACACATATAATAATAAAGATCCATTGAACGTGTTGCCTCATGTGAGCTTTTATACATGTAGGAGTTCTGGCATGTTACATGTGAGCAAGAAATTACGAGAGTATATTTCGCGAATTTCCTTGACCCGATATATAATGCTGTATAATGTATAATGGGAAGATAAAAAAGAAAACCGGACATAAACGGTGGCATTGAATTCTTTCACGTTCCCTAACTGTCTGACGAGAGTATCGAGAAGACATTTCACGAGAGATCGAATCGCCATCTCGATATAATTGCATGTATCTAACACTCTCGTATGTGATGACGTCGACTATGAGAGAGGATAGCATGAAAGAGTCGTCGCGCAATCGTTTTTTATGCTAATTTGACGGGCCCTGAGAGTCGCTATTAGATTGGGGGATAAGAGATAAATTTATGGGATACCTATAGAGATATTGTCTAGTTTTTATGAAAAAATACTTTTGACATCAGGAATTCGATGTTAAAAACGTAAAACCTTTGATCAGAAAAATTTGACGAATAAAAAATAAATAAATCTATTGTTTGGGTTAATGAAAAAAAATAACAATACTAGAAAAAATTGATGAATTTATCAAAAATTAATTTAAAGGATTTAAAGGATTTATAAACTTTTTTATTAGTTTATACTCAAATTCTTCACGTTGACCTTCCATACGAAAAACGAATGTTGAATAATGTCCCTCGTTTTTTTTTATGCGGCACTCAATAGATTTTTCGGATATACATATCTATATAAATATCCATATATTTATTTATTTATGGTTAAAGCCATGAATATAAAAATGCCAATAATTGTGCTGTTTGTCTTATTGCTATACAAAGTAAATACATTGCTCGTAAAACTAGAAAAAATTGATGAATGTATCAAAAATTAATTTAAAGGATTTAAAGGATTTATACACTTTTTTATTAGTTTATACTCAAATTCTTCATGTTGACCTTCCATACGAAAAACGAATGTTGAATAATGTCCCTCGTTTTTTTTTTATGCGGCACTCAATAGATTTTTTGGATATACATATCTATATAAATATCTATATATTTATTTATTTATGGTTAAAGCCATGAAAATAAAAATGCCAATAATTGTGCCGTTCGTCTTATTGCTATACAAAGTGAATACATTGCTCGTAAAACTAGAAAAAATTGATGAATGTATCAAAAATTAATTTAAAGGATTTAAAGGATTTATAAACTTTTTTATTAGTTTATACTCAAATTCTTCATGTTGACCTTCCATACGAAAAACGAATGTTGAATAATGTCCCTCGTTTTTTTTTTATGCGGCACTCAATAGATTTTTTGGATATACATATCTATATAAATATCTATATATTTATTTATTTATGGTTAAAGCCATGAAAATAAAAATGCCAATAATTGTGCTGTTTGTCTTATTGCTATACAAAGTAAATACATTGCTCGTAAAACTAGAAAAAATTGATGAATGTATCAAAAATTAATTTAAAGGATTTAAAGGATTTATACACTTTTTTATTAGTTTATACTCAAATTCTTCATGTTGACCTTCCATACGAAAAACGAATGTTGAATAATGTCCCTCGTTTTTTTTTTATGCGGCACTCAATAGATTTTTCGGATATACATATCTATATAAATATCCATATATTTATTTATTTATGGTTAAAGCCATGAAAATAAAAATGCCAATAATTGTGCTGTTTGTCTTATTGCTATACAAAGTAAATACATTGCTCGTAAAACTAGAAAAAATTGATGAATTTATCAAAAATTAATTTAAAGGATTTAAAGGATTTATACACTTTTTTATTAGTTTATACTCAAATTCTTCATGTTGACCTTCCATACGAAAAACGAATGTTGAATAATGTCCCTCGTTTTTTTTTTAAGCGGCTTTCAATAGATTTTTTGGATATACATATCTATATAAATATCTATATATTTATTTATTTATGGTTAAAGCCATGAAAATAAAAATGCCAATAATTGTGCCGTTTGTCTTATTGCTATACAAAGTAAATACATTGCTCGTAAAACTAGAAAAAATTGATGAATTTATCAAAAATTAATTTAAAGGATTTAAAGGATTTATACACTTTTTTATTAGTTTATACTCAAATTCTTCATGTTGACCTTCCATACGAAAAACGAATGTTGAATAATGTCCCTCGTTTTTTTTTTAAGCGGCTTTCAATAGATTTTTTGGATATACATATCTATATAAATATCTATATATTTATTTATTTATGGTTAAAGCCATGAAAATAAAAATGCCAATAATTGTGTCGTTTGTCTTATTGCTATACAAAGTAAATACATTGCTCGTAAAACTAGAAAAAATTGATGAATTTATCAAAAATTAATTTAAAGGATTTAAAGGATTTATACACTTTTTTATTAGTTTATACTCAAATTCTTCATGTTGACCTTCCATACGAAAAACGAATGTTGAATAATGTCCCTCGTTTTTTTTTTAAGCGGCTTTCAATAGATTTTTTGGATATACATATCTATATAAATATCCATATATTTATTTATTTATGGTTAAAGCCATGAATATAAAAATGCCAATAATTGTGCTGTTTGTCTTATTGCTATACAAAGTAAATACATTGCTCGTAAAACTAGAAAAAATTGATGAATGTATCAAAAATTAATTTAAAGGATTTAAAGGATTTATACACTTTTTTATTAGTTTATACTCAAATTCTTCATGTTGACCTTCCATACGAAAAACGAATGTTGAATAATGTCCCTCGTTTTTTTTTTAAGCGGCTTTCAATAGATTTTTTGGATATACATATCTATATAAATATCTATATATTTATTTATTTATGGTTAAAGCCATGAAAATAAAAATGCCAATAATTGTGCCGTTTGTCTTATTGCTATACAAAGTGAATACATTGCTCGTATTAACTTCGGGAGGCTCTCAAAAGTAAAAAGAGACCACAGAGAAGGAGAGAACGGGGAATATTAGTCCACATTATGTACGAGAGTTCATACATGCGAAATGTATGCACGTGCGAAAAAAAACAACTCGTACGCTTTTGCGACAGAAAGAATATAGAGACTATAATTTTCTTCTCCCTTTCTGCATTGTGTACAATTGCAGTGCGTACATACACGCATATCACGCAAGGACCTTTTTTTCCCCTCGGGTTTACCTGTTGTCGAAGCGGCTACAGAACCCTCTGCGCGAGTACCAAGAGATGAGAAATTAAAGCGAGAGAGTTTCACGTTGTGAACAACGGAAACCGTCACGCCGTTAATAATAAAGTATCGTCCGTGGGTTAAATGTGCTGGAGCTCCAGCTTCGTGGTCCAGCTTGTGCGAATATACAGAATCTCTATGGTGAGCTCGCGCGCGCGATACTTACGAGAAAAAAATTCCACTCTAATTGAGCGAGAGAGAGTTGCATTTACGAGTTCAACGGAGCCCTTTTCCTTCTCGCTTTCTTTTTTTTTTTTTTTTTTTTTCAAATCTTCTGCCTCTTTTTTGCGGTTTTATTTCCTACCTATTGGCAACCTTGTTGCCACTATGTGAGCTATGGTATTTTCTGTATGGGATCAACAGTAACGTGACGACACTATAGCGTGGAGAAAAAAAAAGTCGAGAGATGACCGAGCTCAATGTGGAAATACGAGAAGAAAAAATCTTATGTCAGTGATTCGATTTATCTTTGTTCATTTTGCAACATCTGGCGATTTTTTTGAAACAGTTTCCGGTTTCGTCTTTTTTTCCCCATTGTTCGTATTCATTTTTATCAGATTGCGATTATGTGACATAAATTTAAAACGGTTGAAAAATGCAATCTTTTCAAAATAATTTCTCGACACTTACCAGATTATTATTTTATCGAATGCAACAATAATTTTAATATTAGACGGGATTTATTAATAAACCGCATGAATTTATTTAGTAAAAAAATATTTATTAAGTTGAGATGTTTTCAATGATTCAATTATGAAAATGTGTTTTAAAATATTTTCAACTCTATACGAAGCTATTTTTACCAACATTTTTGGCAGCAAATCTGACGTGCGAGTGAAATATTCGACGAGTCGATCGAAACACCAAATTGCTCTCGTATCTATAGTATAAGGGATGCAGAGGGGTGTCTCGCGATATTCTGCTTTGCTTCGTCTATCGTAAGCTTTTCGTAAACTCCGCTCGCCTTCGATCTTCCATCCTCTCGCTACTAGCTAAAACACCCTCAACTAATATATATATATATATATATATATATATATATATATATATATATATATATATCCTACTCTCTGTATCTTCCATCGTGCGATCTCAACTCCGAGGTACCGCAATCTTGTGCATAGTTGCCGATAGTTCGTATATGTATCAGGGAAAAGGGAGGAAGTTTCGGGGGAACGCCATCGCAGCAGTTATGCACAGTCTTCTTACCGCGTAACGTGCCACGAGCACCGCGTCTATGTATCGCCTTCCCTTTTCGCGATATAACATTCCCGATATATTCTCTCATAGTTAATGTACGTCGTAGATACCGAAAAATAATTTATTTTTTCGATTTAACCCTTCGAGGTCACACATTCGTATAAATTTCATCTCATTCATCAAGTGGAAGGAAATTAGATGAGACTGTTAAAAATTGATCGAATCGATTTTATCGTAATTTATAAAATTCAAATGATACGTGGCAATCAAATCCATAAAGAATTTTTCCTCTTCCTCATCAGTATATTTTGTTCCACAAAGAATCTCATCATATTGGTAACCCCTTAATTTCAAAGTCTATTCTCCCCGAAGTATCTCCTTGCTTCTTCTAGTCAGTAATTTGCTTATTAAGTTGAACAAGAGATGAGTGAGGTCGAGGGGAGGGGGAAAGGGGATGTGACGAGTGGGCCTCGAAATTCTCCCTTGTAGATGGATGCCACGAACGTTTGCTTTGAAGCAAAATATTCCAAGAATCGCAGTGCCCCCTCTGCGTGGGTTTCTCGCGGACCTAGAGAGATATTCGTGTGTACGATGTGGCTATTTTCGCGAAAGGGCGAAACCCTTTTCTCTACCCTCTTTTTAATGCTTTTTTCCTAACCCTACGAGAATTTAAACTTTATGATTGATGAAATTCATTCGACTTGAATATATCGATTTATTCTACCTATCAAGAACATTCTAAGCTCGTGTTAAATCAATTTTTTGTTTATTATTCACAATCAAAAGTTGCAGCATATTATAAATAAAATGCAATAATATAAATAAAATTCCAATTTAGATCAACTTTTTTTTACCTCTTTTATAAAAACAAAAATTGATCTAAATTGGAATTGTCTTTATGAGAATAAAAAATGGGATTTTCCATTTTTTATTTACCACAATAATTTATATATTGTATCGAAAATTATTTTTCACGTTTTTTAGGCTGAATGGTTTTTCGAATCGAAATCATATAAATGGATGAGGGATGATAAAGGGAGATTACCACCCGCATGTCGCATTCGTGGGGCAATTTATATATACATACATACGCGTTTTTCCACACATATATATTTCAATGCTGCAACAGTCGCTGTAAAAGGGAGAGTTTGGTGGATGGACTGTCGAGAGCTCGAGACTAGACCACAATGCCAATAATCAGCCGAGTGGTTCGCGACCGACCCCAATAGCTTTATCATCGAAAAAAGGGTGGCGGGAGGAGAGGGAGGAGAATGCACGGGGTGTATGAGGTTGCCACAGAATCGCATCCCTCTCTGTAGTGACGTGGTTTATCCTCCATATACATATATCCGCGGGTCTTTCTCTCTCTAGCTTGTGAGTATCCCCGAATCATCCTGAATTATTGTACTTTCGATGGGGCCTCTTGACGATCGTCCATACACAGCTATAAACTAGAAATTCTTTGCTCGGAAATCACGAGCTCGGAAAATCTCTTGCCTATTGTGCTATCAATATATATATATATATATATATATATATATTGAGTCAAGTTTCATGTATATATATAAGGAGCGTATATATAAAGGGTTGACGTGGTTAAACCCTTTGAAAACTCGAAAAGGTCAACAAAACTGTTGAAAAGATAATATTATGTCACAAGGAATCGAACAGAGTCTTAATAATATATATATAAACGATTGAGAAAATTACGCATGCGGAACAAACTTATAAATTTGTCACTCATAAATTTCTAACTAATTGAAAAAAGGAAACATACGAATTGTAAAAATGGACTCTTCCTCCATAGAGAGATCGATGAGAATATACGACTGTTCGTTTTTCTCGCTCTTGACGATCGTTAGAAATAGCACAATTAGCATATGAATCGTTTTAAAATTAGAATTCGCGGTTATTGACTAGAATGATATTCGAATGAAATTTTCATATTTGTCTTTCTCACTACACGAAGAAAGAGGTCAACTCGAATATTGCCCGGCGGAGTTTAACGTTTCTTCATATAATTCTTGAATGATTCATGAAAAAATAAAAAATAATCAATTTTTATGGACTCATAATTAGGAATGGACCCTTTCGTCGTTGTCCTTGTCGCGTATGTATGAGGGATCATGTATCAAAATGCCTATCAACTATGTGGCCATTAAACATTTTTTTCATACGATTAATATTCAAAGCACATTTAGTTTATGACCCGCTGTTGTAATATCCTGCAGAGAGTGGATATTAATTTAACATACATTTCAAGTCAAAATTTTGCGTGGGTCATTATTCACAAGAATTTAATATCAATGAGATATTAATTCATTTATATGAGTGGATTTATTGATTTCTTTGAGACTGCTCATGGTAATCGTCTGCGTGCGTGTTTTAACTTTCAATTACACACGAATAAAATATCTAATCCGTGAGTTATGGTTCAGCTTCGGGACGACAGAAGCTAAAATAATTTCGCGAAAATAGAAGGCGATACCGCGGTACGTGTGGTTGTCTTTTTAGGTCATTTAATTTTACTTTTCAGCTCATTTAATATACGCATGTCCCCATAAATGTATGTATAACAATACAATACATGTATGTGTGCTCGCTTGTGAACGTATCGTGAGCTCGTATATAGTCCTCAAATTTGTGCTTCCTTTCACAGTATGTGTAGGACACAAATATACACCGCAATAATTTTCAGACTCTTTGATAAATTGTTTTTATAAGTTATCGATCTTTTCGTACATTTTTCCAGTCAAGTGTCGAATTAAAAAAAAAAAAAAACGAAATCCCCCCGAAGATGGAATCAAAGAACCGTTCAAATGCCTATTTTCTAAAATAAAAACAAACTATTCACAATTTTTTATGTTCGATACTTTACATGACGACGCCGAAACTATTTTTGGAACAAATAAAAAAAGTTTTCGAGTTTCTCTTTCCGATTTAGAACGTATGAAATAGAAAAAAAAAGTTTCTCGATCACGAAACCCTATCGATTCGGCTTCAAACGCACTATCAATATGCAAAATGTGTATAAACATATATTCGATAGTCGACATATATGAATTCGAGTCTCACTCTTCGCATATAGAGCTCGGAAATCGCGATCGATCGACGGCGAATTAATTGTATCCGTTATCTCGATTAAATCAGGATCAGTTGCTCACTCAAGTCGTATATATATATACTCTGCCGGCCCGTTTACCAAGAGCCACATACGATCATACATATCATATATGAAAATATATCTATATAGTTTAATGTTACGATATATTTTTTCTATAATTATAATAACCATGTCCTCGTGCCACTATACAGTGTCTCCCTCGTGATTTCGAATGAAAAATTAAGTCCCCGATGAAAGGGAGATGGATATAGAAACACAGCAGAGCGAAATGGTGACTAGATTTTATTTCGTACAGCCGAGAAGTGATACGTTTAACGAGAGAAAGGCGATCACATTTCATCTCATTAGTTCGTGCGCGTTGCTTTTGCACGAAGAGAACTCGTAGAGCAGTTACTAGTTTCGCGGTTACATCAATTTATAAGCATCACTCGTCGCGTATACGTATATATATATATATATATACATATATATATATGTAGTTTTATACTGTACAGGCAACACCACTCTTGAGTGGAGACGCGAGAGATGCGAGAGTCGAATAGTCCTCGCGATCACTCGCGACATGCTTCTTATATGTATGTATATATAAATAATATAGATATAGAAACGCATATATCCTCGAGTACACCACGGCCCGGTTAATTAACGCCGCCTCTTTTTTCATCATCTCGCGTGAAAGTTTCGTTCCGGGAACTTTGTACGATACGAAGTACTATAGAATCTAGTACTAAAAGCTAATATATAATATATACGTATATATAAAAGTAGGAACGATAAAGCGAAGAACTTGCTAATCAGCATTTATAGCTTCGACTCTGCCAACGAATTTTATTTCTTTTTGCATTTATATTTCGCGTGTTTTCCTCGGATAAAATGAGAGCAAAAATCAAGATATATCGTGTACGTGTGGACTGCTCACGTAGTTGATTCTATATCGTTGGTCTTTTGCCATGATCGACAGGAGAAGTTACATATTATATCTCGTTAGTATGGCATTTATATTTCTTCAAAGTGGTGCAGTCCCGTTTGTTTCAAGAGGCAAAAAAAGCTTAAGTCGAACAATTAAAATAACTGTCTAATGCGTTCTCGATTGCAATTTTCGAATGATTCTGTAAACATATATATACATATATATATATATATATATATATATAGATTTTAAAAAAACCATCTCTGATGGTTGAACGACGATAATATTCCATAATTGTATCTAATGCAGGTATGTATAGCTTTTTAAACGTTTTCACTGCTCGAGAGAGAACAACTTGTCGCGGGGGATCAGGATGTCTACTTGGAACGAGAAAATATAATATATGAATCATTGCACTCGAGTGGAACGAGGCAAGATCGGTGAAACTTTTCCTGCTGTCTCCTCGTTGCTATACTCGATTCTATGACTAATAACATATTTATTTTTTTTCAAAATTA
Organism: Dyspetes luteomarginatus; assembly: GCA_963669185.1. Classification (NCBI taxonomy): domain Eukaryota; kingdom Metazoa; phylum Arthropoda; class Insecta; order Hymenoptera; family Ichneumonidae; genus Dyspetes; species Dyspetes luteomarginatus. The sequence continues at coordinate 14,972,241 of OY769910.1, read as the reverse complement.
AATATCACTATATTGCCATGTACCTTTTTGCATCACGTTACTTTGTGGCTTCGAGTCCAACGCAACCGCATAAGCGACAAAAGCTCGTTAAATTGCGTTCTCGGTCCTTTCACAGAGACGCGAGAGAGTCTCACAATCAGCTCGATATAAGAGCAACAGAGGCTGGAAAGCACGCCCGAATCTACGATTCTCTCGTTGACTAATCTCGGGGGTTTTCCCTCCTCGATCTGATGTAGGCTCGTTCACTCTTTTCTTGACTCGGATGCGATTAAGATTCCGCGGACGTGAGCACATTGACCAACGCAATTCTTAGAATATATTCTTAAGAGTTCCTTTGCAATGGCCTAAATTATATATATATATATGTGTGTGTGTGTGTGTGTGTGTGTGTGTGTATACATAGCATATAGCGGTGATAGGTGTAAAGATTTTTTTTTGTAGAACGATCGATATCGCTGACAAGTTGGATTTCATATAGTTCCTTAATTGATAATTATGTGGGGCAGAAACGTGACATTATTTTAAAATATTTTTTAAAGGAAAATCTTTCGATCAAATAATATCGTAAATATTGCATATATTTTCTACATATTTCTATGTGCTGAAATGATGACAGGAGAGAAATGTTTGTTGATTTTGAAATGATTTTTAGTAATGATTTTGTGGAGCAAGAAGCATCATGACATTCAAAATTTGCAATAAAATAAAAAGCTCTATGAATAACAATAATAATGATTAAAACAAATTATTGGCATACTAAAGAATGATTTATTGATTTGATTTGAGCGACGATACTTGTAACGATCGGTCTGTTTATTTCGTAATAATTCCGTCCAATTTATTTCGTAGATATATCATTCTCGAAATCAGGCTCGATTGATAATTATGTGGGAATTACGTGGCAAAGGGTTGATAGTTTGAAACGTAATATGAAAGATATGTTGACATTTCAAAATGATTTTTAACGAAGAATTAAAGAAGAAAAAAAAAACTATCAGAATACCAGAAGTTGTATATTAACTTTTCAAAAATAAAATACAGATTTTACTTAACAAAGTAGAATAATTAGTATAATGTAATAATTAATAAAACCCATAATTAGCTATGATACGAATGATTAATTTATGGAAGAGAAATCGACGAAAGTAAAAGTTAAAAATGATAAAGAAAAGGTAAATGTTATTAATTTCAAGGCGAAAAATATCTCCCAATAGTCAAGATCGATTGCAAATAATATGCTAATGGCTGAGCCGAATCTAGACATTTTCAAATTCTCCTTTCCAACTCACTTACACATCGAATATCATGTCTGCATCAATGTTCATATTTCGCCATTTTGCTCTGACACTCAGTAGTAAAAAGAGAGTATAGTCAGACTCACCACAATGTTTCAAAGAGATAAAAAAAAAAAAAAAAAGGGAAAAAGACAGAAGCGTGTCACGTACACGCGTTTTCGCTGCTATATGACTCGTTCAGTTGGTGCGCCGCTATCCATGCGAGTCATCGTGATCGCCGTGGGCCACACGTGGGAACTGGGTCTTTCTCCATCACTTGCTCTCATCTATATATACCTATATGGCGTATAGTATATATATATATATATATATATATATATATATATATATATATATATTTATCCTGCAACGTTCTTTCTGTACGCGTTGCCGACTCTCGTACGCTCCTGTCCGACGCCCGAATTCCCCAAACTTCATTTTGACAGGCGAACAGCAGCAGTAAAAGCGAGAGAATCATCAATGCCGAAGACGGGGACGAGGACGATATTCCCTCGAGCTCAAAGAGCCGAACGATTATCGTGCTTGATCGCTCCGTACGAGAATATCATTATTTCACCACTCAATGCTTTATTTTTTTGCGCATCTACATAATTGCGAAAGGAAAAAGCGAGCCTCATTCTTGCCAGCCAGCAAACGCTGTTCATCAATCATTTTTCAGGATCAAAAGTTTATTAATTTTTTAATCCTTTAATTTATTTTATTTAAAAAAAATTATAATTATCCTTTTAAATTGTCTTCTAGATTGCATTAATTATTCCTCCGGTTTTATTTTTAAATAAATTTACGAGCTTCATTATACGCATTGCAACGATGATTAGGGAAACTTGCTTTTTTTTTTATATACCTACGAGGAACTATTCGTATTCTTCACCTTCAATTGCACGCGCTCTCCAGTTTTTTTAGCAGTCACACACGCACGCATGTGTCGATTCAGTTCCCCATGATCCAACTGGCTTTTACTAAACGATCAATATATGTATACTATACGAGATCACTGTTGGATATATTCCCGAACGCTGGACACGCGTAATCCGGGATGGGTCAAGTTTCCGTATGAAGACTGAGAATGATCTCGTTCGACTCTATTACGATATATATGTACATATACATATACATATACATATACATATACAGATACATATACATATATATATATACATATACATATACATATACATATACATATACATATACATATACATATACATATACATATACATATACATATACATATACATATACATATACATATACATATACATATACATATACATATATGTACATATATATATATATATAAAACCACAGCTATATATATCTTGTTACGAGGAAAGGCCTTATAGGCGTGATAGCTTTGCGTTGCAACGTTTGCAGCTGCAACGCATATATCCAATGATCGGGCAAACACATTAGAGTTTCATTATGGAACGACTAAATTTTTTTTTTTTCATCAAAGTATTTTTTTTCGTCAAATTTAAAGTCTCTTTTTTACGTGTTTTTATTTTCTTCAATTTATTATAATACTTATTGAAGATTTGAAGAAATTGATAAATGATATAGGCACGATTCTCACCGGTGGGAAACTATTAACGATCGATGATAAATTCTTCAATTACAGAGCACTTGTATTGATTTTAAAGACCCTTCGATTACCGTTCGATCGACGAGATTCACACGTTACTCTTTTTATAAACCATCATTTCGTTCTTCATCTACCTCCCTTTATTTCCTCTTATTTCCATCTCGTGAACTTCGTGAGCCCCAATGTGGCCTCTCTCACACGTGACTGGTGCATCAAAGTCCTGTTCCAAGAGTGACCCCGACGCTTCTTCGCCGCAGTACCGCTAATCGACTAGCGCAAGGATAACATGCTATCGCTCACTCCCTGTACTTGTATCACACACACACACACATATATATATATATATATATATATATCTATACTTAGACGCGTACATATATCGTATATAAAATATGTATGAAATGTACCGAGGGATCGAAGAAATTCTTGTATGATTCGTCACGCACCTGACACATGAATCATACGGTTGGTGTATCACATACGAATAGTCAGAAATGCTTGATCACGATTTTATGCCATATAGAAATATCGTTGCGTAATAATAGAATAAAAACGGTACTAGTATCGACGTCAAACGATATACTTAATATATATGTGATAAAAGTAAATGTATTATATTTTGTGTATATCATATATATGACGATCATTTACTAGCAATTATAAAATAGCAGCTCTCATTTTTCCAAAACGAAGAAAAAGATACTTTTTCTCGATTTTTATAATCGTTAGCTTAAAGATAAAAGTACGTATCGATTGTGTGTATCGATATGAAATTTATGAGTTTTTGGCCAAAACTTGGTATGGTTCGTTAAGAGTGGGAAATTTTTTATCGCATAGCGTAGGTGAACTGAAAAAAAAAAACATGCTAGAAGACACAGAAAGTCACAGAAAAAAGAGCTTTGACACGCAAGTGGCTATAATTTAATTTAGGTTTGGCTGACTTGAACTTATTTATATTATTTTGAAGACGCGACGAGTAGATTTAGATCCCCATGATTTAACTATATGTCTTGTCATTGGTGGCCCTGAGAGTCCTTTGAAAAGTCCTGACTAAAGAGAGAAAAAAAAAATCAAAAAATAAATGCTTCGATTTAAAAAAAATTGAAAAGTCGCAGCTTATTGGATCAAGGAACGCTTTAAAGCTCGAAGGCTTACGAGGAAAATAAGAACAAAGTCGAGTCACATTTTCATCAAGAGACAAACTTCTAGTTATTTCACTAAAGCAACTATTTTTGGCTCAAAATGCAATTTGATTATTTGGTCCCGATTGCATATTGATGTAGTTTTTCCCCCTGATCACGTACCATGCGTGCAAACTTTCTCTCGTGTATGATATAAAAATGTTTAAAAAATATATATATATGAGGTTCGTACAAAGCTACGAATGAAATGAGAAATTTTTGATAATCTTGGTTTTAAATGGTTCGGGAACTCGGTCAGAGTTTTCTAGCCCCGAAGCTACGATACGTAAGAAACGAGATTAGGCTAGTTAGAACGTTATATATGCCCGTACGAGGACGAGAAATCTTTGGATATAGTCAAGATCTGAGTTAGCAACTCTGGCACTTCCGTTTTGCGGCGATCCTGCTGCGCACGCTCCTGTATATATATATATAGATATATATAGATATAGATATATAGATATATATAGATATATATATATAGTCTTACTAATCGCATATGATCTCTCGTTGGTCGCCCGTGTCGCGTGAGGCCACGCAAGACTTTATCTCTCTATTATATTCCGTGGTAACAGAAGTGACTACTGCGACGACGTCCCAAACGCAAGGACTATACACGTACGAGTACGTGACAAGTACGCGAGAGAAGCGTAACGCTCCCGGGACTCGTCGAAAAAATGGAGGAAGAAAAAGATCAAGCCGCGATCCCAATCGTTCGAGTAAAGTCTTTCTTTTAGTCGTGCTCTGGTCAACCGCGTTGAAACTCTTCGAAACTCGCTTATAAAACTCGTGAGGTCATCGGGCACCACACGGAGATGATCTTTTATCGGATATACATATATACCTTTTTTTTTATTCAGGATTATGCTCTGAGAATATTATTATTATTTTTTTAACTCTACGAGTACGTGATCTTTGGACTTCGTGCTAGATTGACGTACGGAATATTAATGGATACAACGATTAAAAAATTCACTCAAGCGGTTACTGATGTAAGAGTTAATGTTAACAAATAATGCATGGATGAAAAGTTTAGTAAATTAATTTAATGTTAAAAAAATTAGCAGCTGTATTCGCAAATGATACAAATATTTTTATTAACCAAAAGGAATGTTAATAATCTTATTAAACGGATTTATATTAATATTCTACAAATTCGTTGATCCGTTGAAAATAAGAAATTGATCGATAATGGTCCACGTGGAGCTCTTTATCAAATTAACTCCCCAATTTTTGGGCTCTCTTCTCCGATATGATCGATAAAACACGCAAGGGACGAATTAAATAAATGAGGCACCAAGATCGCATCGATAATTGTATCAGAATTACATCTGGCCGAGCTCTCTGAGCTCGATCGTTCTCTTATCTTAATGGAATCGCATTTTGCACGCTCGTAAATATCGATCTCTCGATTTGTCGACGTCATCCTCCATGACCGTTTGCCAATGGTTCCGTTTTCCTTTTTTTTTTTTTTTTTTTTTACTGCGCCCTCTCGCGCCTATCTACTCGCTGACAGCGTAATGACGAAATGATAATTTAATGATTTTATTCTGTGTCTTTCAGACGAATATGCACGCCTCGTTTCCTTATGACGGAAGTCGCGGAAGTGCCGGTGGAGGAGGCGGCGGAGGTGGCAGAGGAGGCGTCGAGTACGGCGCCGTTAGGCGTCCTGATGCCCTTTTACCACCACCGGGCCTTGACCAAACAGATCTCGTACTACACACAAGTCTCGTCGACGACCCCCAGGTGAGCGACGATGTACGTAATCGGAAAAAATATTTTCTCTTACTATCTTGACAAATGGGGTAAAGACAAATGGGGTCCAGGACAGTTGAGGCACTTTGACATTATTTAAAAAAAAAAATCGACATAATCTACGAAGAATTTATAACACGTAACCTACATTTTGCTGCCTCGTAGAGGAATCTTTTTTCATGAACAAACATTTGATGATAAATTTGCGACTTTTATAAGTATTAAAAAATAATAATAATAATAATATTGAGAAATAAATAAAATTTAAATATTTTTTAAAAATATAAGATCGTCAGTGTGTCTCTGTATCATATTCCTTTATTTCTTATGAATATCGTTGACAGTCATAGAGTATTTACGAATTTATGGGGTTAAACATTTTTTTTTTCAATGCTCTGACAGTTTTTGATCGAATCTTTTTCTCCATATTATATGAATTCTATCGAAAGTTTCCGACTTTCCTGGTAGTTAACTCTCCTGGAATTTCCCTACATAGATCGAATAATACATATATATATTATAGATGCTCCGCATATCGAACATTTTTCATGTAACGATTATTGAATTGCTCCGGAAACGAGAAAGATATTACATGGCCAAAAAATTTAATAATATCGAACAGACCATCGGTCGTTAAAAAAAAAAAAGTAAACTTTTATTAAGAGGGTTGGGGCATCGATAAAACGATGAGAAAATCGAGTCATAATAAATAAAAATGTCGAGAAAGAATTTAATTTTGTACTCGACCAATCGTCTACCTTCACAATAATCGCAAAAGCCTCTAATGAAAAAAAAAAAGGTGTTTGAAAACTTTTTTCTTGCTTTTTCAAACTTTTTGTTAAAAAAAAAAAATGTCACGATAATATTGTATATAATACGTAATTAAATTTCTGCGTTTTTTCCTCTGTTTTTCTCTTGCAGAACACAAATGTCGACGATGGGAGTTTCATGAATGACCTGCCACTTCTGAAAAGTGAGTATACATGAGATAATCAAAACAATAGATTTAGAATAATGGACGAGATTATTACAGTTTACGGCATATTTTGTTAAAAACCGTTTTAGTACTTTATGTTAAGTATGACGTTGAGTAACGAAAAAGATTTATAGGAACAGACGAAGCGAGAGAAAAAGATCTCTCTCGTGTTTTTTAGGGCTCTATATATATATATATGATCGAGACCGAAAAATCAGGTGACTCATGGCCACAGCGTTCAGTAAAGATCAATTTATGTTCTCTTCGACTTCGTTGATTCTCTCGTCGACCCTCTCGACGAGTTTCGTATACTATTTCCTTGACGCTGGTTATCCTTATAACGACCATTATGTGCACACGATGTGAAACATAACCTAAACGATATGAGAATAAGAGGGAAGCGAGTTAAAACGACGATGAGACGTAAGGGAGAAAAGATACGAGAGAGTCCCTCAAACTCGTGGACGAGGCGGCAGAACGACTAGCAATTTTCATTCCATCGTATATTTTATAGGCCAGGAGACGTCTGTGTACGTAGAGCTACAAGATTTTCTGTACACGAATATTGCATAGTACATATATGTATAGACTGCGATATTCACGTACCGTAATTGTCCGAATGGCTTGAGAGCGAGGCCTCAGTATGTCTGACCGAGGCATAAAGACTTAACGGGAGAGGTAAATCTTTATTCTGTGGATTGAAGATATTTCAACGAAAAGTCATCTTCTCCCTTGAGATTTGCCAGGATATGGAATATTTCAAGAATTATGCTTGTCTTGTTAATTTTTTCAACGATTTTTAACTTCGTTTCACCTTTTTTTGTATCAGCATAAATTGATAATGAGCGATACTGTGATAATTAATAAATCAATGTCCATTCACGATTAAATGGAAAGAATGTTCTGATTTCTTTCTGAATTCAGAAAGCCAGGATATTCCAACAATTATGCTTGTCTTGTTAATTTTTTCAACGATTTTTAACTTTATTTAACCTTTTTTTGTATCAGCATAGATTGATAATGAGCGATACTGTGATAATTAATAAATCAATGGCCATTCGCGATTAAATGGGAAGAACGTTCTGGCCTCTTTCTGAATTCAGAAAGCCAGGATATCCCAGCAATTATGCTTGTCTTGTTAATTTTTTCAACGATTTTTAACTTTATCTCACCTTTTTTTGTATCAGCATAGATTGATAATGAGCGATACTGTGATAATTAATAAATCAATGGCCATTCACGCTTAAATGGGAAGAACGTTCTGGCCTCTTTCTGAATTCAGAACCAATAATTCTAACTACATATATCGCTTGAGCCACGAAAAGTAAAAAAAAAAAATACGAAATTAATGTTCAAATCACGATTTTTATCTTTTGCAATATAAGGACTGATTAAAAATCTTGCTTGTCTTGTCCAGCGATATCTTCGAATTACATTGCGTAATATGCATTGACCGATTGATCCATTTATATGAAAAGAGATCGAAGAAAAGGACAAGAAAAATATTGAATATATCAGGTCGATGGAAGATCGATCTGTGTTTACCGAACTAACAAGATGCACTCTGGTACGATATCGCAAGTGCACTGCATGGCTCTCGAGATCAATATACATATATATATATATATCAACATATGTAAACTGAAATCTGAAAGGTGCTCGATTGGCTTTTCTCTCACTGGCGTTTGTGTGCCAGTTTATGTTATGTATGTATATTCACGAGATGTGTACATATTTGTTTGCCTGTGGGCATAAACGTGCGTCAATCGGGACGAAGGAAAAGAAGGTTGAATGGTAGCAAGAGTCGCGAGAATCGTAGCTGCCTTCGTGTGGCACGAGGCGAGCGATACGATAATGACGAGAGACGCGTGGATGTCGTCCGGATGCAGTCGTCGTTGTAAGCCGTAAGTCGTAAGTCGTATATAGAGAGAAGATACCACAAGTGTGCATTCGAGCTTCGCTCTATCTCTCGACAGGTTCCCCTATAAAGAACGATTTATGGGGTTTACAAAACCCCCGAGCATATCGGAATAATATCTTCATCCTTGATACGTATACATATAAGTATTCTGCTTCTACTCTTACCGCAACAACGATTTTTCCATCAGAAATATGATCATCAATTAAATAAAAAATTATTACAAATAATTCTGACAAAGTGTTTACATTTTTGTATAAACAAATTTAAAAAATTACAGGTTTTTCATTATAAACGTAAAACTTTTTGGAATGGATTTTCATTATTATTATTTATAATCAATTTGTTAAAAAAGCATTTTTATATTTATTTTATTTAAGTTCCCATTTCTCGCTGGGATATATTTTATTGATGACGTAAAATTGGCGATAAAGATTGTAGGGTAGTTTGAAAATTATATCACCGTTATCGAGAGAATTTGTTAAAGGGACGAGGATGAATGCGAGAAGGGAAATTAGCCTGATACGATAATACACTATGTGAGTATTATTTGTGAGGTATATATGGACTATACATAGATATAGTGATAATAATGTGTATTTGAGAAACCCTCCTACAGATGTAAGTTAGTAGCGTGAATAGCATTTTGGTGTAAAGTTACGCAGGGTGCAGGAGACCATATAATATGTGGGACACGGACGAAACGTGCGTGACGAAAATGGAGAAATTCGATTGGGGTAGTCGTCGACGTCTATAGTTCATTGTGGGGTAAAAATGGAATATTCTTGTATGTGTATAAGGGTGTCAAAAAGTTTACCGCATTTGGTGCTGGATTACCCGCTTATTAGGCCACACAAGTTATGGGAGAAATTGGAAACCGAGTTTTGTGCTCGTTTTTTTTTTTTTCTACGAGGGCTAAGATTTTTTTTTCTTCTTCAGATTTAACGACAAAAATGGGCCTATTTTATTCTATTTTTGGGCCACGTTTGAAATTTAGAAGTTAAAAAATAAATTGTATTCATAATTTGAAAAAAAAAAAAAAATCAAACAAAATATATTAGGATTGGAAAAATGATATTAAGACACGTAATAAAATTATAGGACGTCTGACAGATAATAATTAATGCACGACTCAGTAACCAAGTTCATTAATTATTTTCCTACCCAGTCGAGTGGGTTTCCTTTTTTCAGATTTAATATTGTTCGTTGTTATTGAATCGTTTAGACACGAGGGGTGCCCGATTACCTGCTTATTAGCCGACAACGGCCACAGGGAGGAGAAGACGCCTATTTCAACTTGCACCTTTGACGCACCCTTTTTCGTTCATGCTTCTCGTCCATATTCTGTATATACGAGACACTTTTACTGCACATGAGCACACGCTAGGCTGGTTCGTTGAGCCCCCAATAGTGACTACAGAATCCTCCACTACACATTTATACATATATACATACCAAAGAAATATACACAATAATGTCACGCGTGTCTCTAACTTTTTCGTCACGCCTTCCAAATTCACTGGTTAACGACCCTCTCTCCGCTCGAGCTTTCAATCGAGCGCGAAGGGTTGAAAAGGCTTCGCGAACGACACACACATTCACATGTACCCTACAAACTTCTATAACCCCTAAAACAAAATTTACACGCTTGGACACCCTCTTCTGTCCTAAAACCAGGATGATTTTCTGACATTCTAATAATACACATTTCATGCAATGGCTGAATCTCAGCCACAATATTCGTATGATGAAAATATCAAATTTTTATTCTACAAATTGAACAAATTTTTCATCATTTCAAAGTTCAAACTTAGAAGCAGCAAAAAATCGAACTAAATTTGCTCGACCCAGATTTTTTTATTCAATACGATATTTTTTGTCACAATTTTTAATTAATGAAAATGGGGGTTTTTTTTTAATATCTAGGAGAATTTAGTAAGATATTTGCGCAACAAATCGATCGCTTTCTGTGAATGCTCAAAGAACCGTATTGATGGAACGTCCCTTAAACACAATGGTACAAAAGTATAAATGCTATAGAATTACTCATATATATATATATATATATATATATATATATATATATATATATACAGATATAATATACTCCTACTTATATATACGTGTACACATAAGGGTGTCCGCATATACGAGCATTGTACCGAGGTGTGAATGAAAAAGATGAAGAAGAAGAGAAAAAAAAAAGTGTAACGTGGAGTACGAGAGTGAGTACATGGCCCGAGGCGTATCGGATTTCGGAGGTATTGTCATTGTAATTTTGCTGGCGGGTAGCAGTTTTCGGGGCGGTCCTCACCGCAGGGGTATTACGTACAGATGGCTGTTTGTTCATACGTCACTGAGGGTTATTATATGCCTCGTTACGCGTATATGCCTTACACTCACTCCACAGTCGTTCACTGTGGCTCGCTGTTATGTTTTACACCCTTGAAGAGAACCGTCGGCTTATTTCGAACTGGCATTTTTTCCCTCTCCACTTCGCTCCACATTAATATCGTGACGTTTCTACTTTTTTTCTGGCTATTAATATTTCTTTTAAGGGATTTTAGTCTGCTACAGAAATTCGAAATATGTTTGAGACGAACTAATGAACGTGGAAAGATGATTTTTTTCTTAACGAATCAACACGAGAAAAATCGTTTCATTAGATTTGAATAAATTCTATTTGTATTATGCAAAAAATTATTTTATTTCCAATAAAATTAATTTAATTGCTGATTTATTAAATTTGACACACATCAAATGATTTTAACTTGAATTTAAATATTATTAATTTAAATTAAAAATCAATTTTTCTCGCTCATTCGTCTATCGCTGAAAATCAATTAAAAAATGATGAATAATTAATATTTTTTGTTTCGTTAAAAAAACGTATTCTGAAATTTTTGCAAAATGACGAAATGAAAATGTCTGTGTCATCCTTAAGGTAGTCTGATAATTGTTTGTGAAGAAATATGCGACAATTTCGAATCACTCTGTTGGCCGTTTAACAGGAGCTCGCGATTGCACCAGCAACGATGCAATGCCCAGTATATACAGGATAAAGTATAAAGTACCGTCAATACCGCTTCTCTGCGGAGCCGGTTATACAATTACTGTTTTATCTCTACTCTCTCGTTCGTTCGTTCGTTTCTTCGTCAGAGTGCGTTTGTACACACACAAACAGAAATACACATACAACACATTTGAGAGGAACGAGACATGCGTGCTCCAGTTTAGCTGCGATCCAGAGAAGATCGAGGCGCCGATGTTTCACGAGAGAGATCGTCACACACACGCACAAATACTTAACGATCTTCTCGCGAAATAAATTCTCTCCTGCTCGTTATCTCTGATAATAGAGGAGAAACATCAATTGAACAATTTTTAAAACGTAAAAAGCCAATTATAAATCTCAGAATGTAATTTTTTATCATGCTATTTCAACATTTCTACTTTTCCTAAACGTCCTGGCAGTGTTTGCCTCGTTCATTTCACCTACGATTCCAACTCGAGAAAAAAATAAAATAAAAAGCAACATCTTCTCTCGCTGGTTTTTCTCGTTTCTTGTTCAGTCTCACTGGCTCGCGTTATGCTTTTTATTACGATTCGAACATTAAATTTATTATTCGCGAATACTTTCGTCGATTTAAAGGCTCAATTATGCGGCTGCAGGTTCGAATTTTTACAGATTACTTTTTGCAAATTTATATACAGAATGGGTGCTAGAAAAAACGGAGCAAGCAAGAGAAAAAAAATAGTTTCTTTCAAGTCATGACAATACAGTAAATATGGACAGAACAGTCATAATGTAGAAACAGATGAAAAATAATGAAAAAAAAATTTTTTGCCATGGGACTACGAATTGTCAAACCGAAACGAAATACGTAATAATGTCCCAAAGTAATGAACTCAAAGTTAGTTTAGTTGATATAAAAATATCCGGTAGAGCAAAAGAGATCGATCGGTTGTTTTTATTTTTTAGAATTTTTTTTTTTTGTGTGTGTTCTCTCGATCTGCGTCAGCGAAGCTCGCGCACATGGTATAATTAGTTAAAAGCCAGATCAGGGCCGAGAAGTGTTGCTACCATTGGGAATAATTAATCACTCGATTGGCTATGAGAAATTCTAACGAACTGGCGTTCAGACAGCTAGATATTTATAGCGATGTCAGACCAAGATCTTGAAATAATTTTTCGAAACGATTAAAAATCATTTTTATGTATTGACGTGTATAGCTGAAAAAATGTATATATTATCATCAAATTTATTTCTGATAAATGATTCTTGTTCAGTGAAAAATATGATCAACATCACAACAGCCACCATTTTATTGCAAAAATATTCAATTCGTCGTCTACCCTCTCGCCACCATCTTTCGCTCCAAGACCAGTAGGGACTCTAAAATCGAAGGGTCTAATGAAATTAACGAGGACCAATGTGAAGTTGCCCTAGGGGTGTATCGGGGGGGAGGGGGGGGGGGGGGTTAGTTCGGTCGTTCCTTCCTCATCGCAGCACAACGAACATTGAGAGAGCGCCACATGCAAACGTGAGGTGCCTTTCGAAGGGTTCGAAAAGTCACACCCCAAGTTACAAGAGAGTCGAGAGAGTTTGAGGCCCATGACCAATCAAGGTTGTGAAATAAGTGAACCAGTCTCTGGGTACATCATTGGTCCTGGTTTCCGGCTGCGTTGATTGCCGAGGAAATTGTGCGTGAAGCGAACAGCAGCACGCGCGCCCTCTCCAATCCCTCTCTCGATCGACCATCCGGTCGCGTCCCATATATCCGTGCAAAGCTACAACCCCCCACCTCACCCCTTCCACCTCGTGGCACCCAAAAGGATTCACGCCACGGGAAATTGCCTCTGTACACTTTTTCTTTATATAATTTCACTCTCTCTATCTTTCGGTTCACTGAAGTCTCTCTCTCTCTTACACTTCGCCTCAACCACGTTATACCATATATGGGCGTTTCTACTCGACGAGAAACACACTCGAGGTTGCTCGTTTCGATTGATCGAAAAAGTCGTTCACGATAAAATAATTCACTCGCACTGTATAGAATTAATTTTCAGGCGAACTATTGATAAATTTTCAATCATGTGAGCTTGTTAAAAAAAATGTCATAAATGTAAAGCTGATGAAGCTTGAATCAATTATTTTCCATGAAAATGATTGTACGTGATAATATTTTTTTTTAATCGTGTTCGTTGACCCAATTTTTAAAATTTTCCCAGACAATCATTAATTTCGATAAATCAAAATACACCGAAGTAACAAAATGTCATTAGGCCAATCGAAAGGTGAAAAAATAAAATCCACTGATTCTCGTCTAGTTATTTACTAAGGACATTACCCTAAGTAGGATATATAAATGATTTTTATTAATTTTTTTGATCGATCTAAAGAAGATGAATTACTGATAGGCTTCTTCGTATTTACGCAATCATATCATTGACTTTCGTAACCCGGCCTTGGTGGGTGAGTGATCTTCGAGAGACAAGTCCGCGACTATAGTATACATTCCCTAGTAATAAATTTAATTCTGCTGCAAATTCGCGAGATGTCCAGAGAGCCACTACATATAATATAATAGTTGGAGATGCGTAATTAATTTAGCCACAAGACGAACTTTCACACATAATCGTCAATGTATTTATACAGATGGATAGATAATTCTTCTCTTCGTCTTTCGTTGGTTCGTTGCATTCGTATTTCAGACCGCGGAATATTAATTTATCAGTATGACTCTCGGTGCAATAATCACATAACATAATCTATCCATAAATCATGAATGTTCATTTTACACATGAGCAAATGGCACGTATAATACAATAGAGAGTATGGATAGCCGGTTAGTTCGCTCGTCAGAGTCATTAATGATCGGTGGCAGCGGCGGCTCATAATATATACATTTGTCTATATGCATTACATATATATATACGTGAGGCTGCAGCGAGAGTTCAAATGATTTCTCTGACTTGCCCCGAGGCATTCAAGTCTTTGCCACACCGCATCATCGTAACTCAAATAAAATTCAATGACGATTTGAAATTTAAAAAAAAAAATTAATCTATTCTCGTGAGAACTAATGATTGTAAATGAAGCTTTTGAGCCTGACGAGGATCGAAAATAAAAATATATCGATAATTGCAAAGGAGATGGATAAGAAGTCTGAAAATCAGATCGCCAATAGTTAATAATTTGATTCAAACGTTAGACGTTGAGATCGACGAGAGAGATCATCAGGTGAAAAAAAAAATGCAAAACCGTGAGGATTAAATTATGCTGACAGTCGCTCAATAATCTCGCGATCTTGATCGATCTTGAGAAACAAGATTGGACGTTTTTGCTTCACGATCGTGATCCAAAATGAAATCATCTTATAAGCGCAAATGAACGATTGGAAATTTAAGCTTCTGTACACAGGTGTGTGAAAAAAAAAAAATCTATTGCTCAACTGAAATGAAATATATGTAGGTAGCTCATGAAGAGAGACAGAGAGTCGAATGAGAGACTTGAGAGAGTCTCGATGCGAGATTGCGTCGCGGCATATGGAAGAGAATCGTCTATAAAGCACCACAGCAATAATTAATTTTAGAACCATCACCGGCTTGGATCTCCTTTTCCAACATTGAATTTCTTATGATACGAAGAGAGCCACAGCAATGATTACCGGTCTTGCACACACACACACACACACACACAGATAGACAGAGAGCCACGCGTGTCTGAGCACCATTGGTCGCCGACGCCAAAAGGGAGGAAGAAGAGAGATGAAAAGATGAAGAGCGTGACTTTTCTCTCCCCATCTTCCACCTCTCTTTTCAGGCTACATAAGTAGCTCTTGCGAGTTCTCCCCGTAATGATGAACCATCATCCTGTCTGCGACTACCGGTTTCCCGTCTCCCCTTCTCATATCTTAGAACGATTAGGAAAAATGAATCATCCAGGAGCGGTCCCATCGTCGAGTTTTCTTTCTTCTTATCTCTATCTCTCTTCATTCTTTCGATCAATTTCGTTCTATACCGCCGAATATTCATGTTGCCAGACAACCGAAATATCGTGCACAATCCTCGATGGCCCACTCAACATAATCTTGACTGCATATAAATCTATGTACTCAACTACTTATGACAAACACGACTGATAGGCACGTGAGTTAATTTTGAATACATTATCGATGGTTTCGTTCCACACGAGCTAATTTTATGCTTTTAATCCAGTCAGTGCTATTATGTAAACGGTATAAAAAGTTTGTCATTCGTATTTTTAATTGATTTCGACTGAAGGAAAAAAACGTCAAAAGGATAATTTTAGATAATATTGAGGCAACGCTTTCAATTTATTGGAAATGTGGGTTGTGTGTTGGTGATCAGGAAGGAAAAATATGTCGAATAATATAAAAAAACCTTTTTTTTTACAATTTGGCCATATCAAATGGTTTACTGAAATGACTGTATAACTTTTCTTCCTGACACTGACAGTGTGTTTTAACTTGACATTATATGCTCATTTATTTCGTAATAAAAACGAAACAAAAAAAAAAATACGTAAAATTACAATGAATTTTCCGAAATATTTTTCTCCCTTGACGAAAGTCGTTCAAATTGTTTATCGCACGAAAAAGGGGCAAAAAGTTCAAAGCCCAGCGTGATAAACGATCCTAAAGGATCGTTTAAGAATCAATATATTTCCCTTGCTCGAGGGAGACCAGCAAAAAAAAATGTACAAGTGTTGATGTTGGGCTGCAAGCTCTTCAATCTATCTCGCGCCTCTTACGGGCAATAATCACAAACGATTTATCTATCGATACCAATAATCACATGGTTCATTACCGTTCGTGAGGTCAACGAGAATAGCAGCTTCCTCATATTACCTTTCTCTCGTTCACCCCAAGATGAGCTATAACAAGGGGGGAATTGGAAAATTGGCCAATCGATTCACTTATCGCGTGTAAATATGAGCGCAGGAGGAGAATGATGATGATGATGATGATGACGATGATGATGATGATTAGAACAAGAAGAACGAGAATGAAGAAGATGGAGAAAGTGGCTTGAACCAGGAATAAGCGAAGAGAATCCCTCTTCCACATACCCCTTTTATCGCCCATTCCTGCCTCACATTTCGCACCAAAGCTCGCGTTTGTTGCTCGTCAGCTTTCATTGATGCTTTTCTACCTCATATACACATACAACCAGCATAATCCAACACATATATAAATACAACATTACTTTTCTCGCGCGCACTTGCTTTATATTACCGTTGCCAAAGCAAAGCAATGCACACCTCATCGCTCGTCGTTTCCGTTGGAATGAAAATTACCAGCAGAGAGAGAGAGAGAGAGAGAGAGTTTTGCTTGGATCGTTTATTCTCCTCTTCTCTATTTTCTACCCGAGAGAGCAAGGCAATCATTATTAGCTTCTGGTACATCGCATCGAGAGGCAGCTGTGTCGGGGCTACCGCGAGAGCTCGAGATATATAATGCTTCACTTATATTACATATATATGTTATTTTAACCTTCTCTACGTTCATACTGAATTCATCCTTCTCTTATCCTTTCTTACAGCCTCGTATCTCATTCTCCTCTCTCTCTCTCTCTCTGTCTCTCTGTCTCTCTGTCTCTCTCTCTTTCTCTCTCTCTCTCTCTCTCTCTCTCTCTCTCTCTCTCTCTCTCTCTCTCTCTCTCTCTCTCTCTCTCTCTCTCTCTCGCACTCACGCTCTTTCTGCTATCTCACTCTTTACCCCTTTCTGTACATCTTAGGGAGAGAGAGGGGGAGAGAGAGCGAAAGAGGGAGGGGGAGGGAGAAAGAACAAGCGAGCTTGTAACATCGCGAATAGCCCATTCATGAGATATGCTCCCGCTTATAATCTGGTCAGGAATAAGAGAGCATGTTGCGAGAGAAAATATATTGTGGAAGAATCAGAGGGGACGAGCGGTTAACGCTTCCGCCGGAGGATGAAGGAGAGAGAGAGGAAGATCGTTGTGTACAAGGCACAGAAGCTCTAAAGATTCTCGTGAATGGGATTCGTAATGCTCCAGAGTCAAGTGTGTACATATATAATATATGTATGGGTCTGTTAGCCTTGAATGTTACTAACCACTATTGTAATATGAACATCAGCGAAGCCGGAAGCTGCAATAAAAACTCTTCTTCTTCCATTTATTTTTATCAACGATTTTTAGACAAGCTTTATTTAATATATTTTTTACAGGGTGAGTCGAGGATGGCTAAAACTTTTTTTTTCATTGCCTGTACATTTATCGGGATTCTATATCTCCTTGGATATTAATCCCTGGTGTTTTTGGAAAAAGATCTGAGTGTATATTTATTATAGCAAAAAGTAAATAACCATTTGCGATTTAAAAAAAAATAAAAAAAAAACCATTTTCAATTGTCTAGCAATCTACGAAAGAAAGAACACTTTTATTTTTCTATCGTTGATGAGAAAATATTCTGAAAGAGGCTTTCTGATACATCGATTTTTCAATAATTATTCACCTGTCCCGGCTTAACTGATGTCTCAACCCTCTTGTAATTATCCCATAAACTCAACAGAATGAGTATGTATACATATTTTGTTAAATTGATTGACTCATGATAAAAAATTATTATGATATTTATCTATAAATCCAAACGCGCCTCTCTCAGAATAAAATAAAAGTGCGTTAAACTATCACGAGAAGATCGCATATTACGATTCAGCTCTCATAATGAGTGATTAGTTACTGCGCATAGATGTAAACGTGGTGAAAAAAAAAAATTCTTACAAAGACCGAGAGTATACATATATGGGATAGGGATAAGTAATTTCCTATTAAACAATCGCCCGGGGATAGGGAATGCATTTTTGTTGCCTACGGGCAAATTGTCGTGATTTTTATCGGTTTGTCGGTCATATACACACATATATATATACATATACGTATCACGATATCACGATAAATAGGTGAGCCCTCGGGGTACGGGGCTCTCATTCACACCTGCCTCGCGATTTCATTAAAAGGTGTTTATACATACGCACACACATACGCACACACACACATATATATATATATATATATATATATATATATATATATGTATATGGGTAACTATACAAGTTGTGGGTAAGACGTGCCTTCTCGACTGTTGGCTCAATGATCTCAGTTTGCTCTCTATATAACGTGAACGTGAGTCCCGGTTACGATAAAAAGAGAGCGAGAGAGAAAGAGAGAAGAGAGAGAGAGGGAGAGAGAGAATCTTTTCATTACGGACAGATGATATTAACGAGCCGATCGTTTATTCCACTCGCAAGTTCGCTGTCACTCCAAATGTAACGATGAATTTGCGAGTCTACATATATATATATATATCATGAATCGGTAACTTACATGCTCCGCTATATATATATAAAATGCAAAATTATAATTTTACGTACGATCGAGATACGAAATCTACGAATGACCGAATTGATTCGATGTTCTCATATACATATGTATGTGGTCCATCAATTCTCCGAGCAAAAATTTCTCGACCAAGTATGTTCTCTCATGACTTTTTTTTCTTCTTTCACCGATGACTAAGGCACCTCATAGCGCACAACTTTCACGCGCTGCAAAACGAAACGGGAGTTTATGAGCTGTCTATATACATACAGGTATATTTTTTGTAGTGGTTTCGAGTCTCAGCGTCTGGAGATCTCTGTTTTAGTACATATATACATATATGTATGTATATACATATATGTATATATATATATATGTATATATATACATATATGAATATATATATATATATATATATATATATGTGTTGCGCAACCATCAAGATGAAACACCTCTAACAACTCTTAATCGACAGTTAAAATCCAATCGATTCCCACGGATCTCAAGACAGACCTCTCGAGAATAGCGTCAGAAAACGCTTCTCTGTGTCTCTCTATCTCTTGCGATGCGCTGATGAGGAACTCGCAATGGTATTAAATTTCATAATTTAATTCGACTCGAGATCACCCCAATTATTACGTCGTAATTGGTGGTAATTGATGATTTCCTAGACCTCAATCCAGCTTGGAGAGGGAAAAAAATACATTATCGTTGAAAAACCGGCACCGTGGACGTAAAAAACGTGAGTCGCTGTGAATCCGAGAACTTTTTTGACTA
The DNA here is from genome assembly GCA_963669185.1 of Dyspetes luteomarginatus. Taxonomy (NCBI): domain Eukaryota; kingdom Metazoa; phylum Arthropoda; class Insecta; order Hymenoptera; family Ichneumonidae; genus Dyspetes; species Dyspetes luteomarginatus. The sequence goes on along the minus strand of OY769910.1, from coordinate 14,952,388 downwards.
AATTATATATACGTATCGTAGAGAGTAAAGAGCTAGAGAGAGAGGGAGAGAGAGAGAGAGAGAGAGAGAGAGAGAGAGAGGGAGAGAGAGAGAGAGAGAATGAAATGAATAAGAGAATCGTTGAGAATAACGATAACGATCAAGCCGCATATGGAAATAACCAATTATATGAAATTTATGGAAAAATATATGAAATATAACGTCAGCAAAAATTATATATATTTAAATATATTTTTTATGTACTAAATTTATATTTTTTTAGTTTCAATTTAAAAAAAAATTCATCCGCATATATTTTTTGTACGGGTTACACTAGGCTGACCTATTTCATGTTTTTAAACCACCCCTTTCTTTTTTCGCATACCCCCCATGACTGCATCCCCAGCGTACTTATTATGCCCTACTTTACCCCATTTTTACGAGAGACCACTGGAAAACTGTGCAGAGAATCTGCTTCGATACAATTGACATCTTTAATAGAGACCTAAAGTCATCCTCAAATAAATCAGCACACCCGAAAAAAATAACCTCCCCCTCAGCGATTTAATACTTCAACGTAGTGGCGATCTAAGGACCACCGATGCTGCAGGTCAACCGCGCGTGCCCCTATAACGCAGTCAGTTTATAATTTATATATTTTTCCAACAAAATCTGACTTATGCCAAATGGCATTTTGGCATTTTTTTTTTTCGTGAGAAGTGATCTACGAAAAAGTAACGTGAATGTTTTCTGTTTGAGTTCTTCGAGAATCAACGAGTATAATTATCTCGATCTCAATTCCTGCGCGTTTCGTTCACACCTTGAATCTCTCTCTCTCTCTCTCTCTCTCTCTCTCTCTTTACTCGTCTGAATGGAGAAAATCACGAGAGAGAATCCGCAAGAGGCGCGAGAGCACACGCCTTGTGACTACACACCGTTACATGCCGGTTCTCCTCCTCTCTACCTTCCTTGATTCACCTTATGCTCTGAAGCTGCTGGTGCATCTCGTAATATATGGCTATCGAGCATCCCATCCCAACCCATTTGGTCGTCTTTGTCCCTCTCTCTCTCTCTCTCTCTCTCTCTTTCTTTCTTTCCCTCCTGCCTCTGCTGATATTTATTATCCATTCTCGGTGGACTCGGTTGGGCTTCTCTCGACGAGCCTTCTTCGCGGACTCGTAAGTTCCACCGGACGAGATGCTTGTCGCCCGATGGTCAGCCGACGAGTTGAAAGATTTTTTTTATGCAGAACATAGAATTAATTTTTTCTCCATACGAGATAAGACTTTTTAGAAATTGTGCCTTGTAAGAATTTGGATTTAAAAAATCGTGTAAATTAGAATAAACCGATTTAACGAAGGATTTGTCAATAATCGACGAATAGGTGACGAGAAATTGACGATTCAATGAATATTAAATTAATTTTTACATTTGAATAAGAGAATTTTTTAAATGATTAAAACTTTTTTTTTTTAATTCTAATAAATATTTTATGAAATTCAGGTAAAAAGTTTAATGGAATTAGCAATCAAGGGATTTTAAGGACGCTAATTGAGTCGAAAATATGTTACAATTTTTCATAAAAATTGTAAAATCTTTTCAAAATATACAATAGCCGATTTATTATATATTAATCGCTCTTACCATTTTCGATGGTTTGCTCCATGGTTTTGCAATAACGTTTCATAGCTGGTCAGCTTTTGACCGGAGGCCTTGGCAAGCGCTCGATTCTTGATATTATTAAGCATTCCTTCGGACCATCGAACAACCCCGCGCGCGAATTCGTCCGATATAACGCCAAACTATCGATACGTCAGGAAGGAATATTTCGCGGGGGAGAAAGAGAGCTCTGACCCGTTATAATACTTTGTGCATGTATATGTATATTTATATACATACATATATATATATATATATATATATATATATGTACATGGTGCCGCATGAACGCAAGCCTCGCGAATTTTAAATATTCCGAAGATATTGCTTCGAGAGTCATCTCCATATATGTATATATATATATATATATATATATATATATATATATATATATATGTATATTGATGCAGGCATCGGTAAGCTCGGCCACGAGAGCAACGGGGGCATAGCAATTTGGCATGTAATTCTCGTCGACGTGCGTACGACGTCGAAGTTATCGATACAACCGATCGCACACAGGGGCATCATCATTTAGTAATTTTCATACGCCAAATTCCACGAACGGTAGAATTAATAAAATTCAACGAGACAACATATATTCTCTCTCCTCGGTCATCTCCTTAGAATTTTATTTTTCATCGCGAAAAGACGATAAAATCGAGAAATCGATTTACTAATATTTAATTTACATTTAAACCTTTTTCATACTCCGAATTCCACAAGTGTACAGTTAATGGAATTCTACGAGATAAAGTATATTCTTCATCTCTAGTCTCTTTACGATTTGATTTTTCGTAATGGAGAAAATAGGTAATCAAGAAATCGAATTAATTACTTCAATATAATTTTATTTTTATTTAATAATTCCCATACGCTAAAATTAGTGAACGTTGAATTTAAAATATATTACGCCTTTACATTTTTTTTATTTTCTTCGTGAAAAAAACGAAGTGATCGAGAAACGAATTCAAGAGTAGATATTCGTACACCAATGTAAAAGTTAACGATCCGCGAGCATGCATTCCTTCGCTCTTTTACACGCAAACTTTTACACATGCGTGAGAAAATCGGAAAAATTTCGTGGCAATAATATATTATAATTATTATTTCGTGATAAATGTTTTTCACGAATTTCCCTGATAATTGCTGTAAAATACGTAATTATAGAGAGAAAAGTAATGTATTAAAACTTTACCGATCTAATTGTCTGCTCGATGAAAAATACCTATATCTGATAATTACTAAACACATGCAAAAATTTTCGAGCCATTTGAATGAAAAAAGAGCTTCTGGGACGAAAAAAAAAAATTCATATCTGATTTTTCATATAGAATTTGTTATGAAATTCCGATTTATTTCGCGTAATATTTTTGAGGATAAGTCATTTAGCGTGTAGCACGGAAGAGACCGTCAATAGTCGCCATAATTGCAGTAATCGAACGAACGAAGGCAGCGATGAAAAAAAAAAATACACATAAACATATATATATATATATATAAAACATAATATCGGAAGGACCAAAAGTGCAGTCTTGTTGCTCGTTATTAGTAATTCGAGTCTCATCGAATCGCTTCGGGAATGCCGCTGAAAACCGTAATAAATAAATAAGTGGAGGGAACGCTCTTGTAGCGTTCATACATACACAGAGGCACACATATACATGAGCTTATATGTGATTTGGGACCGCGGGGAGAGCCACGAATAATTAATGCATCGCGATGAATATTCTCTTGGCACACGGTGAGCAATGTAATCTACTCGTGGGTCTTTGGGGTTTCCCATCTCTCTCTCTCTCTCTCTCCCTGGCCTAAAAGGCCCAAGAGAAAATCGCGATTGCCTCGTTAAATTAAGCTACCCGCCTCTTTTGCCGAAAATTATCATTATTATTGTGATTATATATATATATATCGAGGAGCGCGTACGAGATCGAGTACACTGCAATTATGCAATAATAATCTCTGTACCGTGTCCAATAATGCGTTACATTAAATATATAATTAAAATATAAAAATATAAATATGTATAAATATTGCTTATTTGTATGTGTGCGGCTCGTAAAAACGTTTAAATATTGATGTTGCAGATATGAAACAGTCAGAGAGGGGGGACAAAGCGATGCTATCGGGCAATGCACAACCCTCGGATGTTTTCTGTTCAGTGCCGGGTAGGTTGTCGTTGTTGAGCAGCACGAGCAAGTACAAAGTCACAGTCGCCGAGGTACAGCGAAGATTATCACCACCCGAATGCCTAAACGCCAGCTTACTCGGTGGTGTATTACGGAGGTAAGTCTAAAAAGGACTTAACTATACGATAATTTAAACATTCGACGAATATTTTTCAACTCTTCTTATACTTTGCAAGATCGAGATGAATTGAGCGAAAAAATATCTATGCTGGAAAGTTTTTTTTAAGTGTAACGTTCGAGGATATCCATCAATATTAATCGATTTATTCATGACTACCGTTCGTTTTCATATAATTTGAATATTAATTACGACCACGTGCAAAATTTCTATCGTAAGTTTATAATTGTGAGTGGGCCAATAGATCATCGATCAATATTGATCGATTTAGTCACGACTATCGATATTTTTCAATTAATTTCCCATTATCGTAGTGGGATAATTTGATTTGATGAATTATCCTAATTATAATTAAAAACAAAAACGGAAAGATTTTTTTCATGAAATTCTCGTACTTCTTTAATAGCGATTTCTCGTAGTTGTATTGGAAAAAAAAAAGTTTCTCTTGAGTTTGTAAAAAATTAAATTTCTCGAAAGTAAAAGCCATGTTAAATATTTTCAGTCTCATATAGGATAATTTTTAAAATGAATGATTGATTTATTCACGCCTGTTCATTATTTATAATCAAAAATTTTATTAATCTTGGTAACGATAATTAATTTGATGAATTCTTCCTAATGATAATTAAAGACCTAACAATTTTTCTTGAGATTCTCTCGTATAGCTCCGTAATAGCTATTACTGATATATATATATATATATATATATATATATATATATATATATATATATATATATAGTTACTAATAGTATATATAAATAGTAAAAACGTTGATGTAACTTACGCTTATCGAGAGAGAAGTCGCTTATGTATATGTAAATGAGTTCGCCAGAGCAGAGAAGAGAGTCCGATGAGTGTCTCTCTCTCTCAACGAGAGAGGCTGCAGAAGAATCGTCATCGTTCTCTGTTGGTCTCGAGGCGATTCGAGGCTCGATTCAATGTACGAAAAATGAACGCTCTCTCTCTCTCGCGGTATCTTCGTTTCATTCACGACTATAATTCTCATTCTATCTTTCCTTTCTCCTCATCGTCTCTCGCTCGTGTCTCATTCATACACTTATGCGTATCATAATAATGATAATAATTACAATAATAACAATAATAACCTGCAGGCGGTTGAGAGACGAGAGAATCGCTCGTTCGAGAGCTCTCAACTCGGACTTTTTCTCTTCTCCTATAATTCTCTCTCTCTCTCTGTCTCGCTTATTTCCTTGCTTTTAACAACAGTTTATGTGCACCGGCAGCCAAGCACCAAACAGACGATTATATTTCTCGTATATATCGCGGGCTTCACTCTCAGCGGTGTGGTTGCCCCCGCGCTCGCGAGAACCTCAGCTGGTTTATCCCGTTAAACATTCAAACACCATTATATTCGTCCCACGCGAAACACGAAAATTCACACGCGTTAGTTCCTCTCTTAATATTTACAGCCTCTCCCGTCCTTCCCTCCCCCTCCCTCTTTCTCTCTCTCTCTCCCACCCTCTTTCTCTTAATATCTGCCTCTCAACGAAATAACTCACGTGATAGTAAAAAAATCTACAATCACATTTCGTATCGTAATCTTCGAGAATGTGTTGGAATTTTTAAATTCGCAGAGCGTTAAAAACTGTCGTAAAGAGGAAGAGACAGAGAGAGAGAGAGGAGAATCATACGTGATAGGCCATGCCCCTGGCTGTCAAAGTTGTTGGGTCCAGAAAATCTCAAATCTTGAGAGGATATTTATGTCGAGATATAAATCAGTAAATACTTCGGTAAAGTCTCTCTCGACTCATTCTTGGATATCAAAGGATATCGCTTATATGTATCTGCCTGCCTAGAATTATTTATACACAGTAGACGTATATATATATATGTATCGTACAAAAAATTTTGGATTATAATTCAATAGCGACACACTTTCGTTCAGCACACACGTGTAGAGAAAATCATACATATAGTACGATTTGCCAACGCACACCTGGCAATTCGAGATTGTAGATTAACTAATGGAGGAAGATAAAATTGTAGGGTCAGCAAAAAATTAATACGCATGTCCATGATTATCATAACCTTTTATATTCTATATATATATATATATATATATATATATATATATATATATATATATATATCCTATCGTAACGGTGTGTGTGCATGTCTGTGTGCGCTATTCTAACGGTAAATTATAATATACCAGGTTTTTGTAACACGTTCAAAGGATCTCGGAAAAATCTTCGAATACTCACTCACAGGGCTGCTCTTTTGATTTATAACTCAAAGTATTTTATATAGCTACGCGCAAGAGACGAGCAAAAAAATCAGGCGCAGCTTTTGTGAATATATCCAATATAGTGCATTCGCATGAGTTTATGTAATTCCCGAGGATTTTTGTTTTGTTTTTTCACTGTGTGATCCATCGCACATGAAAGTTTATCTTTTGTGGACAGACTTAAGTAAGATTTTACACGTTCTGGAATGAAGACATATTTAATTATCGATTGAGAGAAAAATGAGGCGAAGAAAAATTGAAATATTTGACTTTGATTAAGTTCATTTCCATCAGGAGAAATATTAATGATATTTGTGTCAAGTTTTTTTCGATTAATAGAAACTTTTAAGAAATCTAATTAGAATCAATAATTTTATTTATCGATTTATATACATTTCATTTTACCAAAAATTCGTTAAATTTTCATTTGATTCGCATCAAGTTCAAGTAAATTTTCATTCACTCAAATAATTGGAATTTAAATCAAGAAAATCGTCTCATTTCATTTCGATGCGAAATTCAATCGATGATGTCTCGAAGTAATTGTTTTTATTTTTCCATTAAAAAAAAAAGGAAATATTCCAAATCCCCAAGGTCTTGTTACCAAAATGAGATGATGCTTATAGCTTGCACTGGAAAAATCTCTTGTAGAAACTAACGACGTCAGTCTACAGAATCCCAACTGGGTAGATTCGTAAGGGGGATTCCTTGCAAGAAATGCGGGGATGAAGCTTCGAAGATTCAGAACACATTATATACCCTCACTCGTTTCGCAACGATCGTCCCTCTCTCTCCCCTCTTCCACCCTCTCTAGCTAAACAGCCAAGAGAAATGTGTAAGCACCGAGCAGCAAGCTACCCCTCTGAGCATCTCTCGCTTGTATACAGAGGCAACAAGGCATATTCGATGTACTACGAATGGACCAGAGTTTGTTCCTCGTCAAGACAAGCCTCTGTAATGAGCAAAGCACGCTTCTCGTCACGTCCGGAAACTTCGTGACAAAGATATGGCCTTAAATCGAGCAGAAAATGAGAATGAGACGTTACAAACCATAGAAAGAGAGAGAGAGGGAGATAGTAGGAACTGAAACGAAGAATAGAAAAAAATTTCGTGAGACCTCAGGTGAGAATGAGAGTGAGAGAGCTAAAGTCAGAAATGATGACTAGTGAATGAATTATCGAGTCGTCAGAGCACTTATACATATGTCTATGGAACGTATATAGGCCATTCTGTATATATGCATTTATCCAGTCTATACATATATATATATATATATATATATATATATATGTCAAAACCATCGAAATGGAATAAAAGGATGATTTCTTTGAGAATGTATATATATGGTTGGATGACGAATGAACAAAAGTGAATGAACGACGATCATACACACAGATATATCGTCGAGAGGCAAAAACATTTCTAGGACCCGTTATAGTTGGGCCCACAACGTGCGAGATGATGGATAGTCGTGGCCAGGGTGTGTTGAGAGCAAGAGAGAAAGAAAGCTGATGTCCGATAGTTGCATAGATATTTAGTCACTGGATTGAGTACGAGCAAATGGTTCTCAAGAAGCAAAGACCACACTGACTCTTGGAGATCTTTTTCTTCTTTTGCTTGGACTGTGATATGCGCAACGAACATTATGAGAATATCGTTCTTCAATCATTTGACGAATGCGTGAATAAATATGCTATATATGTATATGGGTCATCCCAAGCCAAATTATTGGGGCCATGAACCTAGTATTTTTTTTTCTTTTTTCCTTTTGGTGTTTTATGAAATGAGACGAGAAAACACTTCGCACCAATTTTAAGATACCTTCAAAAATTAGTTTGATCGCTGGTTATCGAAAGTGTTCAATAAACACTTTTAAACGTTATTATTAATTTTTATGAAATTTTGGCAGAATATATTGTGCAATAAAAAATAAAATATTCGAAACTCTCCCAAAGATGAATTTGATTATAAAACAGATTATTAATATATTTGGGTTAAAAATTCGTAACAATTAGTAGCGTCCAATAGTGTTTATTCAAAAATTTATCGATAATAATCAGACTACTTTTTTTTTATTTGAAAATTGGTGTAAAGATTTTTGCGTATTTTTCCAAGATTATAGAAAAATAAAAAATACATTTGTGAGGGTCATTTGATTTGCTCTAGAATGCCCAATGTATTTAATACGACAGTCTCGCTTCATATTATAGGAATAAAATCAAGAAACTGTCATAGAACATCGTCCAGTCAGTCTGGTTACAGTTAATGTTGACGTCAAATTGCTCAACTTTGCACGATGAGACGCACGCCTACGGATTATGCAAATATTTTTTTCTCTTTTTTTTTTTCATTTATATACGTTCGTAAGATTTTTCTTCTGTTCTATGTCTCACATAAGCATTTATTCTTCAATCTTACTGCTTCGTTATTTTTTTTTATCGCTTCTTTCTCACATATTCTTTTGATTCTCGTGATGCGAGACGAAATGATTAATGGCAAAATTCTCATTTCGAAATTGCGCCTGACGTTCGTGTTTTCTCTCTTTCTGGTTAGGTCGCGATTGGTATTGTTATGTCGCAATGACACAGAGTTCTCGCTCTAAATGACGCCTCTCACAATTTCGTTGAATTTTTTTCGCCTTCATCGGTGTATAAAACCGTGCAATGAATTTTTTATTTCCTTGCAGGGCAAAGTCGAAAAATGGAGGAAGACTGCTGAGGGAAAAGCTCGAGAAAATTGGGCTTAATTTGCCAGCTGGAAGAAGGAAGGCCGCCAATGTAACGCTCTTAACGTCCTTGGTGGAAGGTGAGTCGATTTTATTCATTGATTTTTTTATATACATTACATACATTATTAATTTTTTATTCTTATTCATTTTTTTAATTATCCATCTGAATCAAAAGCCTCGTTATCTATTAACGAAATATTATCTGTATCATGAGACTGTGAGAAACATCTTGTGAGAAGTTCGAACTTTCACATAGCAAAAAAAAAAAAAAAAAAATTATCATCAAGCCTCTGTCGTTCCGTCACGCGAGTATCTTTCACTCTGTGAAGAGACAGAGACTCCTGTTTGGTGGTCTCCTCGTCGAGGAGATTGATGACTCTTTACTGCGTCTTGATGTGTTCGTGTGTGTATTATATATTCATTGCAAACGTAGAGAGCTCTCGACATATGTGCTATATTGTGATGCTTTTCAACATGCTTCGATTAGTGGCAAGTAAAATTATTAAAAGGATCAGTCCTCACACTTAGCGTGGTCTGTAATATAATAAGAATATATATATATACACATATATATATATTATATAATAAAGAAATTTTCCGTGTCTCGGGGTCAAGAACAGAGGCATCATTCAAAATGATTTTGTGACGAAATAATTATTGTTGGATGATGAAAATTTGAGTTATTTATTTATTTATTTTATTATTAGGAAATTGAAATAATTGAAAACTATTACTTTTTTTAAAAATTATATAAAAATAATTCTTGATAAATATAATTATTATTTATAATTTTTTCTTTTCATTTTTTTTTTCTAATTTTAGCCACTGAAGATTCCAATGATAATTCGACCTGAAAGTCACAATTGCTCGTAATATACAATCAAAGTAAATTTTCTCCCTGGATCTTCATCTTCCTTACAAAATTGTCCAAACCTCAAGTTTTATAGTTATCCTGTTTACTGTCACATTCAGACGAGATTGAGACGTCAGCGATAAATAAAGCTAAGATTCCTCAAGTGATCGTGTAATAGTACAGACAAGACTCTCTCCCTCGTTCTCTCTCGTATCACAAGAAATTGACGCACTTGGGCTTTCCTTTTTCACATCCGCATAGCCCAACACTGTCAGACACGTTAAACGGAAGCGCTTCTGGCGATTTTATACATATACATATATATATATATATATATATATATATATATATATATATATATATATATGAGTGATGATTCGCTGGTTTACAAAAACAATAAAAACAAATAAATAAAACAAAGTTATCATCGCAACCAGCTGTACTATATAACAGTACACATATATTATATATATATATATGTATATATATATATATATATATATATATATGTGTGCATGTACGTCTGCATATGTACGCGAAATTTCTGGTTGGATCGCTCGTGGCTCTCCATTCCGCATAAGCTTCATGAGCCACCGTCGTTTTAACGACGTTTGCCTGTACATGAATATATATATATATATGTCGTCGTAGTTTGTTAGGGTGTTGGTGCGGACGTTGATTATAATTTATGAGCGTTGCTGTGGCTCGAGCATAAAACACTGCCGCACTGGCCCCGGCGTCTTTTTTTACCTTCTCTTACCTTTTCCCTTTCTTCTCTCTCTCTCTCGCTCTCTCTCTCTTTGAGGTTTCCAAACCTACCGCGGTAGGTGAACAGACAATGTTATGTACCCTAAGATTGGCTGTGCTCTGGCAACGTAGTTCCTTATTAATAACCCTTGTTGCAAGAAAGCTATATATATATATACATATATATGTATATATATACATATATATATATATACATATACATATATACATATATATATATATATATACATATATATATATAGAGTGGTTCAACGTCATATCTCTCGGAGCTAATAACGTTTTCTTCACTAACGAATCGAAAGCTCCTGTCCCAATCATTCTTACGGTCCACTCGAGCCTATATACATGCATCTGTAGACCAAGGGGACATTTATGCAGAGGAGAATCAAAGTAAAAGCTATCATCAATGATGGTTAGTAAAGTGGTTCGGGTAATTTTTTTACAAGCTTTTTTTTTTAATATTGACATATAGGGTTCAAATTTATTAGTACTCATTCCTTCAAGAGTTTGTGACCTTATCAAAAAAAATATTAATTATATTTTCTATATTTAAATATTTTTGTAGTTAACTTGAGTCACGATATACAAATATTTGCATTAGCTATAAATTTATTAGGAATCGCCATGAGAAAAAAAAAAATTTAAGCCTTTTGAAGAAAGGAATATTTTTTTATTTTTTTTTGTAGCACATAAGAATATTTTTATAAATGACTTGGCTTACTGGGTGTACAAATATTTACATAGCTCTATTACTAATCGATTCCAAAACTTTTCCGAGCTTCTTATGAAATTACGAAATACGTATAGTTATTAACAAAATGTGCAAATTTAGACGTATATGTCGTTATTATAAAACCGATAAAATGATGACCTAAAATCCCAAAATTGGTCCTTTTTTTCGATATCCTTCAAGCTTCATCGCCGTGCACTGGATATAAAAATTTCTCTTCGATGATGCAATAAAAAGCCGCAACGAAATTCCCTTCGATCTCTTCTCGTTCCCTTCGTCTTTTGGCTACTTTCGATCTCCCTCGCGACCCACGAAAGAGGGCGCCTTTAACGATTTTTTTTCTCTCTCTCTCTCTCCTCTCTCTCGAATTACCGTGTCTTTTCTCTTACGACTTACGATCTCGGTAAAAAGAGGGAGAAATATATATACATTCGAAAAGACGTTTACTTCGACGTGGCATGTGATCGAGCAGCATCTGAGCCTCTTCGTGTGTTCACGCGGTGGATTTCGAACGGCTGTCCGAAAGCGTTACATCGTAGGTGGAGGCTTCGAATGCCAATATATAGTTCTACCACGTACATTAATTCACATCCCTCGTGGGAATTCAAAGGATTCTGCAACGACATAGCAAACTCAAGTATCAGGGAGAGTTCGATATATATTAATTGAAGAAAAAATTATATTCATCCTCTATAATATTCTATCTAATGGAAATTTACGCCCTCAGATTTTGTCTTTGGAAAGTCAACGTATTATATTCGCTCTATGAAGTCCAGAAGATTTTCAATATATATATATATATATATATATATATATATATATATAAATAAATAAATATATATATGTATATATGTAAATAAATAAATATATATATATATATATATATATACATATAAATCGAACCTAATACACACACACACACACACACAGAGTGAATATTCAACGCCCACCAGAACGATCATTGAAAATCGTCAAAGATCCTCGTCAAACTAAACTCATCCTGTATCTTATGGCACTTCAATTGAATTTGCCGACGTTCACCACATCCTCGATAATTTTTTTTTTCCATTCAACGAACAAGCGCGACGCTTTATAAAAATTTATACGTTTTCGCCATTAAACCGCACAGTCTCGGATGAGATCGTTTTATGGCGAGCTTTGATGGTCTCTGATCTTGAGACAGGATTATACATATATATGTGTGCGCACGGATAACCCACGCGGTCAGTGCGCACTTTCGTCTACACGTGATATTCACCGGGGAAATTTTCATTCGATGCATCACACGAGAAATAAATTTTTTTTTATGTATATATACACGCAAGCTGTAACATCGAGAGAGGTGAGTTCGAGAGAGGTGATTTTTCTCGAGTTTGACTCTCTCGGACGAAAGAAAGTGTGGGAACATCCACTGCTGAGCGTGCATCGAGAAGAGTCTAAAGGGGCTGAATCTCTCTCTCGTGTATGTGTGTGTGTATGCTGGGTGATGAGGAGATTCGTGCGTAAATTCGTGTCTGATTGCCGCGTGTGGAAACTGATGTAATACGAACGTTTCGTTTTTTCCCTCTCTTGAAGTGAGAATGTTCAAAAGGTGCGAGAACGTTGTTCACTCTCGTATATGCATCGAATGAAAATGGAAGGATGGACGTAGGTAAAGAAAATGAGAGAGAAAGAGCAGCGGAGCAGGAGGAGGAGAGTGAGAAAGGGTGAAAAGAAAGGAGAAGGAGACGACGAAGGTAGGAGATAAGAAGGAAGATGAAGTACCTAGTATTTTCTCGCCTACGCCAGTAACCAAAGCTAAACCAGCAGGTATCCCAAACGAAGGCTCTCTTATTCTTCTTCTTCTTCTTCTTCAACTTGTTCCTCTTCTGCTTATGTATGTACCTGTCGATTCTCTTGTTTCTGTACTCTAACTCTTGGTTTCCCAAAGACTTCATTTCTTTTCGCATCCTCGTATATTCTTATTCTTCGTCGAATTACCAAATGTAAAGAGGGCCTTGGAAATTTCCTTCAATTGATTTTATGTCACACGCAGTGAGAAGATTTACGCGATCTTTGGGGATGACTATTTCCGTACTATTGAGACCAATCGATGGTTCTTATGACGTGATAACATTGATGGGATTAAATGGCAAATGATAGAGTGAGGAAGGGACACACAAGTTAGGAAATAAGAACCGGAAGTGGGAATTAAGAAACCTTTTTTTTCCGACTATTTTTGGTCCGAAGCTTTTTTGATCAGACGTGTGAGATTTGTATAAAAATAATTGGGCTAGTTATTGTTGATCTTAAGCATTGAGAATTTTTACATCGATTCATGATTCTTACATTGATATTGTCATAGATTTGTGTATATTGAAGCCGATAATATATATGTCAGATGTCGTATATAGAAAACCCTTGAGAATTATTATCTAAAAAAATAATTATGAATATGATAAATAAAAAATAATTAAATAAGTATATAATTAATTATGATTGTTAGTCGAAGAAAATACTAATATTTATTTTAAAAAAAGATTAATCATTCCAACATTTGACTTCATTCAATATTCAATCATTAAATTTCATTCAATTTCATTTTACTGTACAGTTGAATACTCGCTCAAAGTTCTTCTTACGACTATTTCTGTCACGTTGCCCCGGACAAACTCTCACGTTTCAATTTTTGTCTCGAAGATATCGTTACAGTATATATATATATAAAACTGTACATATACATGTATAACTCTCTGGGCAAACAAAATGACAAGGTGGTATTGCGCAATATGGAAATAAGTGCGTGGTGTTTGTTAATAGTTCTCGCAAAATTTCTCTTTCAATTTCACGACAGTTTAGAGCACATGTCATGTTCATCAACATGGCCTCTCTCTCTCTCGCTCACCCTTTCTCTTTCTCTCTCCGTTTTTCATTTTGCTCGCACCTTTTCTTATTATACGTATTACTCGAATGTATAAATCGTCTTTGGTCTCACAACTCGAGACAATCAGAGAGCATGAATCGTCAAATCGTAGGCGTTGGCGACAAGAGAAATCTTTTTATATATAGAGCTGACTCATATTTCTTTTTGGCACATTGGACGTTATATACAAATATACATATAATACAACTTTGTGCTGGTTACAAGAAATTAACATTGGCGAAAAGTGCGAAGAACGAGGGTGTGTAACGATGTACGAACAACGGGATTCACCTGGCCACCTGACGCAGTAAGAAAAAAAAAAAGAGAAAGAAAAGACGAAACAAAAAAAAAGGGTATATAGACATTATGTACACATTACGTTTTTTCCTGGGATCTTCTTTTTCTGCCTCTTTCTCAATTTTTTCCTCGTGCCTGTACGAATGTTCGCCACTTGTTTTGTTACCTGTGCTTCGAGCACAGGAATCTCTCGACTTTGTTAGCTCGTGTTTGGTCACAACGGTAGAGAGAGAGAGAAAAAGACAGAGGGAGACAAAGAGAGTCTCGCATATGTACCTGGCACACACTGTAAGAACAACTATCCTCATTTCCATACGAATAACGAATGATCGATTTACGTTGGCGTTCCTTTGGTCCTTTGCTGAATTTCTCTCGTTTCTTATTCTTTTTTTTTTTTTTTTTCATTACTTTCACGAACCAGCATATATATTGCTATCTCTGGATGCATTGTGTCTCATGTATATATGTGTATATATATATATATACACGAGGAAAGAACCTGCGATATACTTGCAAAGGAAGAAAAACTTTGCAGTCCTCGCTCTTTCTGTTTGTGGGCCAAGATATTATTATCTTTCTTGCGATCGGTGACTCTCTTCGAACTCACCAGAGGGCCAATTATTTTCATGGGTTACCCTCCCAAAGGTATGCAACGACAACGAGCTCACATTTATTTATATATATGTATACAATGTTCTTTTATTCTATATATATATATATATACATGTATATGTTTCCCAAGATGAGGAACGAATACTCGGTATGTTCATTGTACGCGGAAGAGAATTCCCGAAATCTTTTCCACCAGTCTCCCATGTATGCACGAGGCAAAACTTCCCAATCACTTGCACCCTCTCTCTCTTTCGCTTTCTCGTAACTTTTCTCCCCATTATCGAAGATAATGGAACGTCATTTGCGGTCTCTCTCGATACGTGATCTCTTCCAGAGAGAAAATGGGAGGAGGTGGGTGGGTGGGGGGGGGGGGGGGGGAGACTGAAAGGGGTAAATTCATGTGCCTTAGAGAGCACGAGGAAGAATAAATTTTCTCGATCTTATACTGTACAAACCGCGTATATCGTTGTTGAGCAGATCGATCGAGAACCGCGACGATCGATATGTATGTATCGTCGATTGAGAGAGGATACATATCGATCTTGCCAACCCGAGACAATTTGCGAGTTCGAGCTCGAGAGAGAGGAGAAAAAAAAGAATTGAGAAAATAAAGAGAAAAAAAAATCGATGGTTTATTTGTAGTACGAAATTGAATACGGAGCGGTTGGATATATATATATATATATATATATATATATATATATATATATATATATGTATATTTATATCGTCTATATTTGGAATTAGTAAAAATTTGATGGCGTCTTATCGAATTGATACGAGTAGAAGAAAAAAAAATCGATATTCCCAAAATAATACGATCAAAATTGAACTAAAACGTGGCAAAGATTCTATAAATTTTGTTTGACACATTTAATTCTACGGTCGCCAGGATAACGGCCAATTGAACTGAATTGTGTTTTCTTTCGTGGAATAAAAACGAACGAGTAAAAGAGTTATGGAATATTATTTAAACAATGGCCGTATATATATATATATATATATATAGCTGCCTAGCGCGTACGAAACTCGATTTCTGGCTGATCCACTTACCTCCAATTTGAGAATTGTGTTATGGTAATATGCGGATCCAGCTTCTCTCCATCACCAAGTCCAACTCTATTTCTTCTCTCGCTGCGTTTAGGCTACAATTTGCATGAAAATTAGACAAGTTGAAACTCTCCTGCAGCCTTTTCGTACCGACTCACAGCGATTTGAACACTTTTCTGAATGAATTTCCAGCGCAACTGTGAACAACAGAAGTGTTTTTCTCTACTTTCCATCGTCTTTAAAAAGAAAAAGGAAAACAAAAAACATAAGAAAAATATATATCATTTGTGCAATTTTAAATTCCTCAAATACAATTTATTAAATTTAAAGTTTCTTTAATTTAAAAAAAATACAATTTATTAAATTTAAAGCTTCTTTAATTAAACAAAAACACAATTTATTAAATTTACAGTCTCTTTAATTAAAGAAAAACTCTATTTGTACAAATTTCATAAATTTTTGTCTTTACATTTTTGCCTCCTGAATTTTCCATCGCAGCATCCGAAATGACAAAAAAAAAAAAAAAACAACAGTATTAGTTCGAAATTAGTAAGTCTTCTCGCTCTTTCGTTTTACGACTGTTAATTATTGTAAATTAATTCTTTAAAGAAGACACGACGTAATGAATTCTCAACCCATCATAGCCAATCTCGAAAAGAATGACTTCTTTTCCCCTCATTTATTTCGCTCGAAATATAAGACCTTGTTACCGGATTCCCGAGATCACGTGCACTTGCACTCACAGTATAAATCCATCGTCTCTTGCGAAACTTTCACGCGAGAGCTTACGGAAAAAAAAAAAAAATATTCAAAGAAACGAGATACACGAGCGCGAATTTCAAAATTTATTCGTTTATGTCCGAGATATGATAAAAAGTGCAGTTTAGTGAGATAATTGGCACTAGAGCGTTAATCTCCGTAAGAAAAATAGAGAAAATCTAGGCTTACTTCCGGTTTACATACAGTGAATGAGGGTAAAAATAATTAAAATGATATAAAACGAAAGAATTACTCTGTGCTGAGAGTGGATACTGTAGAGGACGGGGAGGAGGGTGAGAGCGCGAAATTGGATAATTTTGTTAGCTCCAGGCAATCGCTATGGACCTTTCTCTCTCTCTCTCTCTCTCTCTCTCTCCCTTTCGCGAGTAAATTTTGGCCTCTAGTACAAGAGAGAAATGGCCAGTGGACGCTTTGCACAATGCAGACCAAAAAGCCTGCGGGTCGCAACTATATATACATATATATGTAATATACAATATAATATATATGTGTCTATATGTATATGTAGGTACTCGAGTGTTGGTCAGCATCGAACGAGAAAAGTAAAATGAACGCATTTCGTCGCCTGAGGCGATAGGCGAGTGCGAATCATAAAGATCGAGAAAGGAACCCGACTGAAGAATTAAGTCATCGGAAAGTCTTGAAAAAAAATAAAAATAAAATACAAATAGAAATACTAAAAAAATTTACAATTAATTGCAAATCGTAAATTCGTTAATGAAAAAATTATTGATTTTTTTCTTTTATATTTTCGATCCTTTCGACATGGAAATAAATTAATCGAGGAATCAGAGAGAGAGAGAGAGGGAGATAGAGAGAGGAGGGGAGGGAGGGGGGATGGTTCTCAGAGAGTGTCATCATTATCTTGTCGGCAATGCCATGGACGTGTGTCACTCCATAGGAGTGTAACGCAAGAAAAGTGTAACCATCATTCCTTTACGTTGCTCTCGCGAGATGCCGATCTCTGTTCCTTTTCTCGCTTCTATATATTTACTGATGGCTGGGGAATCGCTTCTCGAGCGAGAAAACGTTATTAGGATTATACTCCAGAGGCCACGAGAGAATTCTTACATTTAAAGTGCTCTGTCTTTTTTTTTTTTTATATTTTTTTTTATTTAGTGATCAATGACAATTCAGCTGGAAAAATATATTCCAGTTTTGCTGCAACGCGTTTTTAAAAATGAGAATAGCATTGATGCTGCATTTCGATCGAGGCTGTCATTGAAAACAAATTTTCAATGAAATAATTCTGACCTCTTTAAATTTTTATATACGACCATGTAATAATTCAGCCGAAGAAATCGTTGAACATTCTGAGATCATTTTTTTATTAATAATAAATTCCATTTACGATGGAATTTGATGAGGAAATGAATAAAAAAAATATGTTCAAACAAATTATGAACTTTTTTCAATAATAAGACTGTTAATATTTATAATTAAAAAAAATAATTATTTCAAATTAATGGATTACCAATAGGAAAAATATGTCGAGAATTTCGTGTCAAAAGTAGAACGTTTATTTTTATTTTTATTGTTTCAGGCGAGGCTATTCACCTTGCGAGAGACTTTGGATATGTCTGCGAGACGGAGTTCCCGGCAAAGCAAGTAGCCGAATACCTGAGTCGACAGCATTGCGAACCCCAGGATTCCTACAGGAGAAAAGAACTTCTTCATGCGACCAAGTGAGCATTACACTCGAGATATATATATATATGTGTGTGTGTGTGTGTGTTTGTGTAACGAGAGCAAAGTTTTATTCGTCGGATTAAGTATTCCAGTTTTTATTGATGTCCCTGGCGACACGTGCATGTGCGCAAAATATTTATATATTTTTGTGTTTTACACTCGAAGGAACACAAAAAAAAAGAGATCCTGAGTTAATTTTTTCAATTTATTTTTCAGACAAATCACCAAAGAGCTGATGGATCTTTTGAACCAGGACAGATCGCCATTGTGCAACACCCGGCCACCTCACATCCTAGACCCGAGCATACAAAGACACCTAACGAATTTCTCATTAATATCACACGGATTTGGTAGTCCGGCGATCGTTGCAGCCCTTACGGCGATACAGGTAAATCAATTTATGATTAATACTTAAAAAGTTCTTTTTTTTTATCGTGACGAAAAATCGGTAAAATTTACGATTGTCTATAAAGTTTTTAATCGAAAAAGAAAAAAAAAATGTCTGATTTTTTTTGCCAACGATTTAAAAATGTTTGGGGCAAAAAAATTAGATTTTCAAGGGGTTAGAAATTTTCTGCTGCCTGATTTATGTCTATATATATATATAATATGTTGAAGATTTCAACAAAATTTACGAAAAGTGGACTAATTTGGCAGAGTCAGCTTTAAAGATCTGTAAAAAATTTGAATAAATATATAATTTAATAAATCGATAGATTTTTTTTACCGTTAATGATTGTTAAAATTGTTAATGATTGGGCAAAATGAGCTCAAACTCAAGTTGAAACTCCAATCGCGGAGGAAATTACGATAAACAAAAAATTATCTATATTTAATTATTATCGAAGTAAAAACCAAATTTTTCTTTGTTTTTTTTTTTTTTTTTTTAATTCTCGAATTGCAGAAGTTCCTAAGCGAGTCCCTGAATCATCTTGAGAAAATGTATCCGGGGAATGGTAGCGGCGTAACGAGCAGTCAACAGTCGAATTTGGACGCAAATAAGAACAAGGACGGCTCGTTGATGAACGATATGAAAAAGTGACGCCCGGAAGACCTGCCTACCTCGAACGTGGTAACCTCGATAAGCCACTCGTGGCCCTACAATTGAGAATTATTTTCGGCCAATAACTTGAGCGTGTGTTGATACGAGAAAAAAAAAAAAAAAAAAAAAAAAAGAGAGAAGAAGAAAAACTACGAGAAATTGACACGAGACAAAAACGATCACTGGACCACTATTGATTGCATTTTATCTTTGCAATTTTTGTGCATACGTGCATACATAATATACGTTTATCCGCAATGTAAATAGGAAATATCTTCCATGTTGTGTATTCGCGTATGCGTGTTTTTATCAAAAAAAAAAAAAATCACACGTTGCTCACGTGGAGGCTGGCTGGTCTGAGGCAAAGATAAGAGATAGGATGAAGCAAAAAAAAAAAAAAATGAAAAAAAAAATTGGGAAACTTTTTCTCAAAACTCTTACGAGGTTTTAATGGAGAACTGCGTTCTCCGATTTGTACAGAATCAACGAAACAGACGGGAGCATTTTTTTTTCTCCTTCGAGACATCATCACAAAGTGATTTGTTGCTCGCTTAAATCGTCCCTTTTCACTATTCATTAAATTCCTAACTATATTATTGATTCTGGACGCGGTCTTACCTCCTCGAAACATTCTCACACCTCATTGACTATTGATACAAAAGTTGCATGATTTTTTAGATTTTTTTTTTTTTTTTTTCAAAATTCAAATCCGCGTATTTTAAAACGTTCAAAAATTCGTTCTACCTCTCGTTGTTGTTTTTTATCCCTAAAATTATATCGAATTTCACGTTGAAAAATGGTCTCACAGAAATGAAAATAAAGTGCCAAATTTACAGGTAAAAATTCATCTTATTTTGCAATTGGACATTTAGCACTTTTCATCGATTGTTTACATTTTTGTTCAATTTTTTTTTTTTTTTTTTTTTTCAAGCTACAAGGCGAGTAAAAAAGCCATGCAACTTTTTCATCCGATCAATTTTCGTCGTGAAAGAGCACTAAAAAAATTTAAAAGACAAAGAATCGTATTAGCCGTCCGAGGCTAAATGAAAAAAAAAAAAGAAAAAAAAAAAAAAAAGTATTTATATAAACGATAAATATTCCTAATATCCCCCTAACGCTCATTTTTAACTAATCCGACGAAAAATGTAATCCAAGTAGAAAGAAACGGATAGGTGGTGGGGGGTTTTTTGTTTCAGTATTTTTTTTCTCTCGCTCTCGCTCTCTCCTCGTTTTTTTTTTTTTTTTTTTTTTTTCCTAACACAAAATGCACGCTGCACTTTCACAAAAATTCGTGACGAATACACATTACGAATATTTTCGTATTCGTCGTGAATTCTTTTAATGAAGCCCATCAATTTTTTACTATATATAATATATAGATGATAACATTTCCGATAATTGTGCCAATGCGAAAAACTTGCCATGTGAGATGTGCCAATCTTTTATCAATTTTTTTTTTCAATTTTTTTTCAATTTTTTTTATTTTTATCATTCACTACGTGTCGATCGCCGAACAGTTTATAGGGGTGAAAAAAATTGCGGCGAGAGGAGGATCAAGACTCCTCGGCGTGTAATAAGGGAGGAAAAAAAAAAAATTAAAAAATAAATAAATAAATGCGTATTATGTGTACTATACAGCGGTATTACGATACCGAAGATAAATCGAGAGATGAGTGAACGAAGGGGACACGAGATAAAATATCGCGAGGATAATATCATTTGAATGTGCATTCCAAATCGTGCTAAAAATGTGTGGAGGCACATTTGAGGAAAAGAAAAAAAAATCGTTTAAAGTACAATATCAGGCGAACCTGAGACATATCTAACTTTGTAACTAAACTTTAGATATATATATATATATATATATATATATATATATATATATATATATATATATATAAATATAAATATATATTAAACATAAGTTAATAATACTTGAGAGCATTTGATGTTCCGAGAAATATGTACAGAGCATTTGAATCTTTCTTGTGATATAATCATATACATTATTATCTCACGATATCAACGGATAAAATGCTACATTCCATGTTTTTTATTAGGAAAAAAAACAAGATATTAGCGAAAATATAAAAAAAAAAAAAAAAAAATCACTCCGCGACAAAAGAGCGTGGAGTTTGAGGAAAAAAAATAATCCATACTTGCCAAGTCGTTGTAATTATTTTATTACCGAAGAGTCCATTAGATCGCGTTAATTCGCGATTGGGATTCGCGGTCAAGCACGGGAAGGAAGGATTCGAGTAAATTCGTTAAAGAGAAAAATCCTCCCTAGCCGAAAAAAAGGCAAACGCGTGAAAAAGTTGAGCCGGAGATTGTAGAGTTAGTTAGGAAAAAACTTGACTCCTTTATTTTGACTCATTAACTATAATTAGTGGAACTCTTTGAACCTTTACGATCGAATAAACAAATAAATAAATTATTTATAATCGAGCTAGACGAGACCGTAGAAAAAGAGATCTTTTCTACCAGAATTTCTGTGCCAACTGTGAAGAATGTTGTAGACGATTCTTATTAGTATTTGTTTCTTTTTTCTTCTTTTTTTCCCTCTCCCCAAGTTGAAACATTATTCTAATTCTTGTAAGATACTCAGATAATATCTTTATTAAATATATTTGAATTTTAGTAGTATATTATATTCTGATATTAATACGGTTCATTTTTGTATATTGGTGTGTGATAAATAAATAAGAATATTGTTTCTAAGCAACCTACACGAGGTATCGTATAAAAATTATTATTTTTTTCCACGTTATCGACGGTGAATAAATTCTCTCACTTACCTTCGTGAGGGGATACATCGAACAGGCAGAAATTATTTTGTCCAACTATCGATAATTTATCGACCGTTGATATATTACCGATGGTCAATAATCTTGGATCGGAACCATCACTTGTCTTGCACCACCACCACTGTGCCGTTTCTGTCTTTCCAGAGGGCAAATTCGATGATTACAAATCAATTGTTTTTTTTTCTCGTGTAACTAATATGACTTTCACGGCTCATAGCCTTTTATTTTCATGTGTTATTGTTTTTTTTTTTTTTTTTTTATCATTTCATAAGGCACATAATACATGCGACAAGTTGTTCAGATGAATCTGAAAAAAATTGGGCAAATATCCGTGATATCGGACGGTACATCATATCGGCAGTCACATTTTTGATCGTTGCTGCAGCGATTTTGTTTCTTTATTCGCTTCTCTCCTCCTGCAAAAATTACTCACTATTTCACGTATGCAATATGTACTTTTTGAAAATGGGGCAAATATCGAGCATACGAATTTACGGAAGCGGAAATAATTTGAGTCATTTTAGGATCGGCATCTTGCTAAAAGTATTCTGTTGAGTAATTTCTTTGGAAAATGGAAGAAAAAAAAATCTTTTTTTAAATATATATATATATATAAAGTATCTGATCGATATCCGATTTCTAAGATCTGAACCACCGAGCGTGTGCAGAAAAAAAAAACGAGCACACGATCATTGGTGGTTATACTCACATCAAGGGCACTTCACGATCCAAGATTTGAGAGGGACGAAAAAGTTTTCAAGCCACGAGAGCGCGTTCCATCGCGATCTGCAGGACTCTTCTATAGACCTGATAGGAAGATACGCAAATTTATGTTAATTCGATTAAAACACTGTCAACAAAAAATATATATATATAACTTTAGGCTGTGAGGTATTTTGTATAGAACAACGTTGTAAGCAACGATTTAAATATCGTGATCTCTCAATCACCTGTTCTCATTGTTTGTTTTTTGTTTTTTTTTTAAATATATTTCTCTCGATATTCTTTAGTTCCAAATATTGCATTAACGATAAAACTCATTCGATTAAGAATTGTATTTCGGTATATTTTTTTGTTTTCAATAGACGATCACGATTTTAGATTCTTTTTTTTTTATATCTGCGATGATACCGGATTTTGTTTTATCGTCGATATTATAGTCAAAATCATTTTTGGTGTTCCTTTAAAATGCCGTTTTGTTCTAATTTATAGATTTTGTTTCTTTTTTTCAATCGTGAGTTTTGTTGTTTACAACGTTATTTCATTCTTTTCGCGGGTATTAATCGTTTGTACCTTTCTTTTCGTTTCTTTCTGAAATAATGATATTCCCAATGGTTATGTATTTTTATATGCCATATGTTTATTCTTCATCTTGATCACAATTACATATGTCGTAGCTGCTGAATCGATTAAACGTTAAGTGTTAATTTAAGGATTTCACTACACACATTTGTTGGTTGATACGTTTAATATTATTCACCTGCGAGAGTAGGGTTTTTTTTTGTCACATTACGTAAACGTATCTATAATTTGTTTGTTTGTAGATTTATTATTATTATTATTATTATTATTATTATTATTCATAGTTAAATCACACAGAACAATTGTTTCGTATGTATTTAATGTACCTAAATATACAGATGGACACTTATCGTTACGTACCATACGTAACGTTTATTATTATCCTAAAAATTAAATGATCGACGATGAGATCTTTTTTCATTTTAATTTTTTTAAATGAGCCCACGAAAACTCAAGTTTTTGCTCTCCTGCAAAAACATCATTTAATGCGACACTTTTTTCCACGTTGGTCTCCTCGTCCATGGGATTTAACGCGAAGTTTACAAATTTGTGTGTTTTTTTTTTTTGGTCTTTCGGTTATTTCCGTTTTTTTGTTACTCATCACCAGTATCTTGAAACGGCTGGGAAACGGACGGTGCTGCATGGTCGCAATAATTTGGACCACAGTGAAACGCATACTCGCGTTTTTTGCCCGGCGGGTTGTCGGGGGGTGGAAAAAAAAAAAAAAAAAAAAAAAAAAGGTCGATGGAGCAGCAAGGAACGACATCAAATATGAAAAAATTGACATTAGGCATTTTTCGGAAAGAGAAGGAAGTTTAGGAAGTTTCAATACGTTGACAGAATAAAAAAACTGTTGGACTCGAGCATTTTTTTCTTTCTTTCTGTTTTAAGGTGGGAAAACATTTGCATTTACTTCGTAGGTCGGGAATACGGAGCGGAGCGATAGCGCGAGGTCGAGCCCGCAGTCGTTGTTGTCTTGTATGATTTCCAAGCACGGCTCGATGAATCCTCTGCGAAATTTTATGGATTGATTGCACATTGATTATTGATAAAATTTGCACAAATTTTCCTCCCACCCCTTTAATCGGGTGAGAGGATTTTTTTCATTTAAATCTACGAGTAAAATGATAGAATGATGAAACAAATTTCGTCGCATCGTAGAGTTTTTTGTTGTTCTTGTTGTTTTGGCTTCATTTTTTTGTTTTGTTTTTTTTTTTTAATTTTTAAAAATTACTCTTTAGCATGGATTAATCTGATCCACCGTGAGTTACGAGTTTATAAAAGTTACACGTTCTTTACCGATTAATTCTCGCGCAAAAATCGATCGTTTTTGTTCATTTTTTGTTTTGTTTTCGTTAAATTTAGAAATGTTATTAGCAATTGCAGGGTACGAAGTTTCGTTGCTGATGTACGCATGAATTATTTAACGATCGATGGCAACCTAATCGCCATTTCCAAGGCAATTTTCCATGGCATTTTTGTATTCTTTTTTTTTTTTTTTGTTTTTCAACTAATAAAATTACGCAATGACAGAGAGGTGGGAAAAATAAAGAAAGAAGGAATGAGAAGAAAAATCTTACCTGGATAATCGGAAGTCTCGTAATAGTCGTGGGACGAGTGCGGTGCTGGCTCGTCCTCGTACTCGTAAGTCGTGTATCTCGAGGACGGATAAACGTCGTCTCTGTTTATTGAGAAAGGAAACAAATAATAAAAAATGAACATAATTATAAAATAATTTTCCAGGCTGAGTAAGTGAGAAAACCTGAAAAATTCAATCAAATGATTTTTGTTTTGTTTTTTTTACTAACGCTGCCGACGACGAATAATGACGATCCCCATAACGACTGCTGCTACTCGACGAGCCGTGATAATCGTAATCGTGATGAGATGCACTCCGGCTACTGGGCGGTGGCGTTGGATCGTCGTAGCTACAAATTCAATGATTCAAAAGGTGGGGGGAGAGAATTAGATAAAAATGAAAATTTCGCCGCAACTTCAACTACAAGAGGGGATAAAATAAACATTATTCACCCATAACTCTGATCCATCGCGACCCTCGCACGATCCAAGATCGAGAAAACCTTCGTTTTCGCTGGAACAGGACGAGTTATCGGTCCACGAGTCGATGGTGGAGGCAAAATAGTCGCTAAAAACAAATGGCAAATTATGATTCGATGCAGTCGAGATACGGAAAAATGGGCAAAAAAAAATCAAGATTAAAAGCCTGATTTTTTTTGGCGTAGATAAATTTTCATATCGTGATAAATAAAATTTGACTAAGGTACAAAAGAAAAAGAAAAAAAAATTGGATTGAATGATATCTCTGAAAAAGTATTTAATTATGTATAATTATGAGATTTGTGGATGCACAAATTTACTGAATAATCATATTGAGTATTACGAGTCGTATTTTTTGAGTAATTAAACGGGAATAATTTTGAAAAATATATTGAGCCAGTTTACACGTTTGGGTTAATAAGAAGAAAAAACATAAAAGGAAAAACAAAAAACGTTTATTATATACCAATTCTTGACGGACCTCTGGACGAACGAGGAGGTGCTGGACGGCTACTCGGTCTGAGTATTCCACCACGTGCTGAGGGTCTTCTGTCATCAGCAGACGAGGGTTCGTCGACCATGCTCAGCTCCATCTCGCGCATCTGTTCTTGTCTTATATTGTCATTGTTGTCGGGGATTAAGTACTTTCGTACTTCAGCAAGGGCAAATGCGATTCTCGCGTGTGCCTCGGCAGGTGGCGCCAGAGCCGCAATCTCCACGTGCAAATCATCCGAAAGATGAGCATACTTTGGGTCCAACGACAAACGGCATTCCTCTTCCTATTAATTATCATTTTCAGCATATCCAAATTTTTCTCACTAACTTCGTTAAATTAAATTGAGAATTTTTAAAATCTACACAATAAAATATCAAAAAATGACTGAGCAATTTTTTTAATTTTTATATATAAATCAATAAAAATAAAATAGATAGAAAACGTTCAATGCAAATTATAATGATAAAGTAATCAAATAATTAGAAGATGATGAGAAAGTTCAATTAGAAAAAAAACATTGAAACAAAAATTGAAATGGATTCGTTCTTGTAAATTCGCGAACAATATGGAAAACTGGATTCTGTGAATGAAAAGAATTCCTCTGCGATTAACAGGAAGAGTCTGGAGCGTGAAATAAATTGAATCATCCACTGTATTATGTGAACACAGCCGTTGGGCAAAATGTACAAATAGATCATGACATGATGAAAGAAAAAATTGTATCCGAAGCTGATGTACTCTCTCCACGGTCATACTAGGAAGAAATATCTCAATGAAGTGGGAATATATGTACGTGATAAGAAACAACGAAGAATGAAGAAAGAGAAGAAATAAAAACGTTTAATGCAATTTAACATGACAAAGTAATAAAATAATTAGATGATGATGAGAAAGTTCAAACAATCAGAAAGAAAACATTGAAACAAGAAATGGACTCCTTCTTGTAAATTCGAGTATATGGAAAACTGAAATCTGCGAATGAAAAGAATTCCTCTGCGATTAACAGGAAGAGTCTGGAGCGTGAAATAAATTGAATCACCCACTGTATTATGTGGACACAGCCGTTAGGCAAATTGTGCAAATAGATCATGATATGATAAAAGAAAAAGTTGTATCCGAAGCTGATGTACTCTCTCCACGGTCATACCAGGGATAAATATTTCAATGAAGTGGGAATATATGTACGTGATAAGAAACGACGAAGAATGAAGAAAGAGTAGATGGTGTTTGCATATGGTACTCCGCGGTAGCTTATGCAAATTTAAATATTCCACGAGCCGTTGAACACTTTTCGACCATCTCAGAAATAATAGCCCCGATCTTTACCTCGTGATGATATTCGGGTAATAGATCTCTTTGCCAATGCGAATAAAGAGAAATTGAAGGATATAAGGGAAAAAAAAATAATCACGATTAATAAAAAAGTGAAATTTTAAGATGAATCTCTCGCTCTTTAAATAATGATATAGAAATTTTAGTTAATAATAATAACAATAATAACATAATGTCAAGTGTGAGTTTCAGTTTTGACATGCCTGAGCAGATCGACATGGTGCAAAATGTAGATAATAGTGTTGTGATGCGGTCAAGCCACGACGTACGATAGTGGGCGCGGTTTACTCGATCGTTGATGAATATAAATTAAATCATTAATGGTAGATGAGAAACTAGTTCGTGGAGTATATCAAGGCTTTGGTATGGTACGGTGTATATCCATGGGGAAATATCGCACAATATTGATGGCATAAATTGTTTCGACGGGGACTTTAGTAATCCATTCATCGAACTCCCCACACGTGGTCCCCTGATACTTTCAATAAACAATTACTCGATCACAGGGGACGATCGTGTATTATGTGTATTACATCGGGGATGCAATTTTTGTCAATTATACGCAACGTAGTGATTGGGTTGCTCTCGCAGAGCCCTGGAATTTTTTAGTAGAGTTTTATCGCTCTTTTTGTATTAAAAAAAAAATAAATAAAAATAAATCAGCATCAAAATTAATTAATTAATTATATGGAGCTTAATTAATTGCATTGACAGAATTCTCGCGTATTTTTTGTAATCCGAAAAAAATTAAACAACATAAAACATTTAACAATAAATGGCACTTTGATATTTTGAAGAGCAGAAAATAAAATTATTCGAGTTGTCAATCACATAGCACTAAATTGAATGCAGTGAAATTCACATCTGTGTTGATTTACCGTGTACTTTTCACGAAATTCGTGAGCTAATGCGTCGTCGATACACCGAGCAAAGGAGGCGTGGAGACTACGAGAGAAACGACATTGCGATAATTAGGTGCAAGTGTATAACATTCGTACCTCGGATCACCCTATCTCTCTTTCTCTTTCTCGCTCGGCCTGGATATAACGTTAATCCTCCAAGTTACGGTTACTGCCTCGATAAAGCTTACTTATCTACTCCGTTAAACTGGAAATTTCCCATTTGCCCGACTACTCTGTTAGCCGGAGCTCTCGTCGAGAGTCGAGTATTATATATATATATTATATTAGCTAGGAGAGCCAATATTCGCTTTTACATATTCTCTTCGTGAGAAAGAGAGCCAGAGAAAATTCTGAGGGAAATGCAGAAAACCATATTGCGTCTCGTTAATAGAATGTCTCGTGCAGATTTGTCAATAATACGTGATATTTCGATTTTATCGTGCAATTATTATTTTTTTAATGCGAAGCCTCCGAGGCTACAAAATATTTTTTGTTTTTATATACCTTACAGAATTTTTCCACCACGAGCCATGATAAGAATGGAAAATAAAAATGAAAATTGTGTCCCTTTCTCGACTGAAAACTCAACTGAATTTACGAGAGCCCGATAAATCAATGCCAAATCTTTAAAACAATGAGAACTGTATTATGTGACATATGGCGGATGTGTTCGACATCATCGAAGGGCAATAAAATCCACGAGGGCGATGTATAATGTACAACGAACGCGCGGTCAATTTTCACACTTCGATGAGAGAGGTGAACGAGAGAGAGGGAGAGAGTGGAAGGGGGAAAGGGAGAGATAGAGAGAGAGAGAGAGATGATGGGCAGATTGGAAACTATATCATTCCGGGTCCATGAATTGCTCCGATGTGGGTTATTTTGTCCCTCTCTCTCTCTCTCTCTCTTTTTGTTTTACTCATTCCGTTCGATACATAAAAACAGCCAATTCAATCATACTTTCCGCGAAACATAGAGCGGGGCTAGAAAGGCATAAAAAAAGTTTCACGATGGATGAAAAAGATACGTGGAGAGGGCAGTTTGAATGACCGATGGAAAACGCCAAAATGTGATACGGAAAAGTATTTTGTGTAGTGTAGAATTCAAATATAGCTTTCAGGATCGTTGGAGTGGATCACGAAAGGATCTCTGTATGCGCGTATATACATATAAGGACGAGTTCCGACGGTCCAGCTCGTGTTATCGAGCGTATCGGATGGCATCAAACTATAAAGCGCGAAAAATCACGATATCGAAGTATCAAAGATATATATATATATATATTTATATATATATATACATATATATATACGGATGAAAAAAAGGCAAAATGCCATCCCAAGAGCATGGATGACGGATGAACCGGAAAATGGCCTTTAAAACTGATTGCGGAGTCACGAAAAATAAGTGGAAAATAAATTCTCGAACTAGAATAAATATACTTTTAACAAATCGTGTGTTAAAAATTCATAATTGAGCCACGAAGAATATATGATGACATTATATCGAAAAATCAAATATTAAAAACAAAACAAAACAAAAACGCACGATTCACACAAAAAAAAAAAAAAATCGATTACAGTATCGAATATAACACATGAAAATTACAAAAATATTTTGATTGCCCTGAAAATACATGAACGGGATTGAAATATCAAAAAATCCCAAATAGAACGAAAATATTTTTCATTCATGTAGGAAAGGAGAAAAATATTTCAAGCCTCGCATTTTTCATTGCAATGTGAAAACGAATTGGTGAATAATCAACAAACAGAAATACTCTCTTTGTCAAAAAGAGGGAGAGAGAGAGAGAGAAAGAGAGAGAGAGAGAGAGAGAGAGGGACGAAATAATCCGGTTCCAGTGTTGAATTTCACCAATACGTCAAAAAATTTGACAAATGAATAGTAAAGTGAAACATGACACGCAATAATGTGCACGAGAGATTGAAGAATCAAAAATTAACAAAAAGAACGGATATATTTTTTTATTCAGGAGGTAGATAAAAATATTCCGAGCCTCGTATTCCATTGACATGTTAAAACGAACTGTTGAATAAACAACAAATGAAATGTCATGTATCGAATATAGCAAAAGCAGATATATATATATATATATATATATATATATATATATATATATCCTGTTGGTCCCCAAAAATTAGATGAAATAATGCAGTATCGAATTTCACCGAATGGTAAAAATGTAAATTACGAATAAATAATGAAGTGACAGGCGATGTATGATAATTGGCCTCCTCGCCCGGCAGGAAAATTTCGAGGAGATAATTCGTTCTGGGTTTGCACGGGGTTCGTATCTCACTTTCACTGGCATACCAGATAGAGAGATAGAGAATCGCACGTCGCGTACGCGGCGGTGCAGGAACCGGCAAATAACATTTTCCATTTGCTAAAGTGCGTTACGACCTAGTTTAATCCCTTTAGCGAATGTGCAAGCCCACAGAAGGTATATACGCGTAAATATATATACACACGTACACCCCTACAAACTCACATATATATATATACAGCGTACTGTTGGTGATGAGCGTTAAGGGTGGTTTTGCCAGCAAGCAGGACAGAGGGGAGGGTTAACTAGGCCGCGTGCACTGCAATTAATTCGAACGTGATTAAAGCAGCGGTGAAAATGAAAAAACACTCTCTCTCTCTCTCTCTCTCCCTTATGGCGCGGTGCCCACACAAAAAACGCGCAAAAAGACATCTTGACTACTTTTCTATCTCTCTGTACTATTAAAATTCCTGAAAGCCGCGCGATTAGGTAAAATTGAAACGAGAGATAGAGAGCTCATCGTTATGCATCTCGTAGAACTCTAATAAATATATATGTATATGTTGCAACCATTCGATGCTTTGATGTCACCGATCGATAATGCTCTCGTATTTTTTTTTCGTATTTTTTTTTCTCAAAGTATAGCAACAAACGATTTTCTTGCCTGGTTGCCTGAAAAACGAGGCGAATGATACGCTGTATATGTCCTCCCTTTTGCCATCTCATGTGGCGCCCCCTCTCTCTCTCCCTCCCTTTTGTGAAGCCTTGAGTAAAGAGTGTGAGTGAGAGAAAGCGAGACACGTCAACGTTGATCCAACCCTTGGGACGCGACACACCCTCTCTCTCTCTCTCTCTGTCTCTCTCATCCCCTACGGACGTATAGGAGGCAAAAAGGGAGGAGTGATATTTTCATGAGGAGGTCCTCGTTGAGAAAAAAAAGCCTGCGAGAGCTTAACCATCTCTACGATATGGCCGGAACAATTCAACGACGTCATAAATCACGATCCACAAGGATTGGATAATTTATGACGACGTCCAAAAGCTAGAACGGTAGTTTTTGGCAGAGAGAAAAATATGTGGCAGGAATGGGGGGTGCGTGAAAGAGTGAGAAAAGCCCACGGGGTGAAAAGTTTTTCCCTGCCCAAACACGATCGGACCTCTCTCGCGGAAAACTGTTTGCCATCATTCTGCGTTAGTCACATGCATGAGTTGATCCTTTGCCACCCCGTCGTTATTTTTATATTTCTCGCACAATGAAAATCACGTCACGTGACTGACAACGATGTCATTGAAAAACAACGAATATACGATGATCAAAAATTTTTGTGGTGCAAATTTTTTGTCCTCCAGGATGAATTAATCACTCAGTTGACAGCGTTTAGGCAAAAACTCTTTCGCATTTTTGGTGAGAAATTTTCGGATAATAGTGACGTGAAAAACTTTAAAGCTATTTTTAAGACGATAATTGGAGCGGAGAGTGAAATTGTTTCCGTGACACTAAATAATATACTAATTGTTCTAAACAAAAATTTTACCCCTAGAATAAAAATATTTAAGTTGAATACATTTTCACACAAATTATATAGAAAATTCTTTCTTTATTTCAATCGTGTGCACTTGAGAGATATATCTGTTTGATGAAAAACTTTGAAAAGATTTTTCAAATAACAATTAGAGTGAGAGGTGAAATTGCAGCATAGAACACTATAGTCAGTATCTTGATATACGAAATTTACACGTCTGTGTACTTTATGATTCAAAATGCCCTTTTGAAGGAAGAATATAAAAAATTCTAGGCAGTTATGGAAAGTCATCGCCAAATATAATTTAATTACAATTATACAGTCGCAAAAAAATAATGAAATGAAACTGCGATAATTTATGTAAGAAAAAATTCATGAAAATACACACCCAAAATATGTATATGTGTCTATAGATATTTTACGAAACGTATAAGAGAGGAAAATGCCTGCGTAGTCTCGGTAACCGAAAAACGTCAAAGAAGCGAGCCATTAAAACTTTGCAATGACGCAATGAATTCCAAAGGGCGGGAGAGGAGCGAAGAGAAAAATATACGTAGCTATATGTAAAAGTAGACGAGAGTGAAGTAAGTAAAGCGAAAGAGGATAGACTTCTCTCGGTTCATTAAGAGCCTCTTATCTGCCACGAGTCTCTCTCTCTCTTTTTTTCCATGTTGCCTTTATCTTCCATCTCTCTCGCTCCGCGAATTAGTATAGTTATTCCAACCAGCAGGCAGAGTGGACGCTTTTACTCTCCTGCTCAAACTCTCGAGTTGGATGATATTTCTACGTAAGCTACGCTCGCACAAGAAGCTGTATGTAAAACTCTAATACGAGTGCAGTGTGAAAAACTTTTTTAGCTGGACGTGCCAGCGGCTCTATTTTTTTATATCCCCACCGCTCGTGCAGAATACAGAGAAGTTCCGAATGTCAATGAGAATTCTAAAGGTCCACCAGGTGACCAAAGTGTTCACGTTTTTCCATTCATTAGCCATCCATTGAAATTTTTCTAGTTTTACGGAATATATTCTTTGTGGACATGTCTAATTCGAGTCTTAAAACATCGCCATTCTCAGAAATTGAAACATATTTAAAAAAGAATAAATAAAAATGACGAATAATCTCTTCTTTTTTCTCTGGTCAGAGCTTTTAGTTACCAACGCTTCCGCCAGAGATGCGCGCGCCACTTGAAATACGGAGCGACATGTACGCCACAGGCGGAGGCGTCAGTAATTAAACAAGCGTCCAGCGAAAAAAACGTAAGATAACCTAGCTCAAAATGTTTTCAGGCAAAGTGAGGATGTCAATTGTGAGTTCTCCAGCAGGTTAATCAGTGTTGTCAGTATCTGCGTAAAAGTATTTACTAATTTTAGTGCTGTAAGTGCAAGATGGAAAGCTGGCAAACTAATTTTTATTCCCATACAATAAAATAATATACCTCTAAATCCCGCGAGTGTAACACACATGCACGCGTCAAATTTTTGAAATTTATTCTTTACACAGACACACGTGGTATAGATAAAAAGAAGCGGGATTAAAATCTCTTCCATCCTCACTCATTAAAACGAGTGCCAGATGTCGACTGTTATTAGCTATATAAACGCAACCAGCGCCACGACTCGAATAATAATCGGCGGTGAGAGGCTTTTCACGAGACTCCATTGAGGCACGCTCTCAGTGCTGGTTTTCATTCCTTCCAAATGTTCATTTCCTTCGCAAGTGTACCGGTTCTCTTTTGCTTTTCGACGAAGGATCGTTTCTGGTCTCTTTCCCGGAGCATAATACTCTACCTTAAAGTTTCTAATAGCGCGCGCGCGCGTGTGTGGGTGTGTGTGTGCGCGCGCGCGTGCGTGCAGTGGCAACGTCATGGGCTTATCAAATCCTCGAGAGTTTCAACGACAAGAGACGTATAATATTATCGAGGGTATCGTGGAAACCGAGTGAGAAGGAAAGTTAAGGAAGGGGTTTTGGTTACTGCTGTTGTGCCGTTGCGCATAGGAAGGTTCCCCAATGATGCAAGTTTACCGTCTCCCTCACGCTCTCCACCTCTCTACGTTTGGTTTCCCTGTGGGCCTGCGTCTGGTTTATTATACAACGGATAAACTCCGATGACAACGATGACAATGGATGACGCCGTTCAACCACCTGCTATCCCAGCCTCGTCGTGCTTGCTAGCACCTAAACCAAGTTAACTCTGCGGCTATGGTTAACCACAAGGGAAAGTTGTAGCTCCAACAACTGATGCATGTATATATGTATATATAGTATAGTCTGCCTAGTACACTATAGTGTACTAGGCAGAATTGCATCTGCCTTGTACTTCACTCTTGTAAAGATGCTTTAGATAGGGGATGCCATTGCCATGTCTTCTCACTGAAGTTCTCATTGCAGAGTTAGTTGGACTCATTTCTCATATTTTAGTCTCATTGTGGATATTTTTGTATTGTCGTGATCATCGCATCAGGAAATACGTCTTCGACGAGAGAGCAAAGAGAGTTTGCGCTCTCTTTGCTTCTGAATCATATATTTCGACTTTGCTAGGAATTTTTTTTCTTCTTTTACGATCATCAACTGTTTTATGACAGTGATTTTATTTTACCATGGGCACCTATTTCGCAATCTTTAGAATAAATCCATAACTCGGAATAATCTTGATATTCGTGCCGCTTTTATGAATAGTTTACTCATGTTTGTATTCATAGTCGTCACTCGAATGTTCCTTTTCGTAAGCTGTACTTCTAGCCCTATAATATAGCACGCTAGGCTTCTTTATTTTTCGAGTTTAAGTGAAAAGACACGCGACTATTAATACGGATTTGGAATACTAACCAGTTCTCTGAGGAAAAGTCGAGTTACGATGGTAACCCTAGGATGAATAATATCTGATTGATTGATACAAAATTAATAATGCTGATTATGATACATCGCGATATATCGTGTACACAAAAATCGAAGGGTATACATATTCACAAGGTATTCTTACAATTTTTTCTCAGTATAATCCGTAATATTGGTCCGATCAAGGTTCAACTAATAGGCCAAACGTTGAATCAAAAAAAAAAAAAAAACTGGCCAAAAATACGCCTTGTGAGCCATTAGCATGAAATAACGTTTACGAAAAATGTTTAAATGTTCATTACTCAATTGACCTGGCATTTCTTTAAAAATGTAGTCTTAACGTCTTGTCACGGGAGAAGCTGAGGTTACCCAAGTTATGTCTACGATATATCGGGAACAATATGCTCATGTATCACGAAAACGTCATCGTCACATCATATGTCGATGGAAAGCTCCCTCTCTCTTGTGTTACGAGCTCAACGACGAAAAGAAACGATGTAGCCAGACAGACGATATTCTCTCAAGTCGAAAAAAGCGAGAGCTTTGCTCAGACTCTTAGACGTTGGTCTGATAGACGAATTTGCGAAAAAAGAATGAATAAAACGACGACGAGGAGGAGAAAGAGAATGAAAAGGAGGAAAATCAGAAGGAAAGGGAGCAAGAGGGGATATGGAAAGATAAAAAGTTTCAACCTAGAGGCCTTATATATCCCAGAACTCCTAAATATAAGAAGTCGTAACGATAAATCACTCCGGGTCTCTATCCGAGATTTCGCGATTCAGGATGAAAAGAGGCAGAGAGAGAGAACAAATCCAAACCATTTTTCCCCTCCAACTGTGTATATCACTGAAGCCAAATTTCCCTAGAATAACTTTGAACCTTGTCTGTATGTGTGTATGTGTATGTGTGTCCTTACGGGACATTTGCCAGAGCCCATGCGCCCTTTTGCCCTTTTGGCCTCCCTTCTATATATTTTTTCATCCATTTGGCTTCGCCATCGGCGTGTTTGTCTATATATATATACAAATGTCAGATATCCGAAATGTTAGCTCGCTCCTTCCTTCAAATAGAATATATTCGAGTGTTTCGTGCAACCAACTTTTCCCTCTGCTGACGAGTATTCTCGACATTTCCTCTCCCTCCTTTTCCTCGGATATCGCGAAAGGGTCGTAAAGGATACTCGTAAAGAAAACCACGTGAGATAAGCCAATGGGTGTTTTCCAAGGGCAATGGGGTGCGTCATTGAAAAAAAAGTGCCCTGCGGAGAGGATATTTTGAATAGAGGGAGGGGGAGGGGAGGAGGAAAGATATGATAAAATAGAATGGCCATATTACGAACAAAGTCACTTTTCCTCTTCTTTTATCACTCAAGCATTTCCAAATTTGCTTAACGAATGCATTTATGATGATGTTGATACAGCTCGATGTTGTTAAAGCTTTTAAAGTGCTGACAAAAAAATATATATATACTGTCACATTTGCCTCTAGCGCGTCAATCCAATAATTCACGAGTGAAAAAATAATAATGTCACGGGTGAAAAAAAAATCAATGGCTCGTACTTTGCAGACAATTGACAAAGAAAATTCATTGTCACGACTCTTTTTAACACCAGAAAAACGAGAACTACGAATTTTCGTGAATATACGAGGAAGGATAAAAGTGTAACGGGTGTGAAGGCAAAGAAAAAACGAAACGCGTGCCAGAGTCGAAGTAGCGCCAAGAGCTCTCACCGGTACACACACTTTTTTTTTGCCTCTCGGTAAAGGAGAAATAAAGGTATGGGGGAGAAACGAGAGAACAAAAAACTTTTTTACCACATCGGTGTCGTATAAATAAATAACTATATATATATATATATATATATATATATATATATATATATATATATATATATATATATATATACACACGATTGTTTTATTTTCTTCTTTTATTTCTGTCCAAATACGAAAAGTGCGATGCTAAAGGGGAACTTGGCAAACGAATGAGAGGGACAGAGGATTTTTCGAACTCGCGGTGAAAAATATATGTGTGTTCTGACGCCATGTGCTTATATATACGAGAGAAAGCTTCGGAGGCGAATGGTGGAAATGGTAAAGCCGCGGGTGTATCTGAAAAATCCTTTTTTTTTTCTTCATCTCCCCCTGTCGTTTTTTTCGCCTCGGCGCTCACGGATAATAACTTTACAGTTGCGGACGAGCTGGAGCAGGAGAGAGTTTCCATTATCAGATCTATTTGATGGCAAAAAAAAAAAACAAAAAAAAAAAAAACCGAACGAGAAGAGAAAAAAGAAATAAATGGAAAAAAGTAAAATGAAGCGAAGGATCACTCCAAGTTCCTTTTCTCCTGTGGCACACTTCGGTACAGCCTTCATCTGTCTGCGGGTCACATTTCACACTGGGACGAAAAAAATTAAATAAAAAAAATAAAAAAATAAACAAAACAAAAAAACAAAAAATAATAAAAACACAAAATGAGATGTAAAAGAGTGAGAAAGCTCTGGTTTTTATTCGAATGGCTTGCAACACGATGCGGCAACCCTCCGGTGCAATGCTTTTCGCACGTGGAATGAAGTGTTATTTTTTTTTCTTCTTCTTCATTTTTCACTGAATCTTACTCGCTTTTTCCGGAATTTGCGAATGGAAAGAAAAGGGTGGGCGTTAACTGCGTTATGCCGAATAGAAATGAGAATAAGCGGAGAGAGAGAGAGAGAGAAAGACTGCCGCGTGAAATTACAGTAACTCTGAGCACTAGAGATGTGACACCATATTTTATAAGTTTAACGTTTGCTGAGATGTTGGAAGGTGTGAGGGTGTGCGTGTTTGCGGCTCCCTCTTCGAAATGGAAGCTTCTACATGCATGCTGCAGTGTTACTTTCGGCAGAAAACGGCCAAAAGAGAGAGAGAGAGAGAGAGAGATCACATTTCGTGACGATAAAACTGTCACGTTTCTGTGGCCAACGCTCCTCCCCACACAAGCCAAAAAGCAGACTCTTCCTATATATATATATATATATATATGTGTGTATATATATATATGCAGGTACCTTATTTTTCGTTATCACTTGTGAACAGACGTTGAAACGGTGAATTTTTACCCGTTGAGGAGAGCAATGAAATATTTTATCGCTCTTATATTTGGCTATTTATGATTTATATTAGTTTGGTTGACGTCGTTTGCCTCTTTTCATATATTTTTAGAGATGGCGTTTAAAATAATTTCTCAGGATTTTTCAAATGTTTTAATTTGGGTTTGGAATATTAATGTTTCTCTTAGATCCCTTAAAATGTAAAGCGTGGCAAATTTGTCATTGAAATGAGCCATTTTGAATATGTGCTTTAAAACAGACGGATGGTTTGGCAAATATAACTTTTAAAATTTTGTAACGTGTTCAGGAAACTTTGTTCGAGAAAAAAAGATTATTATAACAATCTTGACGAAGCTTCGAATATTCAGAGATTTTTTTTTGTTTTCTTTTTGCTTTTCTTTCAATTTGATACTGATTTGACTCCAAAGTAAATGTCGCATCTTGTTAAATAAAAAGAACCTTGTAATCTTTTCGCGAGGCAATCTCGATTATAGCATGGGCCAAAAAACAATGCGAAGAAAAATGCAACCTTGAGTGTAAAAATAAAGTAACGCTACAGAGATGAAAGAAAAAGCAAGGGAATGTATTTTTGAAAAAACTTCAAGATTCATGGAAATTGGAGCTTTGGGAGAGAGGACAGAATGGAAGACAAATAAAATGCTATTTATGATTTATAGTTTGGTTGACGTCGTTTGCCTCTTTTCATATATTTTTAGGGATGGCGTTTGAAATAATTTCTCAGGATTTTTCAAATGTTTTAATTTGGGTTTGGAATATTAATGTTTCTCTTAGATCCCTTAAAATGTAAAGCGTGGCAAATTTGTCATTGAAATGAGCCATTTTGAATATGTGCTTTAAAACAGACGGATGGTTTGGTAAATATAACTTTTTAAATTTTGTAACGTGTTCAGGATACTTTATTCGAGAAAAAAAGATTATTATAACAATCTTGACGAAGCTTCGAATATTCGGAGATTTTTTTTTGTTTTCTTTTTGCTTTTCTTTCAATTTGATACTGATTTGACTCCAAAGTAAATGTCGCATCTTGTTAAATAAAAAGAACCTTGTAATCTTTTCGCGAGGCAATCTCGATTATAGCATGGGCGAAAAAACAATGCGAAGAAAAATGCAACCTTGAGTGTAAAAATAAAGTAACGCTACAGAGATGAAAAAAAAAGCAAGGGAATGTATTTTTGAAAAAACTTCAAGATTCATGGAAAATTGAGCTTTGGGAGAGAGGACAGAATGGAAGACAAATAAAATGCTATTTATGATTTATAGTTTGGTTGACGTCGTTTGCCTCTTTTCATATATTTTTAGGGATGGCGTTTGAAATAATTTCTCAGGATTTTTCAAATGTTTTAATTTGGGTTTGGAATATTAATGTTTCTCTTAGATCCCTTAAAATGTAAAGCGTGGCAAATTTGTCATTTAAATGTGCCATTTTGAATATGAGCTTTAAAACAGACGGATGGTTTGGCAAATATAACTTTTTAAATTTTGTAACGTGTTCAGGATACTTTGTTCGAGAAAAAAAGATTATTATAACAATCTTGACGAAGCTTCGAATATTCGGAGATTTTTTTTTGTTTTCTTTTTGCTTTTCTTTCAATTTGATACTGATTTGACTCCAAAGTAAATGTCGCATCTTGTTAAATAAAAAGAACCTTGTAATCTTTTCGCGAGGCAATCTCGATTATAGCATGGGCGAAAAAACAATGCGAAGAAAAATGCAACCTTGAGTGTAAAAATAAAGTAACGCTACAGAGATGAAAGAAAAAGCAAGGGAATGTATTTTTGAAAAAACTTCAAGATTCATGGAAATTGGAGCTTTGGGAGAGAGGACAGAATGGAAGACAAATAAGATGAGGAACAAAACGCAAATGTTCAACAATGAACAAAAACGTACTTCTTCTTGTCTTCGATTCGTGTTCGATTCGACATGTCATTTTTATTTTTATTTTGCGTACTTTTCTCGAAGGCGAGAAATCCCACGAGAAACTGGAGTACTGACGAGGAAAATTATCGTTTCGATAATGGGAATCGGGGTCAGGGAATAAATAATTTAAAAAAACTTCCACTTCGTAGAATGAGAAATAGAGATTCGAAAATAAGAATGAGCGTAAAATAATTGGAATACTCGTAAGAGGAGCTAACAAGTTGCGTATAAAAAAAAATTCTCCTTACCTTTTGTCGATCCTTCATGGAACCTCTGCCGAGGACCGCCATCTTGCACATCGTTTCCTCTTGGAGGCGTTTCATGGAATTTCCTTTGGGTCCAAGAAGCTTGCCAACGAAGTTAAACTATAACGTGAAAACATAAATCTTCGATGTACAGAGAATTATGAAGTGCAAGAGAGATATAGAGAGAGAGAGAAATTAGCACTTTTGTCGGACTTGGACTAATTTTACTTTTTCGCACTGTGGATTTTTATAAATACGAGAAATTCATAAATAACACATTAAATTAAAATATTCGCTTAGCCTGCAAATTGTACACTCAATTCTCGAGTTCTTCGTTCCACTATTTCGTCTCTATTATTTTTCGTCAGTAAAAGTGTATATATATGGAAATGTAAACTGGAGAGGGGAAAAAAACGATTTTTTCATTAGAGTGGTCGGTACAACGAGCGTCGAGGGGGTGTCAAATTTACATCCATCTCTCAAGCACACATGCAAAACTATTCGCGTAACTCGTCAACCCCCCTGCCTCGCTCCGGCTCAACTGCCTGACGACGTACATACACGTACAGTGAGCTAAAACAACTCTTGATTAAATTCTGAGTAGCGAGACAAAGAGTAAGAGAGGGGGAGAGAGAGAGAGAGAGAGAGAGAGAGAGAGAGAGAGAGAGAGAGAGAGAGAGAGAGAGAGAGAGAGAGTGTCGGGTAGATTATATTTTAATTAATTCGTTGGATCAGCGTGTCTCGCACTCGACACGATATGACAGCCATTTCTCGGTGAGAGAGGTCTACGTTGATTATAAATTTTTTTTCTTCACCTTATCTCATCATATCTCTTTGGAGGGTGAGAAGGATGCAAATCTCTGCCAACGTTTTGCAGTCGGGGGAGAACAAAAAATGATGACATAATATAAGGATAGAATGAGATAAGGAAAAAGACAGAAGGAGATCGAT
Organism: Dyspetes luteomarginatus; assembly: GCA_963669185.1. NCBI lineage: Eukaryota > Metazoa > Arthropoda > Insecta > Hymenoptera > Ichneumonidae > Dyspetes > Dyspetes luteomarginatus. Next base: position 14,910,979 of record OY769910.1, on the reverse strand, counting down.
TATTTACAATACAACTAGGGTGAGTGCACCAGTTTATGAACGCTTAAGATTCAGCACCAGTGAATGAATTCTTAGTAATTATTTTTACGTTATTTACGAATCTAGTTGGTGGTAAATTACACTTTTTCGCATAATCAATATTAATTTGCATGGTTTTATAATTTTTAAGAAATTAAAAAAAAAGATGTACGAGAAGTAATTCATATTTTAGAGCACGTGCTGTTTTTACACGCCGAGTGATTTCATCATTCGAGATTTGGAATAACGGTAAGCCCAATTTTTTTTCATCCTTCAGACAGTAATCGAGCTTTTTGGAGATTTTTTTTTCCTTCTTTCATTGTAGGAAATATATATTCGGATACTCGCATTATTCATATTTCATATTTCATATAAATCATACTCCGAATTTAGTTAGGAATGGGCAGAAACCGGTGAACGTATTTGAATGCGGAGATACGGCCAGTTATTCGTGTGGTGCTCGCAAAACAGCTTAACCAAGGGTTTTGGCCCGCATAGAGCAGCAGCAGCGCGTGTATTGCCAACGATAATTATCACGTTCACGGAGCCGTGAGATAACTCGAAAGGGGAGCAAATATGAGAGCGTATGGTGTGCGTGAGCGCGGATTTGTGTGCTTGCGCGGTTCGGTCGGTCGAATTAATCGTTCAGCATCCATCGGCTCTGGCTTTTCCCACGTGGTCCCCGTGGATTATTCACTCCGAAAAGTATATATATATATCGACCGTTTGTGCACGTTAAGTAGATAGGGAAGTTTTTTTTATCGGATGTATAGTTATTTCTGCTTTATTCAGCTCAATTTCAAGTGTCGATGTGTCAGAGTATTAAGTCATTTTTTTTTTGTTATTAGTAAAGCACAATAAATTTAATAAGTTTTTTGGAAGCGAAAAGTTATGAGAAATGAAAGAATCTCATGTGGTCGTAACTTTGCTTCCATTTGACCGATAAAGTCTTATTTATAGAGTTTGGAAATGTAGCGAAAAAATTTACAAGTTATCGTTGAGTTCATTCCGATATTGCAATTGTCGTGGCCACGAGAGAATTGTAGAAATCATATATTTGCAAATAATTTAAAAAATCGATGGCGCATATTTAATTTTTTTTAAACATCCTAGAAATAACCTATTCGAATGAATCAAACCGCATTTTAATGCTCGAACGAGTATGAAGGAAATAAGCTCAAAATTGAGCCGCAACTCTGCCAGCAAAGAAACTTGAGGCCATTTTAGTTAAATAAATTTGTTTATGGTCAAAGAGCAACATTTTTTTTTCTTTTTTTAACTTCATTCACGAGACTGGATTGACATTATTTTCCTTCTGGCCGAAAATCCACCAGCCGTTATATCTCCGGTACCCAAAAATTCTTATTAAGATTCTACAAAAGCTGGGTGGAAAAATTTGTCCTCACGCTACGTTCCATGTTATCTATTCATGTCATCCAAAGCTTTGTTGGAAAAAGCTGTTGAGAGCTCGTTAAAAAATTCACAAGAACTCCCATGGAAACTAACAAAAGTGATGTAGGACAGGCTGCACGCACTCATCGTGGCTCTCGGGTTGCCATACTGTCTGACACTTTCCCAGAAATCCAAATTGAAACTTTGCACGTGATCTTCTGCTCTCTCGTCATGTCGTTGTCATCGTCGTCATTTTCCCTCATAGTCAAAAGCGCTACTATTATTAAGTGTAAACTGTGCAAGAAGATGGATGTGGAGATTTCGTGAGTTAGAAATGTGACAGAACCCCTCGTGAAGAAGAGCTTTCTAAACTTGGCCGAGCTAGAACTGCAATAACGTTGGAAAGTCGGCTGGTGACGTTGCTTTAGTTGTATGCTCTAAAGAGAAGCTAGTTGAGGGCTCCTTAGTGCGAATACGTGTTTGGCCTCTCTCTCTCCCCTCCCTAACGCTCCTTTCAACGTGAACCCCCCAGAGCCTGGATTGTGACGTGAACGATAGTAGAGAGAGATGAACGTCAACGGTCTTTTCGGAACTGAAAAACGTTACTGGTGGTCCACAGAGTTTACCAGCTTCTCGATTTTCTCGTATGATAGACGCAAGAGTCATCGAAGCGTGCTCAAAGTTCGGAGTGGGAGAGGGATCGCAAAGAAAAAGAAAGAGAGAGAGAGAGAGAGAGAGAGAAGGCTGTCGGATCAAAGCCCAAGATTACCTAACGCGATGTTACACCAACCCTCCCGACAATTCCTTCTAACAGTATTACGAGTCCGGATATTGCGAATGAAGCTGAGAACGTTGCAAGCTCTCGTCTACGCTCCATCCAACACACGTATATTTATTCCTATGCGATCACGTCTTTCTAAGAAAGGCAGCTTGAGACACAATTTTTCCATTAAGGCGTTGTAAAAACCCAAGGGTTTGGGTTTTTCCCAGAAAAAATGATCGTTTAAATGTCTATCTGGAAATTTGGGATTTATGGATTTCGTTAGTCGATTCTGAAAACTGAATTTTTTATTCAAGGTGGAAAACCGCGATTTTCTACATAATTGTTTATCAGGGAATTTGTTGTTTTCGAATAATGGAGAAAGGACAGAATGAAAATAGAATAATGACATTCTCGTGCCTTTTTATTATTATTTTTAGTAATTAATGAATATTTCGTGTATGTGTGTACGCGAGAGCAAACTCAATTAAAATTCTCAACAACACACAAACGAGCTTTTTTTATTTGGCGAAACGCGCGTTGCCATTCAGTATAGTAGCCCCCCAATTCCGCAGAGAAATGTTTTTTTTTTTTTTTTTTTTTTCATTATTTTTATTTTTTAATTACTACGTCATAGCATGGAATAAAAATCCCACCAAAAGGTAAAATACTCGCTAGTGCATCGTTGACGTTATCGACCATATACACGAAATAACGCTGTGAAATGAATTATTCCATATCGCCCCGATGAACTTTTATTAAAATTCCATCTTTTTGGAAACAAAAAATTAGTAATTATTTTGACGCAAAGTCAGGCGAAAAGGATGCAAATTTTTTTCGAGATAATTATTCCAACAAATTAGCTCGGAGGCAAAATGCGCAGAATGGCTAATGTGATTCCAATCGTCAAATATATTCAAGACGGGCAAAATTTGTGGTTTGATAATGTATATTTTCGAGGAATAAATTTGTGTGTGGGCTTCGCGTGAGCTTCGCGAAACTCGACGGAGAGAACTCGAGTGGCCAGAGGCACGAATGAATATTCCAGTCGCGAGGGATTCAGTCTGGTTAACAAGTCAAATGACTGCGACGAAACGTTGGTCACATCTGATAACTCCATGTCGAGTCAACAGAAGTGTACTAGAGAGGGGTACAGGGGGAGAATCCTCACAAAACACCAATAACCAAAATGTCCATCTCGAAAATCATTGAAAGATCATTTTACGACAAAATAATAATATATAGTTACCGCAAAAACAAAAATTAAAACATTCAGCCAAATAATGAAAAAGCATTTGTTACTCTTATAATTCATTTGAAACGACTTTTCATTCATCAAATAACCATCTGTAATTATTTTGTGATAATTTTTTCTCTCTTTAATTGTATAAAAATAATAATAAAAAAAACCTAACTAAAAGCTAAAGAGGAAGTGTAGAGAAAAAAATAAAGAAAATTCTTTAATTTTCTTTATTTTTAATCAAACCCCGTTTGGATGGAGAGAATCCGAGAAACGAAGAGTTCACAAAACAGCTTGACCGCGATAAATCCGCATGTGTGCGTACCGCGTGCACAGAGAGCAAAGACAACGAAATAGAGGAAGAGCAAACGGATTGGCATTTGAGCTGCTGCAAAGTCCTAGCTTTAGATGCTCCTACATAAACTCCGATGTGGCGTTTTGTGTATATAGCAGAGAGGACTAACCATGGAGAAATCGCGCGACCCCTGGAGTTTACGTCACTTGGTTCACTCGATCGTTTCCGGTAACGTATGTAGTCGGATGTTGGCGCACACAAGATCAATCCAACAGCCGTAGAATTGACGATCAATCACTGGCCAGTCGATGCTCACTGGGCACTTGTGCCACGTCGATGTCAATGCCGAGACGGGATCGACGAGACTGCTAATGGGGGAGGAAAGCCCAAAGCGCGTCACGTAGCCGGCCCTCCTCCCGAATCGGGAGTCAAATTGTCGTAACTGTAGCGATCGATCTCATTGAAAGCACAATGAACATTGAGTCAACAGAAGATGAGCAGTACCAACCCTATCAACGTTCCCATCGCTCTCCCATTCGTTCTTCGATACAATTAACTTCCCAGTCGGGAAGCGAGCAATTTATGCCAATTACAAACGTAGTTGGTGACCCGGAACACGAAATGAAATAAAAATTAATTTAGAGGATCTGTGAGGGTTTTCACGTGGTCGAATGAATCATACGTGACCCGCGACAGAAGTCTTGAAAGAAGAGGTGAAAAAAACTTAAAAATTCAGCAGCTGCTCTCTCTCTATCTTTTTATCATCTGTCAAACTCTTGTAACTATTCGTAACTTCTGAGCGATATCCGCTCTGGCAAAACTTTAATTCCTTCCTCCCTTACCATCCTTCATTTTAATTTCCTCAAGAATAGAAGGGGTTCGCTAGATGGATTTCTTCAATTGAAAAAAATTGAGTTAAATATAAACTTTGAGATAAGTTTCTCATTCCTAGTCGCTTTTTTTTTCTGACGGAGCTGCAAAAAACGGGTCAGATGTTACGACAGTAAGGACATTGGCAAGGACAAGTTGCGTTCGGTCATCACAGAGAACTTGGGATTAATCAAGATTTTGCAAGCAAGATTGAATTCACGGAAGTCTGCTAATTTAATGCAAGTCCAAGGTGTAGACCTTTCGAAAGGATTCCAATTGAGTGGGAGCAAGAAACTCGTATCTTGTCACGAAATCAACGGGCATTGTTAACCCCGATGAATCTGGACCAGCCCCTATTATATACACACCAAGTTGCAAGGGTTGAATAAGCCATGGGTCTCCTTGGTACTCACTGTAATAATTACTCTACTTGGTCTTGGAGTCTTCTGTATGTATATTCTTGGGTCAGTCGCGACAAAGTTTGGCTTGAGAGCTTGCGGAGCAGGAAAAGGTACTGTACGTGCTTGAGCATGACACCAAGTTTGAAAACCCAATATTATATGTCGTGGTCACTAGCAGAGATCATGGGGGCTGATGCAATGAGGAGGAAACTGGAAGGAGCTTAGTGTGGTTTCGTTGGACGTTGAGAATGAGCGACGACGTAATCGGTGATAAATCAAAAGCTTCCAGGGGTGTTGGACCGACCACCACCAACCATCATCAGCAGCAGCAGCAGTACCAGCAGCAGCAGCAACGAGGCCCTCCTATGCGAGCCAACTACAGAAGCTGTAAAGAGCTTTGCTTCTATTTGTGACTCATGATTTACCGCGTGGTCCAGATACGTAGAAGAGAAATGAGAAAGTGAGAAAGTATGAGGGATTTCCACCTCATCATACGAGCCAAATATATTATTAAAAGGGTTGCATCGATCATTCAAGTAAAGTCCTGATAACGATGTGTCGTTACCAATAATCGTCCGATGATGTTTTCCAATAATCGATCGTGCGGGGTATTATTGAAGCAGCAATTTCCGGGAACTACTCGAAACTTAAATATCGTAGTTGTTGAGGAAAGCATTTTGGAATAGAACTAATTTTAGGGTCGAGTGATAACCTAGATGATATCATTGAAATTCTGAGGGTTTTGAATTTAGTAGAACTATAGTCAAGTTCTGATGAAGTGCCGATAACGACGTGCTGTTGGTGATTATCGTCAATAATGTTTTCCATCAATTTATGTATATCTATCGGGCTGTTTATAGAACAGCAATTTCCTGTAACTACTCAAAGCTCAAGCACCGTATATGGATTGCGAAGGAAGAATTGAGATGGAATTGATGGTAAAATATAGTGAAAAGCTAGATTGTATCGTTGAATACGTCTTCAATTTTACATTCTAGCTTTCGACTTCTTACTAAGGGTAATAATCATTTGAGTATATATTGAAACTCTTTTAAACCTTCAAACAAGTTCAAATAGGCATCGAAAGTTCATATTCAAAACTGTTTCTACCATGTTTACTCACCAATGCTCTCAAAACCTGCTATCACGGGTCAAATTGGATCTAAAAACCGTACCAATCTCATTTATTCGAAAAGCTTTGATCAATTGACACGCTCGGTATATTCCTGGCTCTGACAAAAACGAGCCATATAATAGAGATAGATACGTTTATCCATACATTGGAAATCTCGGTTTACCGCGGGTGGTCAACGAACGATCCAAAAGTGTGTAGCACCAAATCCACATAGGACGAGTTGATATAGCAGCTCGTTGAAACGCATAGAGCATGTATTATCTCTGTATTTCAAATTAAACTAAAGTAGTATTTGAAACTTTGCGAGAGGAAGGAGGATTCATGGGGTGAGCGGATGTTTCGCGTATACTATACACAGCAAACGAGCTCGACAGAGGCGGTAGGAGGTGGGAAGGGCGTTGGTTACCATGAGAGCTGCACGCCACACATTGCAAATGTCTCGTTTCTCTCGAGTTCTAATTTCAACGCTTGCTGCAACTCATTGCTTGTGCGCAGAGTGTGAGTTAACGAGAGACAGAGGCATATAGCACGATTCAACTCGGTACCAGGGCATACATGGGGGATACGCGGGATGCGAGACAAAAAAGGGAAGGAGGGATCATTGCACCCAAAGCTACGGTATCGCGCAATGATGGGCGGAACGTTTCGGCTGATGTGATAGAGAGTGATTCAACAATGTACCAGGAAAATTGTTTGTCTCGTGAATAATCACTATCGGTTTACCCGCGCACCGGGAGCTATCTGTATTTTTTTTTTCTGTATCACCACCACACTCTCCATCACCCATCTGGTTCCTCTTTAGTATCATCTGTCACTTGACAATGCATCAATTATCCAAATTTTAGCCATATCTCGCTCTCTCGTTATCGTATCCCGTTAATTTCGTCAATTGTATTGCCGGGGGACGAGTGTTTGTTGTTCGCGATGCTCATCGTGAATGCAAATTTGAGGGAACATGAAGACGAAAAAAGTTGGGTAAACGATCCGATATTGCCCCCCACCCCACCTCATCGGTTAATGACATAGCTCATTCGCGAGTCGATATTGTAAGGGCCGAGACAGAAACATGCCAATCACTATCAATGGCTAACCAAGAATACATCGAGTTTACACTATAGTAGAAAACGGAAAAATAATAATGTGAAATGAAAATAGAATGTCGCTGGAAAAAGATTGGCTCGTTTTTCAAGGGTTTCTCAAACTTTTTCGTGCACCTCTTATGTACGAACGGACCACATAAATGTATCGCATCCTCTTGTACAATTTTTTGACGCCATGGGAGAGAGCCCACGATTGCATTTTCTTTGCGAGAATGGGGAAAATTGCTTGGCTTTCGATGGTCCACCGAGAACGTCCAACATGTGTGTTTTTTTTAATCAGATATTTCTCGTATTTTTATACGGCAGAACGGGGACGATGCTCATCCATCAATGAGAAAAGTCCACAGGAGGATTCAGATCAAATATACGAACACATAGTTGTATCAACATGGACAGACTTCACAGACTTTACCTCATTCCCATACGGGGCAATGAACATGGAGAAAGCATCACATCGACAAGTGTTTCTATATAAATACGAAATACACCCTTCGATTTGTCATTAGGGATGAAATTTACGCCAACGCCGAGGAAGCCCGGGAACAATGAAAATAACGATCTAGTACAAACGAGAGGCAATAAATGGGGATCCAAAGAAAAGAATCGAAAAAAAAAAGTTTTTTTACGATCCTGCACAACTCTAAGATTGCTTAGAGGGTGTTTTTGGTACTTGGAACGCGAAGTATCATCGGGGAAAGAAGATTGATTTGTGACGAAAAGTACAACAGCATTAAGTCGTAATAGTCGCAAGTGCCTCGATACGGATGAGAGCGGAGAAGGAGAGAGCACTCGTGAGAAAAGGTAATTGAGGACCATAATATCATTTGAATCAAATGGCTGAACATATACCGGGATGGATGGAATGGCGGGATGGGAGAAAAAGAGATGAGAAAAAGACCGAAACACTCCGACTTAATCGCTGAGAAAATAATATGTTTTCTATAAAACCAAAATATTTTCGTTTTTATTGTGTGCGGCCACAACGTCATGAACCCTAAAAAGAACCCAGAAGTGTGCAAGGGAGCTAGAGAAAGAGCTGCACAAGAAGCGCATCCTACGAGGGATCTTGCATCTAGAGAGTATTTCCGATGGTTTAATGTTCCGCGAAACGACGAGGCAGATATGTGTTTATATTACACATTTGGATGCTGGAGAACCACCCAGTATTCTGATATCCATTGAGCTCGCATATCCAAGAGTCCCACGTTTTATCGAAAGTTTCTTTTGGCCCATTCCGTGGGACTCGAAAATTCTCCGCTGGTAATAATTATATCCACTCCGACGATGATTTAATTAGTACCAAAGACAGAGTGCTTGGTAAGAATCGGACAGCCTGAGACTCGAGAGAAGTAATGATAATGAAACGTTTCACGTTCAACGATAAAACGAGAAGAGGCAGACTTGGTAGAGAAGACAGAAGAAAACGTACATCCGCTAACGTACAGCGGTAACTTGTATCCTCTGGTAGACCGAGAAAAAGATCACGAGCGAATATATAAGACAGAGAATGAGGCGAAGAAAGATAGAAAGGTTGTACTCGAAATATAGTACAGTTGGTGCTTGGGGAGATGCTATTGTAGTCCACGGCGAGGTGGTACCAGTACCGAAGATTGGCCCACTGCGGAAAATGGCAAGTTAAAGGCAGAAGAGGAAGAGGTCTTCGGGATTCACTCGAATACCTTCTTTCCGTGGGAGAGTAATGAGGTCGAGACGAGACGAAGAGAGCTGGGAAAGGAACACGAGGAAACTACCAGAACACCCAACCCATCAGCAGAGCCAACACAGTGAGTAGCAAGAGCCAGCTTCGCGACTCTCAAAGTGCCCTTCTCTCCGCAAAGGTGAAACGTTTGTACGTATAGCAAGCATGTACGGTGTGTGTACGTAAGTGATACGAAGATGGTGCTATTGCTATCGTAGGAGAGAGGAGAGGAGAGGAGAGGGTGGGCACATGAGAGAGAAGTTTGTTCCCTTCATCCTCTCATGAATGAGACAAATTGTCGGCTGCCTCGAGATAGCCTAGGTTCCCTGGGACGTCTGAGTCCTTATGGCGGAAAATACATACATATGTAGTTATAAAGGGACGAGTAAGTAATGCGTGCAAGAGTGAGAATAATTGTAGTAGAAGGGAGGGGAAGAGAGAGAGGATAAAAGTGGGGTGAAGATGTCGAGATACGTGGTGGAACGTGGGTATGTATATACCAGGGTACATAAATCTTCCCCTAACAACCCTTGCGCTCACATACATATACCTTGTACTGGTTCTAGCTTCTCTCTCTCTCTCTCTCTATCCCTTCCCTCCCTGCCCTCTCTCGTGAACGTGAAAGCTCGATGCTTTGCGAACGAATTAATCCTTCGTTATTTTTCTCGCGATCGCCGAGATTGGAGAGGCAGACAGCTCGAACTATTGACTTGGCCCTTGGCTTTTACAAGGGTCGGATCTCGGAGGTGTAGCAGCAGCCGACCAAAGGGCGCAGTATGATGGATCTCAAGAGGGGATCTTACGAATTCGAGACGCGTAGCACCATCAACGAAATAACTCACAATTCGATATTTACCACAGAGAAGATATGCTTTGTAAAACAAGCGAGAGGGAGAGTATTGGAAGAGAGAGAGAGAGAGAGAGAGAGAGAGAGAGAGAGGAGAGCACGTGTTACATGTCAAGACCTCGGATGCTCTCTGATGTCGGAGACTTTAGCGCACGTTTTACACGGTCCTGGCTCTGAGCTTCTCGTATATAACTCGTAATAGATGTTACAGAGAGATTTTTGAAGAGCCACACGAGCTTCCCTCGTGTCGTTCTCTACACCGCAGTAATGTAGAAGAGGGCAGGAGAAGAAAGAAGAAGTGAAGGTGACGGAAAGGCTATGACAGAAGAGGAATCGAGGCCAGAGCCAGCTTCCCGGACATCGTATAGAGATGAAGTGGCGAACCGCTACTTTTTAGAGCAAACATCCAGCCTGTCCATATATATTCGACGAGTCTTTCACGCTCGGCTGTCAACGTTTTTTATCCGATTCCTCGAGAGTTTGGAATTTGACTACTACGAATACGGTGACGACAACGACGGCACCGAGCGAGTTTCGCCAGTGCGAGTGTCGATTTCATCGTCGATATACAGAAATCGATATTTTATTTCGGGTTTAAGATATACCCTCGTGAAAGTCACGTGTCATGCGTCAAATAGACAGGTAGAAACGATATACATCTATGCATACGTATATAATGTAGTATCCTGTAGTCAAAATGCAAACAGAAACATAGAAAATTATAGAAAAAATATGGTTACCAATGGAAAATTCAGAGAATCTATCAAGCCAAAGTTGAAATTACATTCAAGGCGAGGTGTGTAACATCGCGATTGATTTTGAGAACTGTGAACAATGCCATTAAAAGATTATGAGGAAAAAAGTGATAGGCATGGTTCGTCCATTAGTCATGCGCGTGGCTCAATAATTATTATTCTCCTTGAAATCTCAATTTTTATTCAACATAATTTTTTCGATAATTTGCTGCTGTCTCTCTTGTATTCGTACGGTTTCCGTATGACCTTAAATTACTTTTTCTACGTTAAAGAAATAATTTCTAATTCAAAATAAATAATAAAATTTCTTCCTCGGGAATGATATGAAAGTAAAGATAATATATCATCCATTTTTTATTAGAAACTGTCCTGAATAGAATTTCCATCGAAAGTTTTCTCCCAAGTTCCTATATATGTGTATACGGAGACGGCGAAAAGGAGTTCACGTTAAAAATGCGCTGTTCGATATTCCGAGGCAGCTGCGGGTGGGTTGGCCATGTCTCGCGAAAGCCTAGAAAATACGGCAGACTTCTCTCGCTGAATCGGCGAAAAAGCCAAATCGTAGTCTTTGAGTCAACCTGGGAAATCTCACCCAGACGACGACGACGACGACGATGACGAGAAAGCAAAAGAAGAAGGCGAAAGGGCCTCTGCGAGGGCAAAAGTCGTTTCACAAAATATTCACGAGAATCGATACCACGCCTGGTCGGTATGTGGACAGCCAAAAAGCATGAAAAAAATAAAATTAAAAAAAAGAAACGCTTCAAGAACCTGCTCACAAAATTGCAGAACTTCTTTTCAAAATTGTCGCTTTACTGTGGTCGCTCTGAAAGCGTCGTGAAACTTTTTCAAGTACATACGTATAATATGAAACGACCGAACGAGATTCCATACTAGTTTCACGTCGCACAACTTCAGCAATAATTACAAGTTCAAAAGTGACCGTCTAGTCCGCGCAGATGTACGAAATTATCCAAGAAAAAAAAATTAAAACGACGACGACGACGACGATGACGATGACGATGACGACGACGACGACGACGACGAGGGAAATGTGGTATTTTTAATAAAATTATACGATAATTGCACATGCAAAAGAGGGTAGACAAGATTTTTTTTATTATTATAAAGGTTCGAGAAGGGTATAAGGGATGGGGGCGAATGGGAATGAAGAAAATCACGAGGACGCCGACGTGTCTCGAGAGTCGAGGAAAATCCCAATCCCAAAGGGGATAAAGGACTCTGGGAGACCTTCTTCCAAAATTCGTGGGAGCTGCTACGAAGACCGCAAAGCCAGAGCTCGCTCGAAAGCCAGTGTGAATCGATTTGACACAGCTGGTGCTCAAATGCAAATACTTCCCGGGCTATTCACAATTTTCGTGGATTCTCTAACCAACCCAACTCGAGCTCCACCTTCCTATATCATTTCCCTCACAAAGAGACAAATTTAAGTGTGACACAGCGTGTTGTAATGAGACGAAGAACAAACTCACGGGACATGGATGGAAACTGTTGCGGGATATTAAAAGATACAGTTCTCCGATGGGGGGCGGGAATAGCAAAAAAGAAAAAAACATTGAGCTCTAGAAGATTGATCGACATTTCACCGGAGCTCGTGATGGAGTCTTCGACGAAAAGAGAACAGAGTCGTTGGTACATATAGAACTATCGTGAGAAATTCTGCCGAGTGTTGCGACTGTTTCGATTTGGGGAAGAGAGAAAGAATTCCCTGTATAGCGAGCAATGGGAGTGCGCCCGGAGGTGAGAGATATTGATGGGGAATGAAAAACGAAAACAAAAAAAAAAAACAAAAACAAAAAAAAAACCTCGAGAATCAGAGAATCCATTTTGTGTTACGTGTAATCTGTTTCATACGGTCAGACACCCTTTTAAAGGAACTTTGAACTTGAATGTGGAGGGGCGAACATGGTGTGTTTGGGAATTAATCGTGGGATGGATGAATCAGAATGGGTTGTAATTGAGTTGGCACGACTTGGCGATTTAAAAAAAAAACTGCAAATTAGGAATTTCCGCATTGCGTACTCATATTTTCCTTTCTTCTCTGAGAAATCGTTTTTCTTACTTCTCAGACTTTTTTATGAAGAAAACTTTGTGCACGAAGATAAATAAGGAGGTTGCAAATGTTCTTGAACGGCAACCCGATTTGTGTGCAAAGTTTTATTTCAATAAGTGGATATAAAAAATGGTCGAGTTGGAGTTTGAATTTTTTTTTTTTTTTTTAATTCATCATAAACATACTTAAATCATCGATCACTTTTGACGATAATAATAGGCTGTACAAAAAGGTCTAATTTTTGACACTTTAGATATGCCAAAAAATTTCCTTCATAATATTCGTTATTCTTGGACTTGGATTATGTGAAAAATCATTCAATATAAGTGCGAAATACAATTTTATAAAGACAAAACGATTTTATAGAGTTTAACGTTTGTGAGAAAACTGTTGGTAACCTAGTTTTATATTTTACCGTTCAATACACGTTTGGAAACTAAAGTACAAAAATGTCCAGTCAACTGTCTTATTTTCTGGCCTTTTCTCGAATCCACTTATCCTCCTGACAGCTTCGTGAAATTCCACGTCTCGCCAAAGAGCGCCATAGAGAGAGAGAGAGAGTGAAAAAGCCTCCGACAACCTAAGTTCTCCATTCCAACAAGGCTATAGGATCCTTTCGACTGCTATTTTTCTTCCACAAGCGTTCTCTGAGTCCACTCGACTAATTTCTACGTTTCTCCGGATGCTTAATTGACATCCTCTTTCTCTCTGCCAGACCTAGCCGGAAGAAGGATTCTTGTGTCCGTGTCGAGCAACAGGAGCCTAAAGAAACACGAAGGGTGATGGAGGGAGAATACCCGTTTGATAAATTGAGTTAAGAAAGGGACCCACGCATTGATGTTATTTACTAGTGTCGATTGCATTTTGCTTTTTCTCTTATAGAGCTGCAAATTTAATCAATAAACGACCCTCGTATCGTCTCCGGGGGTGGGGAGTTAAATCGTAAGACCCGGCAATGCTTCGCTCGTCAAATATATTACGTCGATGCTTTTCAATGCAACGTCAGTATATGAAAATAGTGAGAGAACCGACCGGGAATCTTTCGATTGGAAACTGTTAACGGAAGAAAAAAGACAGGGAGACCCAACGAGACGAGAGACATCGTACCAAGCGAGGTGAACTCGAGAGTTGTTGGAAATAGAGAAAAATGTCTTCCAAGAGTTTTACTCGAGAACAACGTAAAAGCGATTTGAAGGAGAAACGATCAAATGAATGTTAAGAACGATATATATATATATATATATATATATATATATATATATATATATATATATATTTCCAAGGGGCCAAAGTAACCAGCGAAAGCTTGAGAAGATGAAAAGCTTTGCTATCGTGAACTCACCACCTACCAAACGACATTATTATCATTTTGGCCCGAAAAGTTTTAAGATTTCAGAGAATCGCAAAGCTGGCAATCGATTCATCGAATATCCTGGCAAGACTGGCTGAGTCCCCGATTTTGCCACCGTTGGAAAAATAACCTCAAGGATGAAACTATCCCTCTCTCATCCTCATAGGGCTTTCGTATTCGAGAAGTAAGAGCTTCGCTGGTCCAAACTTTGCACGAACATCGAACACAGTATGGTACACCGACATTATCACCCAAGTTCGAGAGTATAATTTCGTAGTCGCCGGGTCGCTGTGTTAGATCGTGAAGTTTTGGTTTAAAACCGAGTGAGTGAGTGAGCGAGTAAGAGAGAGAGAGAGAGAGAGAGATCAGAAAGAGGGAGAGAGAGATCAGAAGGAGGTAGATCGAAGAGATTCGGGCAAAGGGGAGGGTATATCACGACCGGATGGCCAAGAATTCATAGTCAGTACGTTACTCTTGCTGAAACTCCAATTTAATCCAAGAAATAAACGTGCCAGTTATTGCCAACCAACTTCAGAATTCTAACGACAATTATTGGCACATCTCTGATCCTCTCTTGGCAACATATTTTATATAGTTATTCGCCGCTGGATTGCCAATGTTGGATAATTGGCCAAAGAGGACTCTATATGTGGTCTTTACCCTAGATATGGGATCGTACGAGAGTTTGTAATTTGTAATATTCGGCGGAAGTCATTCGGTAAGCTCGCGCGGCATTTCGCCCCAGTACCGGATCCAGTTATCGAATCTAATATACGCCGAAAGAGCATCGTGAAGCTAGAGAGGAGCAGGTCTCTTCAGAAGGAGGGGGGGGGGGGGCGCGTTAGAGTGCTGAGCCAAAGTTAGCATTTAGTGAGTAATTACCTTGGGATGTTCACGAACCGGAACCAGCACCTTAACCGCAACTCGAATTGGCTTCTCCCGATAAATATCCACGTACTTCGGATCTCTCAGTGGCTTACCAATAGCTTGGGTCTTTTGGATCTCTGTAACATAGTAAAGAAACGTTGATGAATTTGTGGTTGATTTAAGAATAACAGAGTTGATTATTTTCATAAGAACAAGTTGGTTGATATTAGTTGACTTGGTTTTATGATAGAGCAAAGGGATGACTACACGAGGGGAGATATTAATAGTTGGCTCGGTATTATTCAAGGGAAGAATATCATGAATTTTTACTTCATTGGACAAATTTTCGGTAAATAGAACTCGTAAAGCAATAAACTAATCGGGATACGAAAGTTCTTATATGATGTGCTTTGGTATAAAATTTATCCGAAAATGATTTATCCGAATTGAAACTAGAATAATTTTCTTCGTCAAGTTCCCTAAACCGATTCTGATCCTTTACACACGTTTAACGTTTATTTTATTGCCTCTTAAAGTGCATAATTCTTTTTAAATTTTGTACATCATAATAACTACAAAATCCATTTAATCAGCTAACCACGGTTAGCATCTACATCTTACTAACGATACATAAAAAAAGTATCTAGTTGGCCATGTTCTTCTAATGCAATAAATGTGTGTATAGCTCTGATTATAAGGAAAACAAAATGGTCGCCTAGGCGAAATAAAAATGTGTCTCAACATGGCTAACAATGAATGAAGAAAATGTACAAAGAAACCAGCAGCTCGTAACAATGGTTGATCAAGCACAAAAACCTTCTTCTCGTTCTCCCTTTCCAGCAACCCCCCCCCCCCCCCCCACCTCCTCTCTCTTTCTCTCGTGTGTCATTCCTTGATAAAACCCTTTGAAAAGTTGGTGTTACGCTCATCAGCACGAGGTCCGCCTAGCACGGTAGAGTGTACCCGGTGGGTGAAAAAGAAATTCACCGAAGAAAAGAAAACAAGTCACTTGCGCCGCTATCTTTCCCGGTTACGCGACACAACCCTCCTTTCTCGTCTCGTCTTTTTTATATGCTGCGAGAGCGCTGATATTTTATATAGCACATCAGATGCTTTTCGTTGACATAGTGATTCTCGTTTCGCGAGGGTGCTCCCCAACTGCGGACGTGAGTCATGACTACATATATATTTGGTGCATCGCCTAGTGGCTTGAGTCTATAAGGAGAATAAACTATATAGTATATATATATATAGATTCATCGCTCTCTGCCCGAGCTTCCCGGGCAAACTCGTGGTTTTCTCTGCCATGTTTTGTGCTACCCAACATTCATATTGTGGCCCACGGCAAGATCAACTCTTATTTCTCGATTTTTCAAGACTATACACTCGCGATACACCATAAATGCGCTCTGACACATCACGAGCTTGCGAGAAAAGTATCTCGCTTCCGGTTTTTCCAAACCGGGAAAAACATACGGTAAATCTCTCGGACAGGCACAGTGAGCGGACAAAGAGCCAAGCATATGTTTGCCAATGTGGGGGTTCGTTTTAGAGTCCTGGAGGAAAGTGCAAAGGTCGAGTAGGGAAGGGGCTTTCGAGCCTCGAAATTTCAATCGAACGTCAAGAGGGCTCGATAGATGCGAAGTGTGTATACTCGATATATACCATCAGGGGCATATTCCCCAGGTTAAACGCGTGTATATACCAAGTCATGTATGAGAATACGATACTTTGGTCATTCTATTTCAGGGGGGAAGGGGGGGGGCTCATTCATCATGCATGAAACGAATGATCGAGCACCACACCGTCGCTCGGTGATATTTCAGGCCCAACCAATATTACGAAATGTTTGTGAACCCCTCATCGATTTTATTCGATCAAATGTGAGAAAAATGGAACCCATCAATGACCTTTCCAGTTGAAATATCATTCTAATTTTATTGTAAATATCCAAGGGAGCTACTTTTATCTTCGCAAGAGAATTCCTATCTGTCATATTCCCTATCTAACGAATCTTCATCTTCGACTTTCACGAACCTCAGCATGGAAACTCTAACGAAATACATGTTGCATGAAATTTTGTACATACATTTAGACTGAAACACCCCAGAATTATGTGTGTATGACAGCCAAAGCAAATGGATATAACTTTTGGCGAAAACTTTCTGTCCGTAAGACTGTTAACGGTTTCGCTTTGCAAAATGGCCGGCAAGTTTTCACTTTCCTCTATTCTAGCTTTTCGTTTCTCCCTCCCTCTCTCTCTCTCTCTTTGCGTAAACTTTTTCGGTACACACACAGTCAAATGACGATGACTGCGATACGCATGTAACTTCGACGCGTGAATCACCCCGGTAGTTTTCAGCTTGCTACCAAATTCAGAACCAATTCGTTTCGCTTCCTGCGTGGCATTTTACATTTTCTCGTTTCTTTTTTTTTTCGCTCTGCCTCTTCAAAGATATTTCACTGAGCACTCTGTCGTTGCGGGCTTTAACGAATCGGTCACCCGTTGTACTACGCTTGCTGCAATCTCTTATACGCGTGGATACATGTATAAAACAGGTATGTATATATATATATATATATATATATATATATATATATATATATATATAAAATACCTGCAGCGAGTGCTACATGCTATAGTACGCTTGAGAAGGGAATGAAACTTTTATAGCTGCTAGTAGATACTTTGGTACGGTCGTATCTTCCGCGTGCACTATATCTACTTCATTCGTCCGTCCATCACATCGTCCATTCGTTCGTTCTTGTCCCCATTTCCCATATTCGTCCTGTGTGCACCATTTTCGATTTCAGTTCTACTTTTTTCTTTTTTTTTCCCGCAAAACCCTTTTGGGAAAAAAAACTCAAACCCAAGCGAAGAATTAAACGATACACCGACAGACAAGTGGAAGATATGTAGAATTAACCGGAATGAGCGTGCATAAATGAATGACTTCCTCTTTACTTTCGACGAAAATTAGCACCGTAACACACCACATTGAAAGGGAGAAGAAAATACGATTTTTTTTTCATCGTTAATGCTCTTTTTCGTTTATGAGAATTTAACGATTCTCGGCTATTCGAAATGTCATTTCGTAATTTACCTCGACACAACTGCAAACTTTACGAGTCCAATATGGGAGAATTGCCGTTTTGGGAGCACTTGGGTATATATATATTTGTATATAAATGTGAAAATATATATATATACAATGTGCTGGTTCAGCCACGAAAATGTACAAACTTTCGCGAGCTGTTTACGAGTCCCTCATTTCGTTTTAATATGCAATATGTCGTAGGTTGAAAGATTCTTACCTTTTACTTATTTGCGTCAATTTTTTTTTTTCTCGGGCTGGTTCACCCAGGTTAGTTTTTTCGCAAGCAGATATAGAGGAGAGAAGCGCGGAATACCATCAGCGGTTGACGAAGCACGATGGAAAATTCTCGAGGATGTTATTAAAAATGCAGTCGGAAAGAGAGATAGAGCTCGTACGAATTTCGTGCACCGAGAAGACTCGGGTTTTTTCACGACATGAGAGAGGATAGGCCGTTGAAGATACCAAAACGAAGTGAGCGCTGACGTGTGGTGCGAGGACAAATGTTGAGAGTGCGAAATTTTATATATTACATGCTCTCACATGACACGGGACTTACTTCCATGAACGAGACAAAAATGGGGGAAAAAAACAATTTGACACATAAAATAGTTTGAGTTAAGTGAAAAATTTATTTCACCATAAATTGGATGTCAAACAAGATAAATCATAATTACAAAAGGAAATTGAATGGAATTGATTGAACTTTCTAAAAATATGAAAAAGCGATATTGGTATGTTTTTTTTTTCTATTTTTATTATTGCTCTTTGTGTGAGAGCGAGAAGGAGTCATATAAAAGAAATTACTAAACCTGACTCGATATCGAGACTTGGCGGATAATGAAAAACTTTCATGAAAAGAACTTTTTCGCGAAGAAAAAGAACGACAGAGATTACCGAATAGACGTTGAAAGAAAAATTATACTCTACGAGAGTGAGAGACAGAGGGTCGGCCATAGTATTATGGCCCCCAGGGCGGTACTTGGCCGAGAATATTATTAAAGATTCAGGACCACTCGACGATTCGTAGAAAAGCGACGAGAGACGAAAAATACGGAAGAGAAAAAGTGCAAGGACCAAAATGGAAAAAAAAAACAGAGTCAGTGAGGCTTTACATTTTTCGAGGTTATTCTCATGTGCAGTCTCAAAACTTTGCACATTTGTACTTATACGCGCGCGCACACACACACACACACATGCGCGCATAATTCAAGAAACCTGCCGGAACACTCCGCGATTATGATGAATTTTATGAATATTATGAATATATTTGCGGAAAAAGCAGCGAAAAATAATTCTCGCACGTAATTTCATAAACGAAAGTTTGATAGCCACTTTCAAATTCCATCAGGGTTAAATTACGTAAAAACTTGGAGAGAGACTATGTCAAGATTATTGTTGCATTGGTTTACGGAAGTACCGACGTACCACAATTACAAGGTCAATTCCCACCAACAAAGCCAATTTTATCGACTATTTTGCTGAAAAACTGCTCGCATAGCAGATAAAACCTAACATTACGTGTCTCCAGTAGAAATGGTCAGTGTGTGGTCAGACGCATCGTCCGCTACCACAAAAAATCTACCGTTTCACCGAAGCCATGTATAGCGACATTTCAAAAATTGTTCGATTTTGCTAATAGCAGCGAGGCAAACAAAAAAACAACCCTTTGGAGACTCCCAATATTTCATCCCCCTTTAAGACATCGATGTCTTACAATCACCCCAATTCCTAGCCTCGTAATAAGACTCTCAGTAGACCAATAAAAATCGGGCTTATCTGTCCAGACGTTCGCATTAAGTCCGACTATTCTAACCTGAGTTTATCGGTCATAATACTTACACAATAAATATATATAAAGTGCCTCCAACTGCGTCCGCAGCAAAAACTGAGAAAAAGCATCGAAGCTGGGCATGGATGCTCCGTATATTTGTCGTAGAATATATATATATTGTATCGGGGCGCATTATCTTCTGGATTGTCGATAAATACAACCGGTGTACCGGTCTTTCCGTCCGTCTCTCTCTCTCTCTCTTTCTCCCTGCTCTTTTGCAGTGGTATATTTTCCTCTATCCTCGCCATGTTTTTACCCGGATATGGTCAAAAGTATCGTATATCTATTAGAGCATGTACCATTGAATATACCTAAAGCTATTGTAGTGCCACTGTCCAGGCTCCACAGAGCCAGGAGACTCGAGTAAAAAGCCTGAGAGTGTGCGAAACGTTGTCCTGGTTCATGGCATTACGTTCGATACGCGAAAAATATATACTGAACATTGCCCTTGCTCCTCTTTCCTGGGATGTTTTCTGTTCAGCCTCCAGAGCTTTTTTACAATATTCTCTATCTATTCTTTGCACCGGAGAAAATCCATAGCGGAGTTGAGACTCTTCTGGCCGATGTAGTAACACCAGCAGAGAGGAAAATTGAGAATGGTCTTTGCAAGCTTTGCTTTCTCTCCCTCCCTCTCTCTCTCTCTCACTCGAACACACACACACACCCACAGTTGGCGAGATACCTGTGTGACAATTTGAAATACGGCCCAATGTACTCTAGACCATGTGCTATACGTTTGTAATGCACTGAGAATTTATGTTCAACATTCTAGCAATCTTGTATATACATGTATATATATAACATTTTCCTGGCTGTTTAATACATATATATTTGTGTTTATGTGTTTATGGTCGGCGAAGAGCCCCACTCTATCTATGCCATGCAGTATCAATATTCTCACATTCTCGGCAAGCTGACCCGACTATACATTTTCCCCTGCATCTCGAGTGTGTATTCGTGCGTGTGTGTCTGCGTGCCTTATTCCAACCGGTTGGATTATTTATCGCCCCATACAAGATTCCACGGTTTATCTCGCTTTTTTATGGATATTTTTATGTATTTCTAATATTATTATTTAGCACATATTTTTTTCATATACGATATAGAGACGATTTTATGAGCGAAAATATGGAATGTTGGAAATTTGTTGTCATATATTTTTTTAAGGCGATGGTGATTGTCAGTCAGATGACTAGTCAGTCGATAAGAAAAACTGAAATCCATTTGTCTCCGACACGATTAGTCTTTCGAACAAAATTTAAGAATGACAAACCCAAATATATAGCGCAGTTCGCTGGTCTCGTGTTTTGCTCGAAAAGTTAACCGTGTGGAAGAAATTTCTCTCCCGCTCTCATAATGAAATGGTTCATCCAGAAATTGTTTCACCGATATAGAAAAGCAGCATATTACGTTAATATGCACGGTAAATTCTTTGTGTCCCTCACTCGATAAAATTAAAAGATATAGCTCGATTATCTTCTGGCAACTTGATTAAAAAATTACTCGCGAGTTAGAGCGAAAGTGGATGAGACAAAAACATTGAAATGCCAATATGGCGGTAAAAGATGCTCGACAAAGAAAAAAATGCAAGAACGTAAAAAGGGGAAAGATACGACAGGGTTAAGTTCGTGTCTGAAAATCCTCACATTCTCAACTGACCATGTCTCTCGAATGACTCCGAACACGACGCAATCGCAGGAGATCAAATTTAAGTGTGTGCGTATGTGTGGTGAAGGAATTTATCAATATTCTCAAAATTCTTGGCAAAGAACTCATCGTTGTTTGATATCTCGTGATCATAACGGACTTTTTTTTTTCTTTTTTCTTAATACAACGCTATGGGCGCGCTTACCATAAATTTTTCAATCGAATTCTCATCTTTCTGGTTTTTTTTTTCCCTGTACCTACTATTTTCTCTGTCTATACTATCGACTCTTTTCGCTTCCCCGAGGAATTCCAATTCCCTTAAAACGGCATCAGGTTTTTATCGCAAATAAAACAATATTTCATACATCTCATGCTGGTGGTGAAGCTCGTGCTATTCGCATTTTACCTGTCTCTCGATGGAAAATCGCTTACATCGATTCCCGCACCACCAGGCAAAGAGAGAAAGAGAGACAAGGAGTGAGAGAGATCGACAATATAACGCCGCGGGGAGTTGGTCGTTTTCGTTGTCCTCCGGTCTTTCATCAAGCGGGCCGAGGCAATTTTCGAAAGCGTCGAAGTGAAGAAAAGAAAAAAAAAAAAAAAACGCGAGAGTAATTCAACCGGCGGCACGAGAATGCAACGAGCTCTCTTCCCTCTTGCCTTTCTTGTCTCCATGTTACCGCAATTTTTTTTTTTTTTTTTTTTTCCCCGATAGAGATCGAGTGAACAACGGGGTGGGATGTGAACTTATGGGTATTTTTTCCCGAACGCGAACGCGACAAATTTAACGTCCACTATACGCTCTCGGCCTCAAGCCCGCGCGAATCTATAAATTCTCCAACAAGAAAGTCCAAAAAATTGCAACACAAATTTCAAGCTTTTGTTAACCATAATTTTGGATCTGGTGATCTCATTTTATTCATATTCAGTAGGAAAATAATTTTGTTCATCCTGTCATTGAATTAAATAATGATCTCAGAATATTCATTATATATCACTCCCCATTTTCATACCTTTAAGATTTTCATCGGAAAATCATAACTTTTCTTGCATTATTGAAATGGAAATTTGCCCTTCGGTGATCGTTACGACCCATCGTTCTCTCAATGTATTCTAAACGAACAAAGAAAATTCCTCGATCCTTCCTGAACCTAATGAAAAACCTGTGGCGCACTACAGACATTCGCAAATGACTGTGGACGAACCGGAAACTGTAGAATACGATGACCAGGTGAAAAAGTCACTAAGTGGACTATTTTCTAACTCAAAAGGTAGAAAAAAAAAAAAAAAAAATTAAATGAGGAAAGAAAAAAAAAACGCAAGACAACGAGCTGAGCAAAGTCTGCAACATCGTCGCCACGAAGAAAGTGCAATTATCCAGCTCCTTCCGCAAACGACTTGCAGGTCTCCGCCCATTTTGCCCTCTATCTCTGTCTTGTGTGCCTGGCTGCTAAACGAAGGCCAGTCCTCTATTTTCTTTGTTTCACTCTTTCACCTCTCTCACACTTTTGTCTGTTTTTCCTCTTCCTATATATGTATATACGAATCCTCGCACTCACAGCAGGAAGAATATAACGAGACAAAAAAAATTCAAACACTGCAAATCCGCTTTGTGCTTCGCAAACTTCCCTCTCTGCTCTATCCTCGGGGCAAAATATGAAATATACACAATAAACGGAGAAAAGTGGAGTTGGAGGGTTGAGGTATACAGCACAGAGTGGTCCATGGCGAGTGCAAAAAAGGGATTAAAAGTTGACTTTTCCCTGATAATTACAATTAATAAGTACCGTACTCGTTGTGCAAATTGAACAAGAGTGCTCCCAATGTGAAGGGTAAAAAAACGTAAAATGAAAACAAAGCTGGTTTCTCCATTTTTTTTTTCAACTATTAACGACAGAGAGAATAATTTGCATGCTCTAATTGAAGAACCAGGTAGTCCCTCGAATTTGCAATGAAAAATCTCCTCGTTAATTATTATGTCTGATATGCTGCTACTCTCTCTCTCTCTCTCTCTCTCAGCCCCTCTGTATGTGCGTTTTTTAATTCTGGTAAAGTGGAACACGACTAGACAAAGTTTGTGAATCCGGTAAACGAGGAGAATTCGTTCGAAAGACGAGAAACAAAAAGAATGGGTGTCGATAATAAATGAAGATTAACGGGATGACATCGAGAAGAGTCAACAGAATGATGTGGGGTCGACGAGCTCTGATTTTCAATTGTAGCAGAGGACCAGCCAATGGAAAATACGATGCCAGCAAACAGCTGCCGGTGTTTGGATCGCTAAGAACAAGAAGAAAATGCGATCTTGTAAATTCGAGAGAGAAAGAAAGAGAGAATGAGAAAGCCGAATAAGCAAAGCTTGGACGGGGCCAGGGAGCACGAAAGAGCTTGAGTATCGAGACTTGATTAAGGAACTACGGACGTGGCTTGCGTAATTGCGACTTATATTACTCGAGAAAGAATAACAGCCCGAGAATCCTATATCGCTCTTTTCGCTGCCTTTTCTCCATCTTTCTTACTCTCTCTCTGTCTTGATCTATCCATTTCTCTTTCTTCGAATCTTGCTACCATTGCATCGCCGAGAGACGGAAGAAATCGTTCTGGAGGTAAATAAGAAGAAGTCATGGCGACGAAAAAAAAAAAAAAAAACTTGGGGGTCGAAAGAAAACATTGTTAAGGGTGCATCGGTGGATTTTCTCATGAATGTTAACGACGTCACGTTAACAAAGGGCGTTTTTACTCGGGACGAGATATTGGAACTTATCGGTCTAATTAATTTTCAATCGAATCTTGAAATTGGTATGGAATTGTCAAGCTGACGAGGAATCACGAACTAAAACTAGTATATAGGGCCAATTTACAAATCGAGGAGAATATAATTTTTTAAATAACAATGCCGACTCGTCTACTATTGGAAATAATATTCTTGGATATTGTTATCCTTGACGCCAATTTTTAAAAATAATTGTCAATTTTTTTTGTAAATTAAATATAACAAAAAGTCGAAATTTTTTTACAAAAAAAAAACAAAATTCGACTTCAAATGGTCACCATTAAAAAAAAAAAAAAAATGAATCCGGTTGATCGACAATACCAGCATTACATATTATACTAATATCGCCACGTGCGCTATACGCGCCATGTTGTTTTCTGTATCAACTTTTGATGTCACGGGACGAGCGATGCGTGCGCTTTTCCATCTTTCTACACTTTTAATTAGCCCTTAATTCGGCTTCAATCAAATATCGAACTTGTGAGAAAATATCGCAATGGATTTTTTAATAGGGGATTATACTCCTCGTATCCATTCGTATTTTATCGATTTAAATTTATAATTTTCGAAAGTAGATTTTTTGAAATTTAATACTCTGAAAAATGAATTGTAAATAATTTGAAAAATTTAATTAACCGACATCATACGGGAAAATTTATTCGGAACCAGCATACTATCTTAAGTGTAATTTTTTTTATCAATTGATCTATGATTGGTAGATGAAAAAAAAAATATAAAGAAAGAGAATTGGTTCAAGTAAATCGCTGGTCGATCTAGTTCTAGGCCATGGCCCTGATAAACTCGAGGAACTAGAATCGCGAGAGTGTGCGTGAGACATGCTTCTGCATGCTGACAGACAGACACACACACACACACACACATTGCTCCCCTTTTTTTATACATGCACGTTGAAAAGTCATCAAGCGTCTCTTACTATTCTCGTACGGGTCCGAACTGTCTCTCGCTGCCGATGTTTAGTTTCTTTTAATAGTCGATCAACCCGGTTGCGCGCTTTCTAAAACGGATACGCACACAGACGACTGATCCAATTAATTCCGATCCGGAAACATCTCCGTGCCCCGAGTTGAATGAGCTATGTGTGTGGCTTACAATCTGAGCCAACGAGCCAGCATAAAGGAACGATCACGAAAGAGAGATAGAGAGATTCGGAATGAAAAGCCTTTTTGAATTCTCATTCCAATTCTGTCACTCTTGCCACTTTTTTCCCAAACGCAAAACGAGTCACAGCATATAGAAATGGCACTCGACAAAAAATTGGCAAAGGCCTCGGTATAAAATGAACGTCGAAAAGAACCCAACTAAAATACAGAAATGGCAAAAATGTGGCAAAGATGAGGATGAACTAAAAAAAAAAAAAGGTACCACGGGGAGTGTGCATGTATGGTGATCGATTAAATCATCCGGGTGGTTCGGTGAACGAGTAAGAGAAAAGACGGGACGATTTTTCAGTGTGTAATCTGGATTCTGGCCAAATCGAACTATCGTGTCTTCTCTTCCGGTCGCTTCTTTCTTCCTCTTTTTTCCCCGACCACACCACCACCCCCCCGGCCGCCGCCACCGTCTTATACTCTCACCTAGTCAGATAAACACCAGCCAATCTCCCCTGGTGACCCAAAGCCCCGAAAAGCAGCTCTGCCTGATCTTGCAAAAATCCTGCGACTAGTCAGTATAAAATTCACAAGAATGGAATTTCGATTATTCAAACGCTACGAAGATTGAATTGCGAGCTTCGACCTTGAGGAGAAAGCCCAGAGAAAGATATTTGGGGTAAAGAGGATCTCTCTCGAATTGGTAATCTCGTGGTGCTTTTATTACTAACGGAGGCTCTGCTTTTCCAGCTTTGAACTTTAGTGAAATAGTCGACCGACACTTCCAAGCGGTCTGTGCATTGTTATCGTCAAGTTTTGGGGTTAGAACGGTCCAACTAAGCGAAGAAGCTTGTCAGCTAAGTTGTTTCTCCGGAAACATGTTCGGTGAAGACTTAACGGACTTGAGAATACGGGCATTTCCCGTAGACAGACGAGAAAATACATAGACAAGCTATTGCCAGAGAGAGAGAGAGAGAGAGAGAGAGAATGTAGGCCGACAGAAGAGGAGATGGAAACGATAGAGGGAGAGAGAGAGAGAGAGAGAGACAAAGAGCGTCAAGTTTGTAACACTCAAAATTAATTGTGTATTAACCGTTATAGCGTTGTAGACTTCTCTACATTTTACCCCGAAAGCGTGGTATGCATGCATGCTAATACTCCTAAAACTGAAACTAAAGCATCGGCTAAGCCACTGCTCTTGCTGCGCTTGGCTCTTGAAGTGTTGCACATGCTGCAACACACGAGGCACGAATAACTCACGAGGCACATTCACTCTTTCCCTCTTGGGATTGTATATGTATATACATATTCAAGTGGACGAGATGAGAAAATCGATTATTCCTCGGTTAATTCGCTCGCGACAATAATCCCAGAGTCCCAGAGGAAGAAGTATTATCGAGGGAGGTTACATAGATCGACGAAAGCAGGACCCTCCCGTGTCTCTATATAGTTTCAAGGGGATTTCCAGCTCGTCCAGAGTTTGGCAAACTAAAGTTTTGTGCGGGGAAACATTGAAACTCACCTCATTCTGAGGCCATATTTCACGAGAAACTCTCAATGATTGGAGCGTTGAGTGACCGTCACGTGTATAATTGCAGGAAAGGATTAACTATAGTAACCGTGTGGGTAAATGGAGGAATGAGAATGATCATTTTGTAATGAATGCTCAACATTGAACAATGTGATGGTACACGATAATCGGTCGTCAATTTGAAGTTTCGTCGTCATTTGCCCATTTGTTCGTTCCTCTTTCTGTCTTCGATCTCTATTATCCTGGCCAGTATTCGTCACCATTCGATAATCGACATCGATTTTCACTTAGCTTTCTCTCATTCTCAACGTTCACCAATTATCTCCCATCTACTGCCAATCAACATATAGGCCGTTCCACCGAGATATGATGGAATAGTATAATGCGTTTCAAATAACAGAATATGGCTTTAGGTCTGATGAAACAAAATTGAATTAAAATAGATTTCAAAAAAATTGTGAGGTTGATAACCGTGTTCAGATTTTAGTCTCCGGACGGAATTCTTTTTGAAGCCTTTGCTGAGTCCTCCAATAATATTCATATTGGTAGAGAGTTTGCGAGGACTCTGCGACAGTTGCTTCAGAATAGAAATGAAGTTTCCCCATTCGAAAGGCAGTTACGAAGACAGTTATCGAAGCTTTGTCACGAAGATTTCTTAATGGGGACCAAAAGGGAACCAGCATTGCAAGATGGTAACAATTACATGTATTTTATACAATATGTACTTCATACAGAACGGACAAAATGAACAGTTTAGTTTTTTCAGGTCCATTGTAGACGTCGTGGGGCTTCGAGAGCTCCCAATTGTAAAGCCACCAATTTTTTTTTTTTTTAATGCAACATCATTTTGCACGATCATAACTTTATGATGGAATGAATATTATTCAGCGAATTTTCGACAACTGCCTGCAGCAGCTTTTACACTGAGCTGGCCGTCATTTACGAGGATCCATTAGAAATTCGTGAAAATATAATAGTCCGTCATACTGAACCACCGTAGGGTTAAAAACCTCAGTTATGAAAACCATTTGGCTAATTGTGTTAAAATCTTTTCGTCATGCCATTCCATGGAAATACAAAATTTTGATCTCACAATATGTCTCATTAATTAATGGATCTTGAACTGTGCGCGTTTAGGTCATCGACATTGGAGTGCCGCAAAGTTTCACACTAGAGTCCCAAAGCCAAGAAATACCATTCGTTATACACCAACCCAACGGAGTTATATAACCCCTTGGAACGAGGGAGAAGCAAGTTTCCGACGAAGCCATCCTTAAGGATAGCCTATTGGTTTTAGTTCTCCCAACCTTCTGTATCTCACCCTCGTTCTTCTCCTCTCCGTCCCTCTCTAGCTCTACACCATATATCCACTTCTCTTGTACACAGCGTTTGGTGGATGGTCGTTTTGCTAACAAGTTGCCCGGGACGAAACTCCCAGAGGCTCGTCCTCGTCTTCTGTCTCGTTCTACTCTCGGTGAAAATTCAGCAAGGAGAACTGCGTGTGAGCGTGTAGTCTCCACCACGCAACTGGCGATTTGCTCTCTCTATATATATATACATATGTGCAAGAGCCTTTGGGCATCATGGGTGAAAAGTTTTTGGCCACCGTAAATTTATCGGCGCTATGAGCGAAGAAGCGAGACAACGAGGGAAGGTTTGCTACGAGAGTAACGAGGAGGGTTTTAAAGCTTCCACTGGGACGTCTGGTTAGACGCTGTTCCTCTACATCTCTTGCTGAAGCTTTTCCCCCTTGTACTTTTATGAAAGAAAAACAAAAAAAATCACGTGGACAGGTCTTCACTAAGCTGTAGGACGAATGATGTGAAAAAAAAAGCAGTCTAGAGTGGTTCTTTTGACATTCTCCCGTTGGGAGTATGACGGACAAACGCCGTGTGTGCCTTTGTGCCTTTTGTAGCTGGCTGTGGCTTAATTGCCCAGAGATTCGATGCTGGAAACGTACATGTGACATATCAACTGTTACCTGACGATCTAAAGCTCCAACTTGACAACCTAATTAAAAAGATATAGGTGAACCCACCAGGTTAAGCGACGTTCAACTCAATTGAAAATTCTGTCATGGATACTGATGGCGAAACGTCTTTCAATAAAATTTCGTTCCAGAAGGTTCACGTATATACAGATACCTATATATTTTCGATAAAATCGACATCAATGGCAACGATACCGAAATGGTTGAAATAAAACAAATTCAATGACACGTTTTTACCGCGCATATCTGCCGTAACGTATTACGTCGAAATGCTGACGTTTTACAAAGGAAAGAAAAACGTTGAAATTCACATTGAGCCACCAATATAGATGGGCGAATGGAATACCGTAAATTCTATCGTCTCTTCGGGAAAGGCGTTCATACCAAATGGTATTTTTTTTTTTTTTCCTAGGTCTCAAATGTGGGAAGGAAAACTTTTATATTGACTTCTTTCACAAAGATTTTTCGGCCGTTTCCTGACAAAAATAAAGACGATCGATAAACGATGGATAACTCGACGGCAAGTGTTTTACTTTTGGTACTCGAATAGAATAGTTTCGAGTTTCTGTTACGAGCCTGTATGTCAACCCACTCTTTTGGTCTAATGATTATTCCTTAGTACCCTGAAACAATGGTGGATCGTATGAAGAATTTGGTACTAGACAAAATTACTGTGATGACAAATCACATTTAGTTAATGTACATCGTTACCATGTGACATTTATTCTTGACTTTATAATAAAGTCTAATAGTTCATGTAGAGATTCTTATTAGTGAAAAAATAAAAATAAAAATCTCTACATGAACTATTAGTCAATTTTCAAATGACAAATGCACTTGTAAGATGAAATTAAGGGGAAAAAATTCATTCGAGGCTGTCAATAACACTGAGAGCACCATTATTAGCTGTCATAGATGAAAATATTCACGAGAGCTTATTGTCTCAAAAGCTGTAAAAATATTTTTGTGATGGTCGAGCTGGAAAAATACAGATGGAGAAAACAATAAATTCGTCGGTGTGACAAGCGCGATAGAAAAGCACGAATATAAGAGCAATCGAGGTCAAAGAAAGCCATGGCAAGAGAGTTTCTTCCGTAGACGAATGCGTTCTCGGGGGAAAAATTTAATAAATAAAATCCTGCGTCGAACGTGATGCATTGCCGACCCTATATAGTACGTAAATCTTGAGAGAAACGTGGCCAAAAGAGACAAAGAGAGAGGGAGAGAGTTTAGAGAGCACTCTGACGATTTACCGCAACCTGTATAAAGAATGAATCGGATGGTAAAATTACAACATGATGTATAATTCTGTTTCCTTTCTAAATTTAGGAAAACATCGAAAAAATGCAATATTTATTACTGAAATTCCTACAATTCCATTATGCTGAAAACTTGAATAATTTCAGGACGTTGCCCCTCATTTTCTCTTACCTTTGTCCTAAAAACACAGGTAAAGGAGAGAATGAAAAAAACGTGGTAAATCAGCCAGAGACAACGATGAGAGGGTACGTGCTTCGTGGGATAGAAAAGCGAGAAAAGTTTTATACTTTAGAGAGGGATTGGGGAATTGGTTGTAAAGGGTTCTCTTGGTTAGCTATAAACAAGATAACCGACGATATGTGCCCTGAAACAACTCTTTGAGTTTAACGCCTCTGTTGTAAAGAGGATTATCCGCATTACAAATTTAATTACAAATGCTCAGTCTATAATACAGATGATGGTGGGGGGGGACAATAATTAAATTCGTGGGGATGCAACGTTGCATCGTATATATATATATAAATATATATATATATACAGATAGAGACAAAGTTTGTCCGTTAATTTCTTAAATTTTGATACAAGAACAAAAAAGGAATGAAAGAATATATGAAAATGAACGTAACTCTTGCATGAATTCTCTTCTCATTCAGACAAAATCAGATAGAACGCAAAAACTTCATAACGATCAGCCTGATTTTACTGCCTTTTTGTCAGCGAGCTTCGTTATAGACACGATAACGAGGTAGAGAAGTTTTATCATGGATGAAGCCGATGGATGAAAGATGAAAGATATTAATTTTGTGAATTGAAATTTCCTAACGTTTTGAGCTCTGACGAGTCACCAAAGTGCTACGACGAGTTGAAGGATCGCAAAAAGTCTGCACGAAACAGGGTCAAAGGGAATTACGATTCGATTATAACGTCATTTCAATGAAGAAATTAATTATACGAGATTGATAGAGGGAAGGGGGGAGGAGAGCGAGAGAGAAACCGCAAAGTAAAGAGGATGAACGGTCTCGAAACGGCCTCCATCGCTAATCACTTTTATTTGACCTCACTCTCTCGGTCTCGTAGTGGTTTGCTCTCTTCAACGATTTCACGAAATTCAATTTTGTCGTGAGTGTGCCAGCCAGCAGCAAAGCTTGCGGTTTTCTCGCGATATCGATCCATGGTTTTGCGGTTTGAGGTTATAAGCGACAAGTGTGTGGCTGAATCAAAATTGTCGCTTCCGAGGGTCAAGAGTTGTTTAAATTTTTCAATGTAGGTTGGAGGGTATTTTTCCTGAATATAGTGATAGAGGGAGAGACTCGAGTTAGTGTAGCTCAGAGAGAGGAGGAGAAGGAAGAGCGAATGAACGAGAAAACAACGGTGAATTCGAGGCTAGTTTGCTCAGCAGCTTCAGGCTCAACACTCGTCGACGACTCTCTATAGACGAAGAAAGCTATAATGTGTGTGTGTGTGTATATATACGTGTAGAGAGAGGCGAGGAAAACGCTTAGCTCGCGAAAACAAAAGCGTCCTCTCTTTTACTATCTCCAAGAAGTCCTGGGAACCGCCTGGGTGGAAAGACACGTGAAATAGCGAGGGAGGATGAACGGGGCAAAAAAAGTGCCTGCGAGAGCTGGATAGTGAAGATGTTTTGAGAAAACGGTAACGACGAAGTACCGGAGTTAGCCATAGAAAGGAATTGCTCACCTACTCCTATAGCAATCTTTTTCTTCACTTGACTCGACGTTTAAACCTCCCGAGTGAAAAGTTAGCAATTTCGTCTCCATTGCGAGATCATTGAAGAGGAAAAAGAAGTATATTGGATAGAATACTAGGAAGACATACTGTTTGTTCGATGATTTAGTTTTATATTATTAATTGTATGAAAGAATATTTTTATTTAATAAATTTTTATCAGATCGAATGTGCCTTTTTTAACCAACGTTTTTGTGAGTGTATAGAATTTCTATTTTCTCCGTCAAATTGAGATAATTTATTAAATTACGTATTGATTCTCTTCATTTACACGTAAATCAGTGATTATTTTCGTTTTTTAAACTCTAGCCACAGTCTCACTTATTCCGACGATAATAAATGTGCAAAGTATTTGCAATATTCAAAGTTTTTCCATTGACAAATGGTCGATGACCGAAATATATCAACCGTGTCTAAATTGCATTAATTAAAAATTTGCTGACATTATTTTAGTGTATTATCGCACGTAATTATTTTTACAGACTTCAAAAAAACATTTTTAACTGTCAACATAAAACAATAGAGATAAAATGCAACAATTACTCTCGAAATGAAATGAAAATGAGCCAATTTTAATGAATCTTTGCCTCTAATGTAATATTTTGATTGATGGACAGACGTCTCTTGAATCGTGAATCCTGATCATTTCACAACGCACCATTCCAAATTTTCTTAGTTTATCCGCGGATCGAGATAAGAGCACGAATCTTTTCCTAATGGCCAAAAACGATCATTTTCTTGACAGTGCCAAGCCTAATTTCTCCACCTTCGAGGTTTATGATTCTCTCTTGTACAACGAACGGCGATGAGGCTCGAGAAGAGGTTCGTGCTCTCGAAAACGAGTATAAGATATCCAGCGAAGCGAGAAGAAGAGGAAGGGAGGAAATCGCACGAACAGGCGGAGCACGTCTCTCGTCTTCGGGTTAAGTTCGCTCTTTCAACAATGGTGCCTCGACACGCCACGCTCCGGCGAATCTATTGACCGTGCGTACAATTCGATTTCCAAGTTGAATGGCGACGAGGACCGGACAAAGGATGTTCCATCGCCAGGGTTCAAGCTCTATCTCTGACCCCTTCTCCTCCCTCGCCCATCATACAACTCTCTCTCTCTCCCTCTTGCTCTCTCATATCGTTCATCCGCACAACTTTGAAAGGATGATTAATGGGCTTTAAATGAAGCGAATAATCATGAGGTAGTCCTCTCGACTATTCTCGTGTTACTCGATGAGGAATTCACACGAGACGATCTTACCTCGTTTTTTATTGAGGCAATTATTTGTCAACTATAATTATTTTTCTCAGGAGAATTTCCGAATGAGTCGTCAATATTTAAAATTATTTTGATAAAATTTCATTCATCTGTATTAACGTAGGTAAAGCATGTTCTGTCCTACATTATGCAACGTCAACGTATTAAGATTGGTACAAGGATTCAGTTTATTATCTTTTTGCTTCCTCATAGAGGGAGCTTTGTTTTCATGTTTATTGAACTTAAAACTTTGCAATCTCCAAGTTTTTGAAAATAAATATTTATTTTGCAAACCGACAACCTTATAGAGGAAGATTTTCAAATACGTTTTTTTCTTTTTCGACGCTATCAGGCTGATCCAAAACATCGAAAGAAACGTATGTGAAAATCTTCCACTATGAGATTGTCGTTGCACAAAATAATTCACACGAGGAGGAGGAATTCACACGAGACGATCTTACCTCGTTTTTTATTGAGGCAATTATTTATCAACTAGAATTATTTTTCTCAGGAGAATTTCCGAATGAGTCGTCAATATTTAAAATTATTTTGATAAAATTTCATTCATCTGTATTAACGTAGGTAAAGCATGTTCTGTCCTACATTATGCAACGTCAACGTATTAAGATTGGTACAAGGATTCAGTTTATTATCTTTTTGTTTCCTCATAGAGGGAGCTTTGTTTTCATGTTTATTGAACTTGACACTTTGCAATCTCCAAGTTTTTGAAAATAAATATTTATTTTACAAACCGACAACCTTATAGAGGAAGATTTTCAAATACGTTTTTTTCTTTTTCGACGCTATCAGGCTGATCCAAAACATCGAAAGAAACGTATTTGAAAATCTTCCTCTATGAGATTGTCGTTGCACAAGATAAATCCATAT
The DNA here is from genome assembly GCA_963669185.1 of Dyspetes luteomarginatus. Classification (NCBI taxonomy): domain Eukaryota; kingdom Metazoa; phylum Arthropoda; class Insecta; order Hymenoptera; family Ichneumonidae; genus Dyspetes; species Dyspetes luteomarginatus. Next base: position 14,877,053 of record OY769910.1, on the reverse strand, counting down.
TTTGAAAACTTCGAGCTTGCAAAGTTTCAAATTTCAAAGAACTAATAATTAAATTTATCCATCCCCATCCATCCCCCATCCCCTTCTTAGTTTTTATTCTTATTTTCATTTTATTTTTAATACACCGTCGACAATGAAATTCTTAAAGAGGTGCGAGATCATCCACAGTCCAAGAATTTTTCCTGGTGTAATAAAAGAACTACGAGGAGTCAACGAGGAATGTGAGTGATAAAGGATGGTGCTCTGCTTCACTCTCTTCCCGATTCTCTTTGTAAAGATTCTTCGTCGTTCGCAGTGAAAAGCACAATGGGGAAACGCACAATAGAGCTAGGATAGACATAGAGAGAGATTCTTTTTTTTTTTCATTCTGAGAGCAAATGCATTGCACCCTTAATCGAACATTACATAACAGATCGTTCCTCTCGTACTCGATACAATAAGCATTGTAAGGTTACTTACTACGCCCCCACCCCCCGCTCTACCCTTATTCTCCGATTAATTTTTAATTCACTTTTTGCTACTTTCGTTACACAATCTCGTGTTAATAATTCTTGGACAGATGAAAAATTACAATGGAAACTCTTTTAATTTTGTTTTTGTATTTTTCATTTTCTTTACCATCGTCGAGAAGTAATAAGTGCTGTTTCCAGTCGACAAATGCGATAGGACGAGTCGTGTTTTTTCGAGATAATAAAGAGAAAAGTTGCCAAGCCAGAGGAAGAGTCGAGGAGGAGATGGACGAGGAGAAAAATCGCTGGAAAACACAACAACGGAAGAAGGATAAAAATGAAAAAGATACGAGAAGGGTGTTGAGAGCATGAAAATTTAACTATTGGAAAGGCGTGTAGAGTTTTCGCTTCGTGTTTCCTAATAACGAATAAAGAGAAAACAGCCACGAAACCCATTTGTGAATGAGGTCAGTTATTACACGAGATATAATAAAGGACCTATCTATGTGACATTGGATGAAACACGACTGTGTTACTGGGCTCTGGCAATTATTTGTGGTACACACGCTGGTGTGAAACGAGATGGGTTTGTGCTACGTACGAGTTGGACGTTGATCCTTTTGTTTTTCGACCGCGTAGCTTTTTTTTTCGCCCCGTTCATTATTTTCTCAATAAAAAATAACAAAAATAGAGAATTCGAGAGGTCGAGAAAAGACTGCAGCAGAGATATCACTCGAATGTGTTTCATGAGGATTCCAATTCACTTCCATTTCCACGCGCGCGCGCGTCAGGGTAAAAAATAAAAATGGGAGGAAAAAAAGGTCCCGTGGGCGTGAGGGCGAGTGGAAAACAGTAAAACATAACGTCGAGTTCTCGCGACAGAACGAGAGATGCAAACTACTTTTTTATTTTTTTTCAAACATGTATATATACGACGAAACAGAATTCCGCATTAGTGGCTCGTATATAGTACATGCATATGCACATATAGGGGTTGAAAACCTAAACTAAAATAAATATTGAAAAAAAAAAAAAAAGAGATAAAAGGAAGAAATTGTATGCGAATGAGCACAAGAGAAAGGACGAAACGACTCCGCTGTGACACTCGGTATACCTGCGATGGTGATATTCGCGAGCTACGTATATATATATATATATATATACAATGTATGGGGCATTCTGAGCCAAATCGACTGGGCCGTAATACGATAAATATTTTAATTTATCATTATTCTATTACTATCTTGTAGAGTAACACAAAAAATACTCAACACTGTTGAACATTATAAATTTTTCGATTTCAATTATCAGTCAATTCGGTTAATGAGAAATTAAATTTTTGACAATTTCTCGAAAATAGTCATGTGGGACTTTTTTGTTAACAAATTTTTATTCACCCTCTATATTATATATACCGAAGGGGGATGAAATAAAAAATTCCAAACTTTACAAGGCTGTCGAATTGACCAAAAATGTCCCGTATATACGCGGCTGTGTGTGCATGTACCTATAGCTAACTAACGTTTCGTGACACACTCTTTGCTCTCTGTTGTAAACGAGACAAATATACATACATGACACAACCCCGCGACATAGGATACGCAAAACGCATGGTAATAGGACAATTTGCAGCAGCAGCAGCAGCAATGGCATTTGCAACGGGGGAAAGGGAGAGGGCAGAAAAAAGTTATTGTACCCGTTCGCGACTAGACACTCTGCGGAAGCTATCTCGGTGAGTATTTGGGTCCATATTCGCGCGTAGCTTTGCAGAATAAAATGGGAAATCGAGAAAAAAAAATAGAGCTTCGACTCGGGTATCATATCTCACGAATAAAATGTGTGTCCGGGGTATACACGACGCGTAATTGATGCAGTGTTGCGTATATGTATGTACACATGTATGTATGTATTTATGTATTTATATGTGTTTATCTATGTATTTGTATATGTATGTATGTATGTATTTACGTATGTATGTATGTATGTATGTATGTATGTATGTATGTATGTATGTATGTATGTATGTATGTATGTATGTATGTATGTATGTATGTATGTATGTATGTATGTATGTATGTAGTATGTATGTATGTATGTATGTATGTATGTATGTATGTATGTATGTATGTATGTATGTATGTATGTATGTATGTATGTATGTATGTATGTATGTATGTATGTATGTATGTATGTATGTATGTATGTATATATGTATGTATGTATGTATGTATGTATGTATGTATGTATGTATGTATGTATGTATGTATGTATGTATGTATGTATGTATGTAGTATGTATGTATGTATGTATGTAGAGACGGGGGGGAGGGGATGCATTTTTATAGGGATTTTTTTAATTGGAGAAAACCTAACGAATCGTGAATTTTGCACTCGCTGCGTATACTATGTGGGGATCCAATGAGAATTATTTGATGTCAGTTACTCGATTATTGGACGGTTGAATAATTGTTTGATGATTTTTTAAAATTATTTTGTTTAATCGATTTAAGAAAACGAAATTGGATATGAGTGCCACGCGCCCGCTTGTATTTCTAACGCCAAGTGACATTGTAGTGTAGTGACAGTTTAAAATATTATGTTTGATAATGGCAGGCTAATGAAAATGAATCGGAAGTCGTGCCCTCAATATTTTTTTTTGACAAAAACAATTTCATCGTTCAGTATTTTTTTTATTTTTATTATTCTCGTTATCTCACTAGATTACTCGAGATTCAAATAATCATCGTGTAATTTCTGTGGTGCAAAACTATTCGAACATTCGTCGATACCAATTGGTGGCTCTCAGATTTTTTAGAGTTCTAACACAATAATCACGTGTTTAAGATTTTATACACCCTCATACGTTACAAGCATAAATTGGTACCTACTCGATTGTAGATTTATATGCATTTATTGTTTTATTATTATTTCTCTGTACGGCGAAGCGAGTAAGGCGAAGATAAAAGTAGATTAAGGGCGTAAGATCTAGGATAAGAATGTAAAAGGCTTGTAGAAAAGGAGGCATGTGATGCCTCCTGTGTGGCTTAAAGGAAATAATAAAAAAAATTGTACAGACATAAATCTCTCTACGTACGTAGATCGTAAAAAAAACGATTATTGCTACTCCTCCGAGCGTTTTGGGCAAATCATTCTTATTAATGGTCAATGTTCCATATATTGTATAGTAACATTTCTAATGGCCCTTAAGCTTTAGCATGCGGAATAAGTGAGCATTCAGTAAGCTGCGCAGGGCCTCTACTATCCCCTACACGTATCCATGACGAATGTCCATACACCTATATATATATATATATATCGCGACTCCCTCTCTGAGATTGACTATTTGTACAAACAGGCGGAAATTCTAACGGTCCAAAATGTATATTTATTCGTATAGAGGAAAAAAAACGCAAAAAATTCAAATTTTTCGCGCAGGAAAGGAAAAAAATCAAAATATTTCTGAACGTTTGAACTCCCTTTAAGAGCAAAAATTACGCGTTTAAAGGAGGTTTAAAACACATATTCGTTGTGTTGCCGATGAGTCTAGCTAGAAAAATAATTTAAAATGAGGGTCATCTGGACCAACGACGATTATTTTATATAAAATTAATAATAATAATAACAACATATTTTGCAACAACTTGCCGACCCAAGTTACTTGTCGATGATTCATGGAACATCGGAACGAACAACGATCAGCGCAAAGACGAATAATTCTATTTCTCGCAGTTGGAAAACCCGAAAAACTTTTCTATATATCCGCGGGCAACTTCGTTTTCTCCCTTCTCCTCTGAATCCGCAACTTTTCGCACGACATCGCTTCCGGCCTTGGGAAAACGAAAACTACGGAGACGACGAAGACTTAGTACGACTGACTCTCTTTCGGTATAGATTCGAACCATCGCTTTGCCAGCAACCAACGGCGGAAGAGAGACCCAACCTATATAGATATAAGGACAGAGCGTTAAGTCCGCGACGACGACCACGAGACGGAAACTTAAAAATTTATCCGAACGGATCGACGGCTCTCTCTCTTACTCTATTTCTCTCTCTCTCTCTCTCTCTTACTCTATTTTTCTCTCTCTCTCTCTCACGCTCGTCCCCGAAATTTGTATGCTTAATCGAATTAAGTTTTCTCAGCGACTCGGTGAAGCGCGCCGCGTACACTCTTCTTCGATCCGCTCGCCAAGGATAGGAAGATTCATGGAGATACGAGCGAGAAAGAAATGAAAAGAGAGGAGAAAAAAAGCTGAAAATGAGATCGAGGGGAAAACTAACGCGAGAATCCCAAACGTGCCTGGGGAACGGAAAAAAGAATGAGAGAAAGTGCAACTCGAGAAATGGACAGTCGAGAGTATTGGAAGTAGCAAGCCAGTCTGCCTTAGACGGTTATGTATTCGTCGTTTTATGACAAAACGACGGGGACATGATCCTTACAATTTTCTAATATTGTCTTCTTTTTGCTTCCTCGTGGAGGAATAAGCTTCGTTTTAGTATATTATATGTTGCAGGCCAATACAGAAAAATTCTATACCCCAATTATTAGAAGTAGCAAGCCAGTCTGCCTTAGACGGTTATGTATTCGTCGTTTTATGACAAAACGACGGGGACATGATCCTTACAATTTTCTAATATTGTCTTCTTTTTGCTTCCTCGTGGAGGAATAAGCTTCGTTTTAGTATATTATATGTTGCAGGCCAATACAGAAAAATTCTATACCCCAATTATTAGAAGTAGCAAGCCAGTCTGCCTTAGACGGTTATGTATTCGTCGTTTTATGACAAAACGAGGGGGACATGATCCTTACAATTTTCTAATATTGTCTTCTTTTTGCTTCCTCGTGGAGGAATAAGCTTCGTTTTAGTATATTATATGTTGCAGGCCAATACAGAAAAAATCTATACGCCAATTATTAGAAGTAGCAAGCCAGTCTGCCTTAGACGGTTGTGTTCGTCATTTTATGACAAAACGAGGAGGACATGATCCTTACAATTTTCTAATATTTTCTTTTTTTTGCTTCCTCGTGGAGGAATAAGCTTCGTTTTAGTATTTATGTTGCAGGCCAATACAGAAGAATTCTATACGCCAATTATTAGAAGCAGCAAGCCAGTCTGCCTTAGACGGTTATGTGTTCGTCGTTTTATGACAAAACGAGGGGGACATGATCCTTACAATTTTCTAATATTGTCTTTTTTTTGCTTCCTCGTGGAGGAATAAGCTTCATTTTAGTATATTATATGTTGCAGGCCAATACAGAAAAAATCTATACGCCAATTATTAGAAGTAGCAAGCCAGTCTGCCTTAGACGGTTGTGTTCGTCATTTTATGACAAAACGAGGAGGACATGATCCTTACAATTTTCTAATATTTTCTTTTTTTTGCTTCCTCGTGGAGGAATAAGCTTCGTTTTAGTATTTATGTTGCAGGCCAATACAGAAGAATTCTATACGCCAATTATTAGAAGCAGCAAGCCAGTCTGCCTTAGACGGTTATGTGTTCGTCGTTTTATGACAAAACGAGGGGGACATGATCCTTACAATTTTCTAATATTGTCTTTTTTTTGCTTCCTCGTGGAGGAATAAGCTTCGTTTTAGTATTTACGTTGCAGGCCAATACAGAAAAATTCTATACGCCAATTATTAGAAGTAGCAAGCCAGTCTGCCTTAGACGGTTATGTGTTCGTCATTTTATGACAAAACGAGGAGGACATGATCCTTACAATTTTCTAATATTTTCTTTTTTTTGCTTCCTCGTGGAGGAATAAGCTTCGTTTTAGTATATATGTTGCCGGCCAATATAGAAAAATTCTATACACCAATTATTAGAAGTAGCAAGCCAGTCTGCCTTAGACGGTTATGTATTCGTCGTTTTATGACAAAACGAGGGGGACATGATCCTTACAATTTTCTAATATTTTCTTTTTTTTGCTTCCTCGTGGAGGAATAAGCTTCGTTTTAGTATTTATGTTGCAGGCCAATACAGAAGAATTCTATACGCCAATTATTAGAAGCAGCAAGCCAGTCTGCCTTAGACGGTTATGTGTTCGTCGTTTTATGACAAAACGAGGGGGACATGATCCTTACAATTTTCTAATATTGTCTTCTTTTTGCTTCCTCGTGGCGGAATAAGCTTCGTTTTAGTATTTATGTTGCAGGCCAATACAGAAAAATTCTATACGCCAATTATTAGAAGTAGCAAGCCAGTCTGCCTTAGACGGTTATGTATTCGTCGTTTTATGACAAAACGAGGGGGACATGATCCTTACAATTTTCTAATATTTTCTTTTTTTTGCTTCCTCGTGGAGGAATAAGCTTCGTTTTAGTATTTATGTTGCAGGCCAATACAGAAAAATTCTATACGCCAATTATTAGAAGTAGCAAGCCAGTCTGCCTTAGACGGTTATGTATTCGTCGTTTTATGACAAAACGAGGGGGACATGATCCTTACAATTTTCTAATATTTTCTTTTTTTTGCTTCCTCGTGGAGGAATAAGCTTCGTTTTAGTATTTATGTTGCAGGCCAATACAGAAAAATTCTATACGCCAATTATTAGAAGCAGCAAGCCAGTCTGCCTTAGGCGGTTATGTGTTCGTCGGTTTATGACAAAACGAGGGGGACATGATCCTTACAATTTTCTAATATTTTCTTTGTTTTGCTTCCTCGTGGAGGAATAAGCTTCGTTTTAGTATTTATGTTGCAGGCCAATACAGAAAAATTCTATACGCCAATTATTAGATTTAAAAAAAAAAAAAAAACAAATCGCTTTGTTAGGAAATCATTTTTATTCTGAAAGCGGAAGGACAATCGGAATTGGCAGTGTTCATGATTGAAAAAAAGTATTCAATATTATTAATAATTATTAAGTTAAAAAATCATTTTGAAGTTTTGTAACATAGAATATTAATGAGGATGTGACCCCCGACATAAAAAAATTTTTGTAACCCCTCACCATAAATTTTTTTTTATGGTGAGGGTCGCATTACCATTCATTTAGTCTGGAATGCTTCATGAAGAGTTTCTTTGTTTTCATATGCTTTTCCCTATAATTCAGTAAATTTTGGGGAAAGAAATGCGATAAAAAAAGTATATTTTCCTTTCGAGACATGCAGAAAATAATATCAAATCGAGGAAAAAACTGATTTTTCATTCAAATCAGTACGCAACGATGATCGTACACGATGTTTACGATTTCAATTCTCAATACGATTATTGACGTCGTGAATCATGAAAAAAAAAAAAAATAATCATAATAATAATCGTACAATAAAGACTGGACGTATTTGCAATTAAAAAATTGAAAATAATTCGAAACTACGGATAATCGTATTATTATCAAAGAAAAACCGAGAAAGAGTAAGAGAGGGGAGAGAGAGATGTGGGTGGAAATTTCGATTCACCAAATAATTCATCGACAAACAATGGACCATGCCAGATAGAAAATTGGAGTATATATATATATATATGGGCCATTTCAGGTAAAATGTAACATCACTGACGCTCGTATTTTTGTTTTTCTGCTCTCATCACGTTATAGGGCAACAGAAAAAAATACGCCATACTAATTAATTCTTAGATCTTATTCTTCTTATTGAATGAAAATCATTTTTTATGTATATCAAATCATAAAAATTTTAAATACATTTAAAAAAAATATTATTTTGTAACAGCCTCGCGACAAAAAAATTATTTTTGAATAAGGAAGTTTTTAAAAAAATCGATAATAATTCCAAAATAGCATTTATTCGTAAATTGGGTAAGGAAAAAACGACTGATTTTTTTTTTAATCCAAAAATCAATGTTAATATTTTTTTAATTGCCCTATAGAATTCACAAAAACGAGAAGAAGAATATTGAAAATTGTGACCATTTCATTGAATCTGGAATGCCCTATATACGTATACAGTTTGATATATATTGATGCCCGTCCATAGCCTTAAACGAGCCGGGTATCGAAAACACAATTTGGACTGCATGGAAGTTTGCATAACAGCGTGAGTGGGCACTGCAAAATGCAGAAACTAATGGTGACCAGGAGGAAAAAATATAAAAACAAAAAAAACGTGACGTACGGTGATGACCGGGCCAAATAACGTGGGGTCATTTGTTTCGATCGGTGGGAGAGGGGAAATTCGTTAAAAAAAAAATGCACTGGACAAAAGGGCGGATTTGAATAAAAATATCCGGAAAAAAAAACAACAGCAAAAAAAAAAAGAGGAACATAGGCGAGAGAAATTGCACGCTATGAGAGTAGGCACAACCTGTCATCCAATGCAGCGAATAAAGCAAAAAAAAAAAAAAAAAAAAGAAGAAGATAGGAAAAAACAAAAGCGAGCGTTGGACGAAAGCGATTCCAGAGGGGCCTCTGAACGGTCGTAAATTCGCTTCACGTTTTACGTTGTAAACGTCGCTACACAAAATATAGGATTCGTTCGGTGCACGTTGTGTAATTTACAGATGGAAATATATGTACATAAATAGTTTCATGTATCAAGAGAGTTTACCAGTGCTGGAGAGAAGCGAGAGAGAGAGAGAGAGAGAGAGAGAAGCGAGAGAGAGAGAGAGAGAGAGAGAGAGAGAAAAGGGGGTAAGAGAGAGAGAGAGAGAAAAGGGGGTGAGGAAGGGTGGAAAATCGGGATTTCACAAGACTAATCCAACTTTGACAATCGTAATTTACCATGAAAGGGGAATATATAAAAAGAGACAAATCAAGGAAGGACAAGCGAACGCGAGAGATAACTCACGGAAAGCCAGTCTCGATCAGTTCACGAGGCCAAGAAAAAAAGCCAAATCGAACTCGGCAACTGGAAGATTCTCGATCACGACACAAAAACCTTCCAATGATTATAAATTGTTATTCCTCGGTGTGATGAAAAACATAAGTGAGGAAATTGGAAAACTTGGTTTGACTTTGTGCTCTTTAATTAATTTGCCACAAAGTCAAATGTTGGGAAACGACAAAGTGAGTTTAAAAAATAATAATAACAATCATAATATTATTCAATAAAAAATAATAAAATTACTTGTGATGCAAAATGCTACAACTGTTTTAAATAAAATACCACAAGTATTTTATACTGAAATTGTCATGAATTATATTACGAAAAAACAAAACAAATGATCTCAAATATTTTCATAATTTTATATATATATTTATAAATATTATTATTTTTCATTTAAGCGAAATGATATTTAACGAATTCTCGATGTGCGATAAGAACCAGAAACTTTGAGCTCACGACCATTATTCATCATCTCCAATCAGGGTTGAAAAAAATATTCAAATGGAATATTGACTTGGCCATTATTTTATAAATTAATAATGGCTCTCCAAGTTCAATTTTTTTAATGGGCAATCCATAATCCGTTTTCATTGCACATATTCTCAAAAATACTTCGACGTTTATTAGATACAAAATTTTGGAGCAAAAATTGCCATTGAAATAAATTTATATACGAATCCGTGTATACTCGGCTACGACATAATTATTTCACGAATGACTTCCCAATATATAATAAAAACTCATCGCCATTTGCAATATATGCTTTATGTTTTTTTCAGACGGTTTTTTTTTTTTTTTTTTTTTGCTTTTTTATTTCCATTCATGCATGCCATTTAATCATTCGTGTACGATAGTGGAAATGTTATAAATATTATCGTAAAAATGTAATATTTTCAAGTAACATTAATCGTATATTTGCTTGAAAAAATAAAAAAATGGGAAAATATGTAGAGATTCACATATATATATATATATATATAGTCGCAAAAATACATAATATATAAATTCAATATCCGTATATTAATTCTGATATTTCATATTTTAACTAAACAGAATATGAAAATCCGTGTGCCTGGGAGCAAATTTGTTTTCGGTTACGTAATACATGATTCACTCGGGAAAATTAATTAAACTCAAATATATGTAGAGATAAATGAGAGAGAGAGAAATAGAGGGAGAGATAGAAACTGTGAAGACTTCGACGCAGCGGTTATTTCGTGAGGATGGGAGGAGTACACGTGGCAAAAGGAGCACAGGAAGCGAATCATTTGAAGATTTCGTGCATATGATTCTACATATAGAATTAATTCAAATCATATATACATATGTACAATGTATGAGGGAAGAGTAGGCTCGTGGGATTTACTTAACCGAGTACAACGACGACGTTTACGAAATAGAGAAATGGACAATATCTCGAGGGCAATGAAACTCGTAGTAGTTTCCATGAGCAATTTCTCAGATTTTCGTAAAATCAAACTGACGCACTCTCAGGAGGAAAATCACGAAGACGACGTATAGAGCATTTCCGGCTTAATTAAATAGAAAGGGGCCAATTTACTTTTTTTTTCTCTCTAATATAATGTGGAGTAAAATTTTTTTTACAAATAATGTTTTCAATATTTTTATTTTGTATCGAAAAAATTATCTGCATTTTAAAAGAAACTCTATAGCACCGTAGTAGTTTCGACGAGCAATTTTTCAGATTTTCTTAAAATCAAACTGACGCACTCTCAGGAGGAAAATCACGAAAACGACGTATAGAGCATTTCCGGCTTAATTAAATGGAAAGGGGCCATAATTTACTTTTTTTTTCTCTCTAATATAATGTGGAGTAAAGTTTTTTCTACAAATAATGTTTGCAGTATTTTTATTTTGTATCGTAAAAATTATCTGCATTTTAAAAGAAATTCTATAGCATCGTAGGAGTTTCGACGAGCAATTTTTCAGATTTTCTTAAAATCAAACTGACGCACTCTCAGGAGGAAAATCACGAAAACGACGTATAGAGCATTTCCGGCTTAATTAAATGGAAAGGGGCCATAATTTACTTTTTCATTCTCTCTGATATAATGTGGAGGAATTTTTTTTTTTACAAATAATGTTTTCAGTATTTTTATTTTGTATCGAAAAAATTATCTGCATTTTAAAAGAAACTGTATAGCATCGTAGTAGTTTCGACGAGCAATTTTTCAGATTTTCTTAAAATCAAACTGACGCACTCTCAGGAGGAAAATCACGAAGACGACGTATAGAGCATTTCCGGCTTAATTAAATGGAAAGGGGCCATAATTTACTTTTTTTTTCTCTCTGATATAATGTGGAGGAAATTTTTTTTTACAAATAATGTTTTCAGTATTTTTATTTTGTATCGAAAAAATTATCTGTATTTTAAAAGAATAACTAGGGGCTGAATAAGTACTATTCAATTGAAAAAAAAAAAGATTCAAAATAATTTTCTAACATAATAATTGTCAATAATTTTGAATAACTTTTTTTAAACAGAGAAATTTACTGTAAATATTTGTGAATAATCGATAAGGTTCAATTTTTTGTTTTGTCTGAAAATGGGAATATTTTTTTTGTCCTGCTTTAAAAATTACTAAAAAAGAAAAAAAAATGAAAAATTACAATCATGATCCTGTCGATTTAGCCTTGAATGCTCCATATATGTATGAATGAGTTTTCAAAGCATCGAGAGCAAATATGCTACGAGCAGTAGTATATCAATATTCCTTGCGAGGATCTACAAAATTTCGTGTATTGCACGATGAAAATGTAATATTCGAATAGAAGTTGTGCGTCGTATCATAGGGATCGATTGAACCTTACGAGTTCACCCTCATTTCCTCATGTCTCTTTGAGTCTCTCTAACCCATTGGGGCAAAAACTTCAATGATAGAACATACGCATAAATAGTGTATTCGCCATCGATGCGTGTCAGATGGAGAAAGGAAAAGAAATACCGATAAGAATGAAAAAGCTCGAGAATGATAAAGTCAGAAATGACGAGAAAAAAATTCAAGAAGAGAGAAAAAGGTGCAAGAAGTAAAAAAAATACTTTTGAATTTTTTATCCATCACTCTTTCGTCCTATCGTATAAATCGACCTGAATAAATATACGATTCGAGGTTGACGATACGATTGAACGAAAGAAACGAGAACTCATCAAGATTTACGTTCTTCAAGTGTTGGAATAAAAGGGATGTAAAAATCGAGAGGGCAAAGGGTTTACCTTTCTGGGCAAATCCGGATACGTTGTATAATATATTATACGTTAATTGTGATTAAAAAATTTAAGATCATGTGCTACTACACAGTCGGCAATGCAGATTTTTCGTAAGCCATTGTGAGTGCGAGAGAAAGCTGCTTTTACTCCAGTACCAAAATTCTCCGAAAGATCAACCGTTTAGGAGAATTTTGGTAGACAGTTTTTTTTACCGACAGAGAAGTAGCATGTCCCCTTAAAAAAAAATTAAATCATAATAATTTAACAAAGCAAAGCATAATATGGTGTAAAAAATTCAGTTCGCACCTCCTGTAAAATCACATTTTAACCACATTTTAACACGCTGTGAAAGAGGATTTCTAAAAATTGATTCTAAAAGCATTTTTAGGTATAAATTACAAATGTGCGACCCCTTAAGATTTTTTGCCAGAACTCCTCCTTTACGAGGAAATTTTTAAAATGTAAATCTGTACTTTTTTATGTCGGGAAATGAAAAAAAATTCTAAATGACTCGTTCTAGCCAATGTAGTTTTTCCTCGCAAAGCTTATAATATATGTAGGATGTGATCCTTTGCGAGGAAAGACTGCATTGGCTAGAACGAGTCATGAGTCGAAGAAATAAAAATTTTGTAGCTTTCTCATTCACAAAGAGAGTTTTTTTTTTAAATTGATATTCGGTGTCCTTGCAGCTATGCCATTTGATCCTCATCGTACTTGAAACAAATGAATGATTATCAAATATGAAAATATTTTAAGTATTGAATTTTGAATATTTTGAGCATGTAAAAACAAAAATGAAAAAAACGATGATGGATAATTTCGAATTTATACTTCGGCATTGAAATTCCTTTTTTTCAGTAAATATAATATCGAATAATTTTTATGTACTTCAGATCCTAAACTGGCCGTACGGAGAAATGAAAAAAGGTACTTTAAGATTATGTGAAAACATTCTCGGTATGTCTCTCTCGGTACTTCATTACCGCCAATAGCGGTATCTCTCTCGCATTTGCGCACAGTCGAATCCGTTTCACATAACCTTAAGAGTTTATTTAAACTTAAAATCGACGTATAAATTTTAAAATTGTGAAATTTTATTCTATACACGATATCGCTCGATGATGCCCACCGTGTGAATGGGATAGAAATTACCTGATGAGTGGAAAAACTCTTTGAAATTCATTTTAAAAAATCAATGATTTAAAATACTTCACAAAATTGAGAATAAACGAAAAATCCAAGCTAATTTTGAACACCTCTAGTGAAAGGTAAAAGAGTACATTAGGAACAAAGTTAAGCATCTAACTCGAGAAGGGATGTTATTAAGAATCGAAACAATAATAATAATTGCAGTTTGATTAAGAAAATAAATGAGAATAAATTTCCTAGAAGCTTTAAGCGAGGTGCAGTTTTGTTTTTTGCCAACTCGGCAAGGTGCATCGACAACATATTCTTCCATCTCGAATGAAGAAAAATGTCAGTATAACCTCAAAAAAAAAATCGAATCAATTGTTTCCAAGGATTGTTGATATTTCGAGCAAATGTAAAATTCGAACACACGTCCATTTTTGATAAAATATTATAGAAATTGTAACTGAATTAACAGAGTTGTCTTTTTCATTCAATACAAACATTTCAATAAATATTATTCACACTTAATTCTATTAGAACATTGAAAAAGTTTGGGTGAATTTTTTTTTGAGGTTATGTTGATATTTTACCTGCTCTGGTAGACCTAAACACTGCGTATATCTCACTTACTCTGCTACAATTACGCAGACAACTCTCTCTCTCTCTCTCTCTCGTATCTTTTCTTTTGAGCGGAAGCTAAAAACAAATTATCGTTCCTCCTCACTCTCCATAAACACTCGGAATGTTATCTCTCTCGCACTCGAACGTTTTCCGCTTTCCTTTGAGATTAAAAACTCCATTGCGTACAAAAACAAACATTTTCGCAATTAAAAAATATACAGACATATGTACATACGTATATATATACATATGAATATGTATATAGTTATTAAAAAAATGATTTGGACAATACTGACCTTGATCTATGAGACGAAGAGCGTTTGGCCACTTTTGTATATCGAGAGCCAATTTTTCTTGCAACAATTCGCGCACATATTCACCGGCCTTATCAACTTGATGCTCCTTCTCCTCTCGTTCCTTCTCCAACGGGATTCTCGGCTTGCCATCGTCGCTATCATCCATCTGATACTTGTACTCGCCGTTGCTCGATCTTTCAGCCATTTTGCTCATTCACACTGTAATTATCGCGCGTTTAATTTCACCGCACGAAACACTACAAATTCAATTGATATCTCACTTGCTTAATTATACCGTTTTAATGATTTTTTTTAACAAAGCAAGTAAAAATTATCCCACGAGCAACAAAAGGACGCGCGACTGTGCAGCGATAGCAAATATGGCGGGCATCGGGCATTCGCCGCGTTCGAGAAGACACGGGGAAGCGACTGCGTGCGCGTCGAGTGACGCGAATCTGGCCAGTACGCGCACAACGCTTTTGGCCAATCAATGCGTCTCTTGCCACTGTGATGGTAGTCGTGATTGGCGCTTTTGTCGACTCGAGAACCAATCGGAGAGAAGAATTTGGACAAGAAAGTAGCTCAAAAAGCCGGTAAAGAGCATTATAAATACGAGAGGAAAAATTAAACGAAACCGGTTGCAACAAATACGTAGTATTTTAGTTGATAAAAAGTTTGTGCATGATTGATATTGAAAATATTGAGAACGTTCTCGTTCTTTTATTTGTGCTGTGCTCGGTCAGTGAAAGAAACATCTTTGACAGTTGAACGTGTTTGAGAAACACGCGTGTTAAACGCTCGTGTGTACTACAAATAGAATTGAACGAGTAGGTGCGTCCATGAGTGCAAGGTAACGTGATAAAACTGCCAAATCGATTATTATTTTGCTTTTATCAACCCTGCGTGTGTACACTGGCTCTTTACAGGAACAGTGACCCATTTACACACCGTGTCACGAAAAATATAATGTACACACGGAGGGTTAAAAAGGTCAAAGCTCGAACGTGGATCGGCGCATTACACTGGAATAATTACTCAGATTTACAATTAGTTATGCACACTTTGATTTACAGCATTAGTATAACTAAACCGAAATAGAAAAAAAATAAAGACGCGTGTTAACTGGAACGCTTAAAACGGTTCAAGTAAGGAAGTGGGTGGTGACCTTGTACCAGTTTGCTGGCACTTCATAAGAATTCCTATTTCCTTCAGTATCGCACTCATTGCTTGTCCATAAGACAATCAGCAACTGGTACAGGATCAACAACTGGGTCCATCATCTTGCATCGGTTATAGTAAAACCGGAATACCATTGCCGTCTAAACGAACTCCATGTGTAGATTCTTTGAGCTAAGATTCGACAATTCTTTTAATGTCCAAGTATATCATTTCATATCATTTTCGATGCGTTATATAGACATATAATATATATGGGTAATTCGATGTTAAATCGACCAATGGTTGGAATCGACCCCTTTCGATTTGGATGAATTTTGGTCAGAAGTTTCCTTTTATCATAAAACAAAGTCCTGCCGAAGGAAAAAAAATATATTTTTTTTTTTCAAAAGTTTTGGCTAAAATCAAAATTTCACTGTTTTTCCGGTTTTTCAAGTTTATTTTTTGAATATCTCAAAAACTATTATAGTTACAGGTATGGGCCTGAATTTGTTCTGAAGAGGGTACTTGGGGCTATAGAAAAAAAATATATTTTGAAAAAAATCTTCAAAAAATGATGAATTTGCAGAATTTTGAAATTTAAAAATCGATAAAATCGAAGTTCAATATTAAATTTTTGGCTCAATTTTTTTTTGTAATGCCTTCAATAGATCTTAGAACGCTCTCCTGAAAATTTCAGAACATTTTAAGATCTATTGAAATTTAAACTTCAATTTTTTAAATTTTGAAATTTTTTAATTCTGCCAATTCATTATTTTTCGATTTTTTTTTGCAAAATAATTTTTTTTATAGCCCCAAGTACCCTCTTTAGAACAAATTCAGGGCCATCCCTGTAACTATAATAGTTTTTGAGATATTCAAAAAATAAACTTAAAAAACCAGACAATTTGTGAAAAAAAATATATTTTTTTTTTTCCTTCAGCAAGACTTTGTTTTATGATAAAAGGAAACTTCTCACCAAAATTCATCCAAATCGAAAGGGGTCGATTCCAACCATTGGTCGATTTGACATGGAGTGACCCATATATATATATATATATATATATATATCTACATAAAAGGGTACATATCGGGTCCATTTCGGAACTCTAGCGGTAGATATGGGGACAATTGGCACATATGGGGACGGTCCCCATAATTTTTAGAGGTAAGAGGGTAGATGCCAGGTCCGGTCCCCGTAATTCGCTATATGTGTAACGGATATAATGAGGACCGGGTTATCCATGAGCAAACGGTGGATATGAGGACCACAGTAGGCGATGAGTTTCGAAGAAAAATTCATAAAAAAACGAAAACTTGCCATGCTGCAATCACTTGCTTTCAAATGAATTTAATACTCGGATAATTGACAAAGAAATACATAGACGCGCTGCCACTTCCATTCGTTATTTTATGCATAGGTGTACAATTATTTCCGGAAAATAAAGTACGAATTCTACACGATGCCAATCAAAAGTGTGGTCGCTGAATAGATGGACGCATATAAACTATTAGTAGTATCTAAAAGGAAAAGCATAAAAAAAATTTCGGCAAACTTACGAGCACACATAGTTCGCAACCAAATTCCACTGTTAAATATTGTGATATCAAGTCACAATACCTGGGCCAAACTTGTCATGTCAAAGACGGTGAATAGAGGCGGGTATGAAACTAAAGCATATTTATTGTTGTAAGGGTATTTACCAGTTCCGATACTCGTATACGTTTCTTTTTCGGTCCCCATAATCACCGTAATGACACATAGTGGTTGGTACCGTTGAATTATTTTAAGTATATGTGTACTATTGTACCATTGTACCATTTTAAGTATGAACAATTAAAAAATAAAATAAAAATCCTTACCAGTACTGGCTTTTTGAATGACAGACTGAAAGAATAACATTTACTGTAGACTGATCTTTGCTCCAATGTGCATGTGTAGAAAATTATTCTTTGCCCAGAATTGCCCAGAATTTGAGACGTTCTACATGAAATCGGTGAGATTTGGGTGTTTTTTGACCTCATATTTTTTTATTCGATTGAAACTTTTTGTGCGTCAATTACATACAAAAAAGGGATTTTTGTTTGGGCCAAATATATATATATATTTTTTCAAAAATTATAGGTCATGACATTTTTTCGAAAAACGAGGTCGATATCTATCTACTGCTAATGAATTATATTCTCAGTCGACTTGAATGTTTCAATCCTACTGCGATATAACGTATTGGTAGATATCGGTACCAACCTCCGATGTACTACGGTACTTGTGGGGACCGAGCGTCGTTTCTGTATATATTTTGGCGTAAGGGCACTTGCGAGGACCCCAAATGAAGAATGAAAGGTTTTTTCTTAGAATAATGCGATCACGTCGACAATGTTTCGATCGGGTATTGTATCCCGACTTTTTTTTATTCGTTTGCGCCTCAGGAATCAGTTTGGCACCGGCCCGTATTTGAGATATTCTACATGAAATCAGTGAGATTTGGGTGTTTTTTGACCTCATATTTTTTTATTCGATTGAAACTTTTTGTATGTCAATTACATATAAAAAAGGGATTTTTTGTTTGGCCCCAATACATATATATATATTTTTTTTTTCAAAAATTATAGGTCATGACATTTTTTCGAAAAACGAGGGCGATATCTATCTACTGCGAAAGAATTATATTCTCAGTCGACTTGAATGTTTCAATCCTACTGCGATATAACGTATTGGTAGATATCGGTACCAACCTCCGCGGTACTACGGTACTTGTGGGGACCGAGCGTCGTTTCTGTATATATATTTTGGCGTAAGGGTACTTGCGAAGACCGCAAACGAAGAATAAAAGGTTTTTTTCTGAGTATAATGCGATCACGTCAACAATGTTTCGATCGGCTATTGTATCCCCATTTTTTTTTAATTCGTTTGCGCCTCAGGAGTCAGTTTGGCACTGGTTGATGAGATGCATGAGTCGTTGCTGTTGTGTGATACTGATATGTATTCATTAGTGCTATTCGATGATGGAGTTTATCATATCTGTAAAAGTACAGATGTAACGAAAAAAGAAAACGAATTGATTATTCGGTACAAGGGTTCTCGATACGCGGGCGAAGTCGTGGCCCTCCATGGTAAGTACGATATCACTTTTTTTAGCATGTTTAAATATCGGGACTCTCATTTCATGGCATCTTCCAATAAATGTGTCTTTTTTGTGATTCAAGTAAAATATGATCTTCGAAACCTTTAGTGATTATTTTCATTCGCGACGTATGTAATCCATTGCCATTGCCATTGAAATATTCGTAACTGTGTAAATTAAAAATCTGTATGATCTCAACCATTGACGAGATTCTTCATAATGTATTCAAGGTACTGGTCAGTGGTTGATCTAAAAAATTTGTTTATTTTTCTTTTGGCATCGGGATTGATTATTTGTTTATATAATTCTTTTTTCAGCTTCGCCATTTGGCAAGTGTGGCCGAGTGCGTTGGAGTGGAAGAGATAAAGAAATTGCATTACGAAGATTCCAGGATTGTGTCGCATCCAAAAAGCTACCATCGCTTGATGATATTCAAAAACTGGTAGATAGTAATCCGGGAGTTTTTAAACGCAATGTAGCATCCATTAAATCATGGATCAGTAACCAGTTTAAGAAAATGTAGTTCGATTACCACGGAACTAAAATTTTTTTTAGTAAAATTCTTTTAGTGGAGAACGTGTTCTGTATAAACTTATTCAATAATAAATCTGACTACTTTGTAATTTTATATGAGCATGCACCATTTTTTATTATTCACTCATAATCATTTTTTACCTTTCCCATAATCATTTTTTATCTTGATCTCAGAAAATTAACTCGTTGAGCGGTAATCCGAGTTCTACTGATTGTGCTTCAAGGGCAAGAAATAAAAACTATATGCGCGCC
This sequence comes from Dyspetes luteomarginatus, assembly GCA_963669185.1. Lineage (NCBI taxonomy): Eukaryota > Metazoa > Arthropoda > Insecta > Hymenoptera > Ichneumonidae > Dyspetes > Dyspetes luteomarginatus. The sequence continues at coordinate 14,857,482 of OY769910.1, read as the reverse complement.
ATCGCGTCGACGCCGTTCAAACGGTTAAATAATACTAACAACGGACCCGATATTTACGAATTCGTGTACATCCATATGGTCCTCATTTTAACCCTTTTATATATAGAACCTAAAATTATGAATATCTTGTTTTATATGATATACATATCGATATTGATAATAATGTATATCTCTATTATTAAATGTAGACTTATGTATATGCTTTTCTCAATATGTACACTTGGACCCGACATGTACCCTTTTATGAACATATATATATATATATATATATATATATATATGGGTCACTCCATGGTCGACCAATGGTTTAAATCGACCCCTTTCGATATATATATATATATATATATATATATATATATGGGTCACTCCATGTCAAATCGACCAATGGTTGGAATCGACCCCTTTCGATTTGGATGAATTTTGGTGAGAAGTTTCCTTTTATCATAAAACAAAGTCTTGCTGAAGGAAAAAAAAAAAAAATATATATATATATATATATATATATATATGTATAAGAAGAAAATTCATTTATTTTTATAAATCAGAAGTTAGAAATACTCATGGGAGACACGAGAATATATACATTTTTTATATATATAAAAAATGTATATATTCTCAAAATCTCGGGTGATTAGAAACAAAAAAATGTTTTTAAAAAATCAAAATATGGCTCGTGTCTCCCATGAGTATTTCTAACTTCTGATTTATAAAAATTAATGAATGTTTTTTTATGCAAAATTTCGAAAAAAAAATCGTGTGGACGTTTAATATTTCGTTTCGTTTTCGATATATGGATATATATAGATGTATAATCTGGATGATTAGAAACAAAGGAAATTTGTATCTAGGAGTGGCGCATCGAGTAATTGCGCCTCGTTACGCGACAACCGAAGATTGATAATGCGAGTAATTCACAGTGACATTTAGCTTGTCAATTAAGGCCTGATAGGATTTATCGTACAATTGCAGATCTCTAGAGGAACTAACGACGTTCATTATCTTCTATGAATGGAGAAATCCGCGTTAACCCTCATTCATAGTCACGCAGTCCCGGTCAAAATGAACGAAAGTTTTTTTTTTTTTACCCCGCCACAGAGGACTATTTTTTATCTCAAAATACACAATTTTAAGAGTATCACCTACAAATTTTAGCTAAAAAAAAAGGTTAATAAATGAAGAAGTTATAATTTTGATAGTCCCTGGCGTACTAATTTTTAACTCAAAGTACCACATTATGAAATCCAGTCATAAATTTTTGCTGGGAAAAATTATTATTGAATTTTAGTCTTAAAGTTTTCTTTCCGAGTGTACACATTTTCGGATTTTTTGGGTTACGTTGTCATTTGATTTGTCACGTTATTATTATGAAAATATATTCTACAATGTTCAAAACTTTGGCCCATATTTTTCGTGCCTCAATCAGAATAATACTTTTCATACGGCAACCATTTAAAAATTAGGCAGGTCAATTTGGCCTGGTGTGACCAGCGCGGAACTTTACAGAGGTGTGACCTCAACGGGTTAATTAATGACACGTGATGCAATCGTCAGAGCAAAATCAAGATATATAGAGCTGAAATTTAATGGTCATATTTTTGGCAATCCTGTATAATTTGTGTGGGATAAAGTTTTGAAAATATTAGCTGTTCCATTTTTCAAATATGGGCAGTAAAAATAATAAAAATTGCACTATATAGATATATTTGCAGTGTTAATTTGATATATTTGGATTTCTAGACGGCAAAAATTTATAAAATTTTCATGATTCACTCGTTTCATATGGAAAATGACTACCACGATTTTTCAGTAAAAATATTTTTCTTTTTCTCAGCTTTCTACAGCAGAGAATGATTTTTTTTTTTAGTGTTTTTTTTTTCTCTTTTGCCTATGTGTTAATTGACGAATTGAATCGAAAATTATCTCTAGGAAGTATTTTTCAATCTCGCATTGATAAACTTTTTGGTTCCATTGCAAAAACAACAACATAAGAGCAAATCGTAATGTTTTTCGGATCCATATGCATAGGATAAATTATCATAAAATCAACCATTAAGTGATGAGTGATGACTTCAAATTCATACATAATTCAACTGGCTGATAGTGAAAAAGAGCCGACTCTGTATCATTAATTAGTTGCCTAAACTATAAAATCGTTGCAAAAAAATTATGCAAAATGGTTGAAAAAACCTATAAAAAAGTTTCGAGTGCTAAAAAAAATAGTTAAAAACAAATGAAGAATTATTGCAAAAGCTATGAAATAGTTATTAAAACGGTGAGTTAGTTGCAATTAGTTGCATAAACCATAAAATTTTGGTCATAACTTGATAGTTATTTCGAGCACTGTACAGAATTCCTTTGACTATAGTCAATGATGGTGGGTGGGTGACCCTAAAAAAATATAACATTTCATTTGACCCTATCCTACCCTGATGAGGCACATCAGGGCCTTCAATAGGTCTCAACGAAACCGGATATAACGTTAGAAATTTTATACCACCGAAAGGTGTCTCGTGATCGCGATATTGCGAACAATACATAATAATTCGTGTCAAGAAACAAACATGGACGTAGGCTATTAGGTTTGTCTTTCCTTATACAAAAGGAAAATGAGGGGGCGAAGCGCAGAGCGTAAAGTTACAAGAACAATTGCCGGCGACAATTTACGCGGCATCTCATAACAGCCAGGGTGGAAAACAAGTGGACGTTGAACGAGGTCTTAGGGTATCCTGAAACGTCGTGATGAGACAATGCACTATACATATATATATATATATATATATATATAAGTCTGCGTGTGTGTGTGTGTCGATATATATATATATATATATATATATATATATATGTAAGTCTGCGTGTGTGTGTGTGGATATAAATATAGATATAGATGGACGTGGCAAAATCGTGAATTCTCGTAGCTGCTGCGCGTCGCGCGTAAATTGAGGACATTGAAAATGAGCATTAAATATGAGTGCACAATGAGCTGCATACCCGAATATTCAAAACAATAATGTCAACAATTTATTACCACTATTGCTCGTATATTTCAGGTGATTTCTCGTGGATAACGTCATATATATATCCAGGAATTCCGCCTCTTTTTTCTTTTACATCATCATGTAATCAAAAATTGCTTTAAATCCTTCGTAAAATTTTGCATAAATTTAAAAAAAAGTTTTTTTTTTTTTATTTATTTATGTATTTTTAATATTTCATCAGATGTTATTTAAAAAATTGAATTGATCTATAAATCGTTCGAAGATTAGAGTATGAAATTTGATATTTTTTCGGGTAAAATACTCTCCGATATCATACGTGAGGAGTAAAGTTGCCTGAGAGACGAGAAAATCTCTCTTTCTTGCGTCGATTTTCGACACACATTCTATTACCTTTTGCTCTTCAGCTCGCGCGTAATCGAAGCTCGCTCAACATCCCTCGGGACACTGTGCTCGAGCCAATATCGGAAACCGTGCTAAAGGATACAAACGACTTTGAAACGTTCTATATATATATATATATATATATATATATATATATATATATATATATATATTACCAACGATATATACATTGACAACGGTAATTGATGTCCGTGATAGAAATGTATCACCTCGGTGCAGCAACATTTGTTCATACCCCTCTCATTTTTCTTCGGTTAAACGCGATCTTCGACAAATTCTCTCGCCATGAACGATACAATTCTTTTCATTAATAATAACAATAATAATAAATCAGCTCTCGTCTTGAGGAGTTAGTAACAATATTAAAAGGGTTTGGCGAGCCACTGGACCGAAATATCATCCTTAAAAATTGATTAGTCTTTTTTCTACTATAATATATCTCAGCAGATGTCCGATTAAAGATCAATTTATAGAATGTCATAACTTGAGAAAAACATCTATAGAATTCTAGAATTGGTTTCAATGTGTCACGTGAACATTGAAATTTAAGTTATAAATTTTAGATGAAAATTTAATAATAAAAATTTTAGATGAACATTTAATAATAAAAATTTTAGATGAAAATTTAATAATAAAAATTTTAGATGAAAATTTAATAATAAAAATTTTAGATGAAAATTTAATAATAAAAATTTTAGATGAAAATTTAATAATAAAAATTTTAGATGAAAATTTAATAATAAAAATTTTAGATGAAAATTTAATAATAAAAATTTTAGATGAAAATTTAATAATAAAAATTTTAAATTATTGAGTTAAATTCTTGTCCCGATCAGGTCTCATCTCCTCAAGCGAGTGACACCCTCAAAAAGAGTTTTAATTCCTTCTCTCTCGCTCTCGAACAATATGTACCAATGGGGTTATCGTAGTCGAGCATTCGTCGTCCATAATGAGCCTGGCGATGCGAAGCACTTAAGGTAACTTAAGGTGATGCGAAACATATTCTTCCCTCTGGCTCCGTCATGATGACGAAATACCTATTTCTCTCGCACTCCTGGCGCCTTCGTCGCTGTTTCTCATAATTCAAAATCGTTCATCCACCAACTCCACCATGTGTAAACTATTTTTCCATATATCTATATATTATACACACATTCTTCTTCTTTTTTCTTCTTACACATTCGTGGGATGTACCGCTCACGCCCGACGTCCGATATGCAGTGAAATATTTCAGTCTGTACGTGAATAAATGATCTTCCCAGATAAACTTAACCTTTGCCTCCTTAAATATTACAAAAGTCGAAGCACTCTTTTAAACCAGGCTATGGAACGAGAGTAAATTACGACTATTCATCACTTCTTATTTTCGCTAAAGTTTCAATTCATGGATTTATCTACTTTTCATTAGAAAAATTGGAAAGAGTCCTTAATAAATTTTACATGGCCTACTTAGTGTTGCAATGAATTTGCGATTTTTCCAATTATTTAACATACAGGTTAATTGGTTTTGTAATACGTTTCATTTCTATATAAAAATTAAAATTTTAAGGTGGCTAAGAAATCAACGATAAACTCGATATTTGTGTCAAAATTTAATTCAATGCTCAAATTTAATTGTCAATCCAAGAAATACTTTTTCCTTCATTTAAACTTGAAAACTTAAAGTACACCCAATATTGTGTATAATAAGGTTAACAATTCAATGTGCAATGTGTATCTCGTAAATAAAATAAAAAATTTCACCAATCGAGAAGCACTCAGCGTTCTTGATCGGTTCCCATAAGAACTCTCGTTCATCGAAATCCCTTGGCATCAATGTTATTTCATAAATCAGGAAGCACTTCTTCGTTCACGTGTGGTTTTTACCCTCTCCCTCTCTCTTTTCGTTCTAAATATTTCACGAGCACCCATGTATCCCCACTCTACGTGCTTCCTGAAACTTCGCTGGTTCTTCAGAGACTTGAAAAACTGTACTATCCCTCGGGGAATAATTCATGTCGATAAGGATTACAGAAAAAGAGAATTTTTTTCTCTCTTGAATCTCTTGGAACATTAACCGTGGGATAATCGAGCAATTTCTTCGACGTTAAAGAAGCTTCTGATGGAATATCGACTTAAATTTCTATTGGCGTCTCGTATATTTACCCCCTTGAGAATATTATGCAAGGGTAGCAGCGAATAATTCCTAACGTCGATATAATGCTTTTAATAAAAAAAAAAATAGTTTTTTTCTACTTCAAAAAATATTTTCTCACACCAGAAAATTATTTGCAGAGATATTTTTCACCCACATGATTAAGCTCCTCATTTCTTTTTTTTTTTCTTTTTAATTTAATTTGACTTCTTAATTAATTACTTTTCGATCATTAAAAATAATTATTAGAAAATTGAAAAATAGAATAATTATGTTCGAGAGTACGTACATTCGTCAAGATCAACAAAAATTAATTACCGGGCTAGATCACAAGATAGAAATTTTAATCAATATTACAGTTATCAACGAGGAGGACGTTCACCGTATAATCATGAGCAAGCTTTTTCAAAAACTGTCCGGCATCTTATTCGATAACTGGGTTACGGACAAATGTGCATCAAATCTGGAAAAGCTTATTCCAGATGGTCGAGTTTAAACGGAGCTTGCGCTCGTTTGATAACTCTCAGGGCTTTCTCCCTCTATCTCTCTTTCTTTCTCCCTTACTTTTCGTCGCTCCCTCTCTCTCTCTCTCTCTCTCTCTCTCTTTGTCTGTTCGACCAGTGGAATATTATATATAATTATATTCGCCAGTTACAGACGCCCAGATAATCAAAACAAGGGGATGAAAGTCCGAGGAGTTTCGACAATTTCTGCAAGCCAGTATAATATACAATTACCCTCTGATTTTCATCTCATTTTCTTTCTATCAATGCTCAGTACCCTCTGTCAGCATTTCGTTACTTTTAGAATTTTATTTGGCAGTTTGGATTAAAACAAAATAAAAATCAGCAATTGCAAGCTCCATATGCACTTTACAAAAATAAGGGCTTGGAATTCATCCCTGGGAATCTGCTCACATGTTAAATTTTCACATGAGATTTTCTTCTGTGTCTACCACCGATATCCTTTTCTGGGATGCCTGCAAGGCATGAACCAGACATATTCTTGTTTGAGCCTTAGATCAACAAAAAAGTGCCTTGTGCCATGCTGTGTAAAACAGAAACGATACTTTACCGCTCATAGCTTTACAGCGCTAAAGTATCTTTTTATTTTTCTTATCACTACATCCATTTTATAATCATGATATTAATTTTCAGTAAAAGCTTCACATTTTTTTATGCTTATTCTTAGTTAAAAAAATAATAATAATCCGTAAATGGAAATTAGAATATTTTAAACCGAAAAAATAATCGATTGCTGATTTCTAATAACATTTTCGTTAATTGAATGATAATTTTGTCGAATTCAGTCTATTTTTATTTCACCAATAAAAACAGAATTGATAATACATTTTTTTCATTCCGAGGGAATTGTTTGTTGAAACAAAACTAGATTGTCAACTGGAAGTCGAAAAATTCCAACCTCAGCTTTCAGGATGTTTCAAATTTCTTGAAATTCCTGATTGAGATGGGTTAGAGGGGAGAAGTGCCTTTGGGATTTCGGAAACGAAAGCTCACAGACGTTATCAAGGTATATGTATATATAATGTACGCAGACTGCCCGTCCATTATCGCGATACGCTCGGCTTAATCCCAATGCAGATATAGAGCCGTAAATCCAGCGTCGAGTCTCTCTATCTCTCTCTTTCTCTCTCCCTCTGTGGGAGATTTTACGTTTGCTCGATGAGTGAATTTTGTGAGAAGTGGCTTTTCGTACGATCCGAAAATCCGTGATATAGTAATAATTTAGCGTATATGTATGTATATATATATAAATATATATTATATAATAAAATCGAATTCAATAACGGTAAATCGATCGGGTATTCCGCCCGGACTGCATAAATATTTCCGCTTTCGAATCACTTTTTCCTATAACTCCTTGCATTTTAAAAATTATGTAAAAAAATATTTCGAATATACCGATTAGATTTCAATTAATCGGGAACAAAAACTAAAAAATTCTTTTCTTTTAACGCTAACATTTTGCGAGAAAGAGAAACTTGTGAGTGACTTTTCCACGAGATTCCAAAAATTTCTTCGCTCATGCAGCAATTTCCATGGACACGCACACATTTTCTGAATCTCCCGAGAGTTTATATACATATATATCTCGCACCCATCGATGAATTAATCAAATTTTCATAACTAAATAAATTACTCATAAAATTAGTCATTAAACCAAATAAATTCATTAATGGCGGTTACTTATTATATTTTAATTATTTTAAACACACAAACAAGCCTCTAAAAACTGTAAATTATTTATTGCTTTTCTTTTTCTTCATAACAGAAAGCATCAACGTTTAAAACTGCCATAAAAGCAGTCTCGTTAAACTAATTATTATGGCAGCAAAATTACTGCAATAAATCATTAGAAATCCCGGATTGTAAATAGTGAAACATTTTACTTCCCCTTTTTAATTTTATTTGTGGGATAAATATTTTTTCGCATATTCGTACCTATGTACAGTATAATTCATAAACTTTGGATAAAGTATAGATATAGGTGAAATGGTAAAATTTTTCGATTGAGGGTCACACAGTGAGAGTACATGTAAGAAGAAGAGTTTTGCTTTGGGGATGATAGGCGATGGTGCAGGCAACCGGAAGAGTTAAGGGGCGCGGTTAAAGGAGCAGTTTCTTATACGGTTATCAGTAAATCCATACAATGGGTCTGCATCGAACCGAATAATCGAATGTCCTCCCAGTTCCATTTCTCTCTCCATCTCCCTACTTTTCTCTTTTCTCCTTTTTCACGTTTCTTTTCCTCCCCGTATCGAATTTTACGAATTGTGACGTTATATTTTATATATATGAAAGTTAATTCCAGGAGAGTTGGCACCCCAGGGAATTTGGAACAGTTATATAACCGGTTGGCAACTTTACCATGGGAGTAATTAATTTTTTGTGCAAAATAAAAATGTTATGGTTTTAGTTAATGAATTTACTCGTCCCCAATATGATCAACATTTGTCGAAAAACTTGCTCATGTTCCATCGAAAAGTTATTTAAAAATAATTTCTTGGTGACCTATATATATATCCTCTTAACGTAAATGTCCTGTAAATAAGTGTCCAACGTGCTGAAAAAAATAGAAGGATGAGTTGAACGAAAGGAGTTTAATAAATTATATCTTTACGAGAGGAAAAGTTATGGTGCATGGCCAAGCTTTTATCTTTTTCGCGGCAACGTTCGTATTTGCTCAAAGTTTGTTTTCTGGTGGAGGGGCAAGGAAATGCCAAGAATATACACGCATTTTACGACGTTTCGCCAACCATGAGAACTTTGAAATCTTTGTACGTTGGACCATTAAACGTGTGCTAAACTCCCATTGCTTCATACAATGTGATATGGCCAAGATATTCATCTACATACCATAACATATACACACGTAGTATATCCTATATATATGTATGTATTGTTACGTAGATATATAGTTTTGATACACGAAAGCAACTGGCCCTTCGCAAAACGGCCCCTTGCATGTTTGCCTCGGATATCTTGCGTTTTACAGGTTACAAGTTGCAGTTGATGGCGCTATGAACGTTGTACTATAGCGCGTACGGAAATCCAGAGGGAAAGGGAGGGACGCAGGGTGCATTTACACACGTAAAGGGCGTAACCCATATTGTTTTACATGTAAAATAAATTGGGATATGCCCCATTGATTTTCATAGTCATATATATATGTATATATGTGAAGGAAGATGCCCGGGGCAAGATTAAGATTTCTTGCCAATATCTTGCATATATATATATATATATATCACGGACATGGACCAAAATGGCATCGAACAAATGCATCTCTCGAACTTGACCCTATCTCGTTCCTTGCTTTTGCTTTAACGGTCATACCGGCATTTTGTACATTATTCGCAGTAAAGCTCATCTCTCCTCTCGTTCTAAAATTTGAGATTAGCATGACTGTAGGGTAACAGGAGCAGTGATAGCTCCAGTATACGATCGTCAGACACGCGTTATTACCCTTAATAATATGCACAGATGCGACAAGAGTATGCTGGTCCATACACATCAGGAGGCTGTTTGTGTTTTCATAACTATGAGACTCGGTATATTAATTGGGGCAAAAACAACCCTCGTGTATCATAAAAAGCTTGATAACGCTTTGTTCGTCATATCGACGAATATATTGTCTCCGACGTGTTTTGTATATGACGCTATAAAAGTTTATACCCGTATAATGTTAAGTATGGAATACGTAAATTTTCGAAAGTGGAAAATTGGACAAGACGATATTATATTCCATATCGTAATATTTAAAACGACTTCCATCTGGTCGTAAATGTTTATCATATTGGCCAACTGATTGGTACGACCCACGGCGCGGTGAGTAAAATAATATGAAATAGATCGAAATGAATTGAAAAAAAAAGAGGGAGATTGATTAATGAAGATTTTGTATTCCCTGACTGTTGATTTTTGTGTTTGAAAAAATATGCAAATGGCAAGAAATGGCATTGCGTGGTCCATAATTGCAGCATATACCTCACCATATTTAAATTATGTTGCAATTATCGAACAGGTAATACAATTTTAATCAATAAATATAATTTCCTTTTAACATTTAACGATTACCATTTCTGTCTGAGTTTATTTAAAATTGATCAAACCTCTCGTATGATTGTACCTTTCGAGTTTCTCGCACTGACCAAAGTGGGTTAATAAATTTAATACTCGACGAAAGAGCGAGGGCCGGGTTGTAAAAGTGCCCAGCGAAGGTGAAAACCGAGCGTGCTACACGATAAGAAAGCGAGCACAGGGCATTGCGTAGTTTTCTCTTTTAGCTCTTTCAGGCGGATGAAGCAACCACCGAGCGTATAAAAGAATGATAAGAAATGGCAAAAGAAAGGAAAAAATGAAATACATAAGAACGAGAACAATTGGACGAGGTCCAAGTATATATGTATACATTTATGCTTTCATATAATAGCTGCCTTTGGATGAATATAGTGTTAAGAACACTCGTCTCCCTGCGTTCGAGAAATCTGCTACCGTTTCACTCAGACCGTTCGCCGTTATGGGCTTATACATAGTTAGTTCAAACGATGAGCTTTAAACGTAGCCATAGAGGCGGATCCCTCGAATTCCATATATTTCTGGAACATATAGGATTCGAGGGACTCGATCAGGAGCAAAAATCGATTGAGTTCTAGTGTACAGTACAAACTCCGTTAATACCTGGTGGTTTAATGTCCTATTTCTCCCACACGTATGTCGTTGCTGCGCAGCTAAACCCCCACCACTATGCGCCGTGAACTTCGGACAAACTTCCCCTACTCTTTTCTGGCGTAGCGCTACGCGGTTGGTGCATGTATTTAGTGGAGGGGCGCCGGGCTTTCGAGACTCACGCCTTCTTCGATCACTCTGGGTACAAAACGAGGAGACTAACGAAGTTTTCACGGACATGTACAGTACAAACTCATAATATCCATACTAGTTTGTTACCCGATTGCCACGTCAACATATCCCCACCACTACGTACTGTGAACTTCGACCTTACTTACCCCTACTTTTTCGTGGCGAGAGATGCTACGTTATTGATGCTTGCAATTAATGGGGGGGCTTTAATATACTCTGCTGAAGGAGACTTTAATCAATGGGCCTTTCCACGGGGAATAGCGAGAATGCGGGCCCTAACGGAATTTTCATTTTATGTCGTCGTTATGCTTTATGCAGTTGCATCGTGTGCGATGCATAATGCGACGAGCTAGCGTTTTCCAATGCCCGCCATCCCTATGTGTCGCGTTCTTCTCCCCATACATAGTACATCATTTTCGTGTACATGCGGTGTACGACAAAAAAAGCTGAGTGAAAGAGAGAAGGATAAAGAAAAGCAGTGGCTTTGGGGGGGGGGGGGGGCAGGGCGGGAGAGACACAGAACGGAACACGCTATGAAAAACCTAGTCGTACCTTTTTCCATCCACGCGAAATAGTACGAGGCATATATATATATATATATATATACTATACACATATATCCCTATACGTAGCGAGTTGGACGATTTCGGTGCGAAAATCCACAGCCCTCTCGTGCGAGTTTCCACTCTCGAAGTACTCGTCGTTGTTCGCGTGTACACGTTTTGTGGTTTGAGATTTCTTTTTCTCTCACTTTTTCCTTTCTTTGCAACTCTCTTTTTCTTTTTTTTCATACCGTTCACTCGCTATACACCGAGAGAGATTGCACACGCGATTTCGTGTGCACTGTGAGTTCGTGTGCAATAGTTTGCTGCACTTGCACTTGGACCCTGCTTTAAGTATACATATATCTGTATTATGTGAGTCTCCTTTTTGCCACCCTCTCTTGCTAAACTACTAGAATCGTTTCTCTCGCGTACTTAGTACCGAAAAACTCTAGCACTCCACATGTCCCCCTTTCTTCCTATTGACGAGGAATGGTCCTCAATACCCGCTTCTGCTAAAATTGCTCGATTGAAAATGTGTATATATATATGTATATCGAGACATTTTCTATATGCGGTTGGCTTGGCTCTTGAGACGCGCGTGTCTTTCATTGTCGACGATCTTGATAAGATTTGAGGCCAAGAGGAGATTTCACTTCTCGCCTAAGACGGTGACTGGATGATGTGGTTGGATTCCGAAATAAATAAAGGTAACATAGAAAGATTCTAGGGGGATTGCGAGGATTATACAGTTTTACGATTTTACAGATCAATTTTTTCACGACCAGTCGAAAATTCTTATCAAAGTTGATGACGATGGCAATGGTGGAATCATTTGCGTTTTGATTGAGCAATTTGGAATAATTTAAAGAAATTTTATTCAAATTTTGTTTCGGTATCTTAGTTTTTCTTTAAATTGTGTATATAAATTTATTTTTGATTCTATGTTTTATAATTATGAAAGTCATATAATACATTATAAACTATCTCTTTGAGTGACTAAAAAATCGCCAGTAGAAAATTTAATTTTATACGCGGGACTGAAAATATATTATTTATTACAGAAACTTGGGAGCATTTTCTTACTTGACCCGTAAAATCCTCAACCTCGGGTCCCTCGAAAAATTCACAAGTCAGTCACGCGCAAAGTTTACGAATCAGTTTACCACCATATGAAAACATTTCACGTTTTAAGCTGCAAAAAAAAAACAAAACATCACAATATAAATTTACAGCTCACATTTACAACGCTTGTGAGAAGAAAAAAAAATAGATGCAACGCCATCGGATATTTTTGTTTCATCCCGATACACGAGAAAGAGAAAAAGAGGGAGAAATATTTTTCATGACCGTAAAATCTTATTGACCATCGTATAAAATTCGCAAAATGTACGAAAAAGTCGTAGTAGAAAAGCGATAGCAGAAGTTTTAGTGACCAGACATCAAGGGAGTAAAAAAAATAAAAATTATGGAGTCCATATAAAAATTCTTTTTTGAGAATATATTCTCTCTGTGAGTGAGAAATACATAACCAATACATGTTGCTCGATGTATTCGATGTTTTTTAAGTGGATGTTACAAGCAGCTTTTCTACATACATACATACATGTAAAGCACAGCTATAGCTATATATATATATATATATTTATCCATTGTTTTCTCAGTGCTGGTCGTATATAGTAACAATATTATTGCTGCATAAACGAAAAGAGGTATGTATAGATGGTGTAGAAGCTTCCGCAAACCGTAAAACCGTGAGGCAGCCCCGGTAGTGAAAATCTAATTTTGGGATGTGAGGAGGAAACTGCAGAGAAAGAAAGAAAAAAATAGAGACAGAGCAATGGACGTAAATATTTCAAGCGATGTTGCACCTATACACTTACAGGTTTTGCTGAAGAGTGTATAGAGCTTCGTGCTTTTATACACCTTGTCTCTACATCTGTACCGAATAGAGCGAGAGAGGAGCAAGAAAACGAGATTCTAAAAGTATATGGAGTTGATTTCCGCATCGGGCATTTCACTCGTTCCACTTGACTGCCTGGTTTTCAGGCAGTCAGGTCAACAAAAG
>OY769910.1:14816459-14838959 GCA_963669185.1 Dyspetes luteomarginatus | reverse complement strand
CGAAACTAGGTACAATTTACGAGAGTGATACATCCACCTTTAAGGAGGATTAATTTCGATCAGCAAGTTTAACGAAATTCCTCCAGCGAAATTCTCATTTCCCGTTTGGAAGAATTCCATTCCGTTATACCATCTGGAAAATACCTAATCTCGTTTGCGATAGTGTTTCCGTATAGTGTGTTGCAGGACATGCGATACACACAGGGTGTCCCATTTCAAATGGACCAAGTCGAATATCTCCAACCTCAACAAAATTTGTTTCGCCCAAATTTTTCACTTTCAAAGATCGACATGAATTCTATCAAAGCATTTTTCTATGTCTTAATGGCAGTTATAAGGGTCATCTTTTGTCTTTTCCAAACCTATAATTTTTCTCCAGTGACTGAAAGCCCGACTCAAGACGAAACCAAAAAAATAATTGTATCTTTTGCGAATTTACCTGAAAATAATCGAAAATGATCGTCACTTTTTCTTGATACCTAAGCAAACCAACTTTTCTTTTAATTATATATTTTTGTCAAGTGAATCGTTTTCAAGATATTTCATCATTTCCCATAAAATGAGACATCCTGTATCTGGGTTGTGGTATATAACACATATACATGAGCATACATATGTGCAAAGTAGCAAGGGTTTTCTCGTCGTTAACGAAGGAATGCACCCGAGAGCTTCCTTTTGTTCCCTGTACATATATATATATATATCTTAGTTTGTTTCTCTCACCCGTTTGTCTCTTTGTCGCATGACTTGATTCGCGGTATATACGACTCGCTCTTGATGCATTACCTCGTCCTTATCACACAATCAACGAATAAAATTACAAACAGTCGGTGCACAAGATATACAGAGTGTGGCGAAGGTATTTTCCTCGGGGACAGTGAGAGACAGTAAAGAGGGAGCTTTAACGGAAGCATCGTCGTCTCCACCTCAAACCCTCGAGGATAAAGACAATGTAAACTTTACAAATATCTCCCAAGACTCATTCCAGCTGCTCATTTATGAATAAATTATTAAACTGCAAAATTTAAATAATTATTAAAAAAAAAAATTTCATCCAAACATATTTTATATTTTTAAAGCTTAAAATTATTCAAATTTATCTATGAACATTTTTTCCGAAATGCACTGCTGAAATCTCTTCAAATTTGTGGCTACGTTTTGGCAACCCGAGAATCGTAAAGCCTCACAAATGAAGGACGAATGGCAAAGTTATAGGAGTGTAGAATCGAATGCAGGTTTGAGGCACCCAAGTTTGGTGGTTATACAGCTTCGCAGGGGTTGGTTTAGTGGCGGATTTTGTTCCTTTTCGTTGAGAGATGATGTGTGGGTACACCGTAAAGCAGCCCTCGTGCCAGTAATAAATATTTTACAAGCCTGTTTGCCTCAACGTCGAAGGAGGGTTGGAAAAGATCAACGAGAACGACAGACACTAAGGGTTGATTAGGACAAAAGAGTCAGTGACGTCCTAAAAAATTTATCCTGTCTTTTTTTTTAAGGCGACGGGTCTTCTGTTTTTATTCGCAGCTCATATTTCTCGGTATCCACAGCTTCTGTACCAATTAATTTTCAGCTGACAAAACTGGAAACTTATTTTTTTCTTAAAACTCATGAATTAAACTCGTGACAAACAGCAGAATTCTATAATAGTGGCAAGATTTTTCAAAATATAGATAATTTAATCACGCATATATATATTTAATGGAAAAATAGTAAATTGAAAATAAATTGGTAAATTAATTGACTTATCTACATGTTAATTGGTGCAATTTTTTACTTTAACAAGCATCGAAAAGCCCACCATGATGACGTTACGGTGAGGATCAACAAAAATAAAATGCTTGCCCATTTTGTAAGACACAATATATATGTTATATATATATATATATAAAGGATTTTGATATGCTTCAGGCCATACTGAAAAGCCATATAATAACGTAGCAAGTCCAGCTGGCTAAAACAAGTATAATATAACTATCAAACTCTTGAGCAAACTGTTGCGTACTGCGAGCGTTTGCTGCTGGTCGGGCAGGGGTGCAGAGAGCGCACATCGCGGAGCATCCAAGCGACGACAGAGCTCGCGAAATTAGATCGGGGTAAAGACAGGGGTGGAGGGACGTTGGCGAAGAACGAAAACCGAGCAAACGACCAAGAGAGAGAGAGGAGGAGGGAGAGAGACCCACCAGCTTATGCTGGTGGGTTAGACTCCCGACCTCGGTGAAATGACCGAGGACAACTGTGCCCTTTTTCAGCCCTCCCTAAGAACGCTCGTAAAAATATCTTAAATTGAGCATATCTCTGAGGTAATGTTCCATGGGTATACAGGATTTTTTCTTTTTTTTGTGAATTCTTATCTCGTGGACTGTGTAATCTTCATAGGCTCAATTTGATATCCTGGATAAAAAAAATTCTGACAAGGAATTTATTAAATTATCGGAAATTGTTCTTCCGATAAGAAATAATTAAATTGTCAGCAATTACTTCCATTATGAGGAATAACTCAATTATTGGGAATTATTTTTCTGATACGACTCATCTGATCGATCAATTATTAGCAATTACGTGGCTGTTCCAGCTTCAAAGTTTCGGTTTAAAATAACGGGAAATAAAGGAGCGAAGTGCATCGTTCTATTTATACCTATACATATGCTTTATAAATGTAATTGATGAAGAACATTCATGTGTCTTCTTTCATATAATACACATGGAAATTTAAATCAAGTATGTTATGCGAGGGTGATTTGAATCTTACACAAGACAATTTTTAAAATAAATTCATTCCCACTGCCACAATTTTACATCTTCTATATAATTCTCATAATATCTTAGATGTTAGAAATTTTGTAATAAATAATATCTTCAATTTTCGATATAAGGAATAATTTTCCTGAAAAGATTCATCTGATAAATGAATTATTACCAATCAATATATTATCTATCTTAAGACCACGAATTTGCAAATTGTCACGTATCATTCGTCCAAAAGTTTCAGCTTTAAATAACACAAACGAAGGGAGAAAAGAGACAAAATATCGTAGATCGTTAAATTTGAATGTATATGCACTCTTTCTCGTCAATTATTTCTATGTTTATAAAGGTAGAGGCTAGAGGAAAGAGAGAGGGAGAGAAAGAGAGAGAGAGAGTATCGAGCATTCGTTCACATAGAGTATGGAAATTCTATGATGGCGGGTGTGCACCTGCCCATGTAACGTTCCGGTTTTCCTCTCTCTCTCTCTTCTAGCGAAGGGATATTAACGATGCGGCGGCCGAGCCGTCGGTAGCATGGACCACTCATAAATCGGTCTCGTTGCTGTACCGCACACTCAGTCTCTCTCACACTCAGTCTCTCTCTCTCTCTCTCTCTCTCTCTCTCTCTCTCTCTCTCTCTCTCTCTCTCACTCCCTCCCTCTCTCCCTCCCTCTCTCCCTCCCTCTCTCTCGCTCAGTTCCGTCATTAAACGGAAACACGTATGTCACATTTATTTCTACTGAAACCCCCACGTGAATATAAGCTCGAGAGAGCCAGCGACCACATCAGAACTCACAGCGGAGCTTTTCACCACAATAATATATCTATATATATATATATTTAATACTTGCCATTGGTAATGTGAAAGTCGTTTACGAGTGACGAATTCATGTATAATGGCAATATGAGAGCGCATCAGGGATGTTTTTCTTGCTCCTGTGTGTGCGTCTGTGTGCGTGTGCGCGTGCGTACTTTTGGCCACGAGAAAATTCACGATTCTCGTGTATAACATCGCAAACTCTACAATTCTCTCGCAAAACCATGATTCACGGTCCACCGATTTTATTGACCGTTGCGATGACGAGACGAAGGAAGAGGAAATGCTGGAGAATAGTAAGGGGCATTTATGCACCCTCAACGCTCCACAACCCTTATGAGCAAAGGCAACGCGAAACTATACCCAACCACTATAGAACGCTATCAAGATTCCACAAATATATATATATGTATATGTGATTTTATATAATATAATAATAATAATATATAATATATAATATACTATACCTAGATAGAGTAAAAAATATCCTTATGCATTATATATATATATATATATATATATATATATATATATATATATATAACCGATTTTACAACCCCAAGTGAACGATAGAGGGTATAACACTTTACCGTACTTCCCTCTCTCTTTCGATTTATTTCCACTGTACAGACGGAACTCTCAGGTACTCGCTAACCCCCGTCGCCGATCGACGTAACGCGATCTGCATTATTCAAAATGCCTTGACGGTATATAGAAAGTCTTTGACACATATAATAAGTGAAGAAAGCGAGAAAGAGTGAGAGAGAGAGTAGGACTAGACTCTCGAAAGTGATGGGCAAACGCCCGAGATCACTTACGTTGTCATAGGGATAGATCGGCGCACTGAAAACTCCGAGCATTCAGTCCAGTTTTATGTCGCTCGCTGATTTATTCTTCCAATTTTATTATTTATTTTTTTAAGTATCGATACGGCACCAGCGGCAATTCACACTCCCTCCTTGTCATATTCTCGTGTTACACATACGATGTTACCTGCGGAGAAAATGTGTCTGGAAAAAATTTTAACATCTTGAGGATCACAGTGCCTATAAAAATCCTCACATTCTCGTCGATCCTCGTGATCATCCAACGAGAACTTTAGTGGAAAAAGCCGGAAAATTTTTGATAAGTATTTTTTCACAAGTTTTCGAACTTTTTTAAATCCTGATTAAATAGATGGTTTGTTGTGTTTACGAACTTTTTAATCCAAAAATAATTTGGTTCAGTGAAATAGCTGTAACTTTGTTTTTTTGATGGAGCTGCAAATCCACTTTGTACACATTTTCGTTATTATCGGTGAAACTTTAAAATACTGTTTGATCAAGTAGGCCACGAACTTTAATGGCTTATTAAGTATCGATTTTTGCAAATGTTTTTTAATTTTCATTGTACACCCAGAAAAATGAAAATATTTAGATGAAACATATTCCACTGTTTCAGTCCTGACGCAAACTTTTCGAAATACTATATAAATAAAGTTAAGTCGGCTCTAAACGGGAGCAAAATTCGGGTTTAAAAAAAAACTGTATTTTTTTCTTTCTGAGGAAAAAAAAATACGACATGTTTATTGCTTCATTTTTTGCATTTCGCAAAAAATGAATTAATCGCTGTTTACGGATTTTTTAAAATATTCTCTCATAAACTGAAAAATACTAAATATGCCTAAGGAAAATCTTAAAATCAAGGGAAAATGAAAAAATAAATATTTACTGCTAAAAGGTCACTGGTGTAAAAGTAAATATAGCTAACTTGCCATAAAGCAAAACTCGTTGTTAGCACCGTCATTATTCGGAGACCTTTTATTATTTCATAAAGAAACTTTGCTCGCTCAAAGGGGGGTAAATCTATGACGAGCATTCTTTCTCTGTCCTTGTCATATTC
Organism: Dyspetes luteomarginatus; assembly: GCA_963669185.1. Lineage (NCBI taxonomy): Eukaryota > Metazoa > Arthropoda > Insecta > Hymenoptera > Ichneumonidae > Dyspetes > Dyspetes luteomarginatus. The sequence goes on along the minus strand of OY769910.1, from coordinate 14,833,516 downwards.
TCGTGTTACACATACGATGTTACCTGGGGAGAAAAAGTATCTGGATTTTTTTTTAACATCTTGACGATCGTTGCACAGTACCTATAAAAATCCTCTCATTCTCGTCGATCCTCACGATCATCCAACGAGAACTTTACTTGATCTAGCAAGAGAGGTCGATGAGAGATAATTCTTCCTCGTGATCCAGTATTATTCGTTTCATGGCTCTTTTTTTAATATTTTTACAGCGTATATATTTTGCACAGTTTCCGGTTTATTCCACGGACGCGAATAACTTTTATCTATAAAACGATTAAATTGCATACATATATATACATATATGTGTATTCATGTGTACTAATATCCAGCAGAATCGAGAACAGAGTTCCCATTCGGTTTGAAAATTTCTCTTGATATTTCAATTGATAATTTTAGCATGTATAGCATAATCTCTTTGTAAGCTATCGCTTGTCGCGAGACATTCCACTCCGGCCCACAAGAAAAGGGAGAATATTAGTCATGGAGCATTTAATAGCCGGAAAAATGGATAGGAGCTCTCTATCGTTCTTATCGGCAAAAGAGAGAGAGAGCGAGAGAGAGAGAGAAGGAGAGAGGGAGAGAGAAACGGCCGAGTCCATTTTATAGAAATGGTCAGTGGGGGAGTTTTCGTTTGTACTATCCGCAGTAAAACGAGTTGTGAAACTCGAACAAGGGAACGTGGAAAATTTATAACACATCGTACATTTTATTATTATGATTTTTATCCCAAATTTATATTTTTACATTCGACAATAATTGCAATCAATTTGCAATGATTAAGAAAATTACAAACAAATAACAAATTATTCTTCCCTCTGGGTAACAGTAACCAATTTATTATCGATTTATTATGTTCCTTTGAGCGAAGAAAATTTTATTTTTTTAACCAAGTTTATCAGACTAGCCTAATTTAAAATTGGGCCAAGTGAACGTTATTTAAATTATATGAATTCATTGCTTTCCATATTACACAAATATTTTTTGAGAATTTGTATTACGGAACTCAAAATTATGAGAAAACATAGGTAATCGAAGAGGTTACGTATTGCAGAGACAGAGACGAAGGTATGCAAATTTCTTTTTTCTTTGCCCGATGAGCTTTGATAGACGTATGAGAAAAAAAATGTTTGAATCGATTTATTATGTTCCTTTGAGCGGAGAAAATTTTATTTTTTTAACCAAGTTTATCAGACTAGCCTAATTTAAAATTGGGTCAAGTGAACGTTATTTAAATCATATGAATTCATTGCTTTCCATATTACACAAATATTTTTTGAGAATTTGTATTACGGAGCTCAAAATTATGAGAAAACGGAGGTAATCGAAGAGGTTACGTATCACAGAGACAGAGTCGAGAGGTATGCAAATTTCTTTTTTTTTGCCCGATGAGCTTTGATAGACGTATGAAAAAAAAAATGTTTGAATGATAACTTCGCTTCACGGTAACCTCGCTCGGAGCTTCCAAGTTTGCAAGAACGCATGTATGCTAACGTATATATATATATATATATACCCCGCTGGGAAAAAGAGGAACCAACAGGGGATTGGTTTTCCACGTTTTTCCCCCATATAGTATATATTTGAAATACGGTAAAATATCTGAGCAAGCTCTCACGAGAGAGGAAGTGTGCGTTTCTCCCTCTTTCCCTTGTATACCAACATTTGTTATTGCATATATATGGGACATTCCACGCCTTTTCAACAGAGCTGTGATCCTGACTATTTTGTCCCTTTCAGTATTTCATACGGCAACGCGGAAATATTCTCAACACCAACATTCGGATTTAAAAAAAAAATAGTTTTACTCATTATCAATTAATTTTGTGAACAAATACTGCTGGACATTATTGTTTCTACTGAACCTAAACTTTCTGTCAAAATAGTTTAAAATAATTAATAATTATTGTACCAGATAAATTATTATGAATGGTTTTTCAATCGAGTATAGTGCCCGCTACCATTGAGATTCTCGTTGAACAATTTCTTAGCTATGAAATAGCGAAAATGTGAAAAAAAATGTATTTCTCTGGCACCTGTGCCAAGATCATGCCCACCGTTGCAAAAGTTTCAAAAAATTTATTTCTCAATAAAAAATTTACTATACAAATCATTTCCAGCATCGTGTGAATTCAGCATTTCAACGATAGTAACCAAACGGATTTTAAACAAATTTAAAGATACGTGAAAATACTTTTTTCCGTTACCCTTCGACATACTAAAGTCAAAAAAAAAAAAGAAAAAAATTAAAAAAATAACGGTTGCAACCCTGTCTGTGTGGAATGAAATGCCCCATACACGATACATCCTATAGCTGTACTAGGCGGTGCGATATTCCGGGCATTGGTTTTCATCCCCTACGTGATATTTGCGCGTCTCGACGACGACGTCGCCGCTCTCCACGTTCGTATAAACGCACGAAGAAACAATTTTCAGGTGACATCGCTCGCTCGAGAGCTAGCGAGAAAGAGATGGAGCATCACAAGGGGATAAAAAAAACAGCGCTATGCCCCTAGTGCAGTTACGTTGAAAAATATGCGCTTTTTTCCAGACTCTCGTGTGAGTTGAAAGGGCAAAGTGAAAGCCCTCTCCCTCACCCTCTCTCTGTTCTGCGAGAGAGAGAGAGATAAAAAAATAGACGACAGATACACGATACATGCAAGGAGGACACAGTACCGACGACCATTAAATCCTCTCCCTGCAAGCCAGTATTATTTTTTTCATTTCTTGTGACTTTATTTTTCTTCGTGTTTTAGCACACATTTTGTGCCTGTATGCGAGAATAATGCATATTCTCGCATATATAGACGAGATATACGACCCGTAACGTTTTGTCCGTAGTGGCTTCCGTCACCAAGGCGATAGTAAATAAGGGGTAGCAGGGAGGATTAAAGGGGGGCGTAAGTGGGAGAATCTATGTAGAAAGGCTCGTTATCACCATGTATCATCTACAACGTGATGCTGTCCCCTTCTCTCTCTCTCTCTCTCTCCCTCTCTCTCTCTCTCTCTCTCTCTCACTCTCTCTCCCTTAGACTCCGAGTTAATTGAAATTAACTGTTATCGTTGCTAGAACCATCGAAGGACCAGGACATAGTTTCGCTATATACCGTATTTCAAACGTCCCACAGACACTACATATATGCGCTTTTGTATATCTGACGGTACACGCAGAGAGGGGTTGAGGTCGTGTACATCCAAAGCAAGCTTTAACTTTTCGTGTCCCAGTTTGGTCGAGATGGCAACAATATCCCTACGAAATAGACGGTTTCAACTCACCCTCTCTCTACAACCCGTTCTCTCGATGCAAAGAGCTTTGCATTCGAGAATGTCACTCAGTTACAGTCATGTCTATTTGCGTTCTCTCTCTCTCTATCCCTCCTCCCTCTCTTCGTTACCAACAATAATTATTATTGTTGCTCTTTGCTCCTCCTGCAATGTTACAATGTACTCTACTCGTATTAGTAAATTTTGTGAAATAGCCTATGATTTATCTAAGGTATATTTATAAAAGATTTTTTACAGCAGACGATAAAAAATATTGGTAAAACTTTTGAAATTTCACGTATTTGTTAAAAGTTTAATGACCTATGCAGTTCGATAATGATGTGATTCATTTTATAGTGTGACTATGAAGTATGATGATAATAACCATTTTTTATCCCAAATTAATCTATGAACTTTTTTTTTTCAATTGTTTGTATAATTTATGGCGAAAAATGATAATGTAAGATTGCTAATATGGAGGTTTGGAAACTAACGAGAGCCAGTTTGGTCGAGATGGCAACAATATCCCTACGAAATACACGGTTGCAACTCACCCTCTCTCTACAACCCGTTCTCTCGATGCAAAGAGCTTTGCATTCGAGAATGTCACTCAGTTACAGTCATGTCTATTTGCGTTCTCTCTCTCTATCCCTCCTCCCTCTGTTCGTTACCAACAATAATTATTATTGTCGCTCTTTGCTCCTCCTGCAATGTTACAATGTACTCTACTCGTATTAGTAAATTTTGTGAAATAGCCTATGATTTATCTAAGGTATATTTATAAAAGATTTTTTACAGCAGACGATAAAAAATATTGGTAAAACTTTTGAAATTTCACGTATTTGTTAAAAGTTTAATGACCTATGCAGTTCGATAATGATGTGATTCATTTTATAGTGTGTCTATGAAGTATGATGATAATAACCATTTTTTATTCCAAATTAATCGATGAACTTTTTTTTTTGAATTATTTGTATAATTTATGGCGAAAAATGACAATGTAAGGTTGCTAATATGGAGATTTGGAAACTAACGAGAGCATACGGGAGAGATTTAATGAAAAGCTTAAAAAAAAACTCTGCTTCTCTCGCCAATTGTTGTTCTGCGAATCCTATTCAGATTGTTAGACCATTTTCACTGTTTTGTGTATCTCGTAACATACTGACGAATTTAATTTCTCAATAATCTACGGTACATGACTCGTATTTTGTGCCATTCGCCCACATCTGCATTATATTCTCTCAGCTCATTGCTAAATAATATAGACTCTTGTCATATTATTACAATATCAAACTCAAAGGAATTCACATGGAATCCGCAATTGGTGTCCATCACAGTTCACAGTCATAACAGAAAACACGAGATCTCATCTCGTAAGTGTCACTCACCCGAATATATATATATATATATATATATACACGTGTATATAAGTGTCAAAAAGCTGCGCAAAGAAAATCGTAATTCGTGATTCTCAAGATGTCTCAGTGACGAGTGAAATACGAGGATGTTATGCCTAATAGACACTTTGCCAAGTCTTATATAATTTTCGTCGGACACATATTCGAATATTTTCAGTCTACTCGTATACGATCAATCGACCCACTGATGCAACTAAAATAGGCCAGGATAACCTATAAACGCAAATTTTTGCCAATTTCATCGGCTCAATGATGTTCGACTATTACTTTGGAATCAAACCAAGATCAAATTTGAGAGAATAATTTCTCATTCAAAATATTGTCAGCATGATTAATGTTGAATTTTGATTGAGTAGCCATTCGGAATATTTTCAAAAAATTAAGAAAATTGTCACAAAATATATTTCTAGACATTCTGCTTTCATTTCTTTCTTTTGTAAACAAAAGTTACATGAGATAATCGTTACAATTTTTTTAGAATATTCATAATACATATTCAACCAAGAGCACTGGATTCGAAGAGCATTCGATAAGAATTTGAATACAAATAAAAATCTAACGAAAATAAACCAATAATCATAACAAAAAAATTAATTAGCGATCTAATTAAAAAAAAAAAAATCGTTTCAACATATTATTCCTCATATTTTTGAAAAATAAAAATGTAGTACACTTTTGTAAATTTGTTACATTTAAATATTGTGAATATTCAAGAAATATTTGTCAAACAAATAAACGCATTAATAAAACCTTTATAGATTTAAAAAGAAAATTGGATTTGGTTTTCTAGAGCCTCATATGGTGACAAAGTATATTGCATCATGGACCTCTACTTAAATCAATATTTTAGTATTACACGCACGTGTATTCGAAGGATTCGTGGATTCGAAGAGCATTCGATAAGAATTTAAATACAAACGAAAATCTATCGAAAATAAACCAATAATCATGCCAAAAAAATTAATTAGCGATGTAATTTAAAAAAAAAATCGTTTCAACATATTATTCCTCATATTTTTGAAAAATAAAAATGTAGTACACTTTTGTAAATTTGTTACATTTAAATATTGTGAATATTCAAGAAATATTTGTCAAACAAATAAACGCATTAATAAAACCTTTATAGATTTAAAAAGAAAATTTGATTTGGTTTTCTAGAGCCTCATATGGTGACAAAGTATTATGCATCATGAACCTGTACTTAAATCAATATTTTAGTATTACATGCACGTGTACAAACATGAACATTAAATTGTAATTTGCAACGTTGTATATATAAATATACACAGCTTGGTACACACGTACCGAGCCTTTCGCTCCTCGTTCTCTGCCGCTCTGCTATCAGCGAAAGCTCTCGGGGACAGGGAAGCTTTCGGAACAGCTAGAAGCAGCAAAAGCAGCGAGCAGCATCAGCTCCGATAGTGGCGCCATTCATTCGTCGGAGCGCCGCCGTGCTTTCCGACGCTTCAGTCTCATTCGTACGAGCCACGCAACTGGTAGCACGTAGACGAGTTGACCGAGCTCTCGCGAGTTTATATCGCAAACTATACATCAGTATAGCGACCCACGTCCGTGTCCCGTCACCCGTCCGGCGAGCATTTTTGGAATACCAAGTGCAAGGGAAAAAAAAAATACAAAAAGATCCCTCTCGAAATTCGGAAAATTTATTTATCCTCGTTCGTCAAAAATCTTGCAGGAAAAAAGGGTGAAAAAAAATTCCAGGTCCATTTTGAAGTGAAATTTAAAAGTGTATTTATACACTAGAAAAAAAAAAGGACAATTGCAAAAAAATTTATTGAAGAATTTTTGGTTTTGTGCCTGCTGTGGTAAACGATAAAATTTAAAAAAAAAAAAGATCGTCGAGGCGTTGGAGTGATCGATAATATCGACTGCTTTGTCCAAGAATTGTGGACCATTTTATTGGTGGCCTCGGTTTTTACAGTGAGTTTCCATTTATCGAAGGGATTGAAAAGTAGCTTTGAATTTTTTGTTCTCGTACCAGGATTGTTGTAACGGAACTCGCGCGAGACCAGTGAACTTCTGAACTCACTAACTCTCTCGCTCTCTCGTGCGTGAGAGAGGGTGAAAAAACGGTGTGATTTTTTTTGCTCGGCGACTCGAGAAGCGGAAAAAAAACGGACGAGAGGTCGGAGCTTCCGGTGGCTGGAAGCGAGATTCGCATGAAGATGCACGTGGGTGAGGAGGATAACGAGATCGGTAGTGGGCAACATACTCATCATCCTCATTATACGACTTACAACAAACATGGTGAGTCATTAACAAAAAAAAAATTATTTATATTTTTGCTGACGGAATTGATTTTTTTTTCTATATCATCGTAAAAAAGGAGGTCGTTGACTTCGGATCGTAAGGAGAATATAATAATTCATTGACTACTTGCTGAACTTTTTTGCATACCAAATTTTTTAAGCTCCTCTATTTTAGCTTCGTGTTAGTATCAATTTAACTACATCGTTTTTATTCGCGAATAAGGACAATACAGACTCGTTACGTGGCTAAAAAAACCGTGCAGTAAGCGATGAAATACCTACTGGGGCCCGTTGAATATTTCTTACCAGATTTTTTTTAAAATTATACGATTATAATTTTTTAACGAGTCTCTTAATTTTTTAACGTCTTTCATCATCATAGTATAATGAAGAACTATTTTTATTCTACCTCAATGATTTAACAAGCATGAAAGTCATAATTTTTTTCTTCATTATATGTTTGCCCATTAAAATGTTTCAAAGTGCCCAGCAGTAATGGTTTTTTCACCATATTATAAATGCTATTATGTCATAATGAAAATCGACTATTTCAGATTGGGAAAACATAGAAATGAGATTTTTTCTTGCTCTATCAAATTTTGGCTAATCTGATTTTTATAATTTAATACGATTGGAAATCACAAAGTCTCTAGTCTCATTCTCTATTGATTTTTTTTTTTTTTATAGCAACGACATATTTTTCACGAGATTATTCATATTTTTTGTTTTTACAATATTATGTTTTCAAATTTGAGTTATTCCAACATATACCCTTTTGAGTTTTTATGACCCTTCCCTCTTTCCTCAATCATTTTTCTACACTTCGCTGCTTATCATTTCATGTAACCCCCCCCCCCCCCGGATTCCACCGCAGTCGGCTTGAACCCCACCAGCTACAGTTTCGCATTCGTGCAATGATAACTGCAAAAAATTTGTGTCTGATGTTCCTATGGGGAATCACCAAAATCTGGAAAAATGACATCCCGTGCAGCGATTCGATGCGCAAGTCCGCGCGTGGCTATATCGCTGTCGATCACCGGATTATTTATATTATGTATTGTCATTAAATGCCATAGTACGAAAAAAAATTATTCTTATTATCCCTTCGCGATACGATAAATATACAACTGTCGTTTCATTGTCAGTTTTATTAAACTCTCGGTCATTCAAATTTTCGAAACTGCTCAGTAACATGTTTTTAATTTGATCGATAGTTTAAATAGGTTATCAAATGCCTAACGAAAAAAAAAACAATTTGGACTTGTCATTAAATGCCATAGTACGAAAAAAAATTATTCTTATTATCCCTTCGCGATACGATAAATATACAACTGTCGTTTCATTGTCAGTTTTATTTAACTCTCGGTCATTCAAATTTTCGAAACTGCTCAGTAACATGTTTTTAATTTGATCGATAGTTTAAATAGGTTATCAAATGCCTATCGAAAAAAAAACAATTCGGTCTTCATAATTTAATAAAAATGGAAATCAATTTTTTTTTTATACAGAATATTTGCCATCTTAAAATTCTTTAACACTCCAATGAACTTTGGTTTCGTTAGTATCAATTGAATCACTCGGTCCATCGCGATCCTTCGATATGCCTCAGTCTTTTTTAAGCACTTTTTCGCCCCTTATTGCGACAGAGAGCATTTCTCTCTCTCTCTCTCTCTCTCTCTCTCTCTCTCTCGCTCTGGCTCTCGCTCTTGCTCTCCCTCTTCGGCTACTGTCCCATTCGCATGGATTCCAATAAAACTGAAACGAAGCCTCCACCCCAACCCATAAACCGCACTGTTAACGTTAATAGACGATGGAGATGATGAAAGGGGAGAGCACCCCATGCTCGTTGTATGGGCTTTAGAAGAGATCAAAGTCCTTTTTCTCTGTCTCTTTTATCCTCGTCACTCACGCGAGTTCCTTTCAGTGAATTGTACCTTTTCCTAAAATTATAGCACTTCGTAAAGCGTTTATGGAATTTCACTCGAACGCACTAAGTGAGAGATTAAGCCTGTCACTTCTGATACGTTCGTTCTTTTTTTTACTCGACCGATTACTTTTCAATTTTTGAACAATTATTTTTTGTCACTTACAATCCTGCACATTTTATGAGAATCAGGATTCCTGCTGGTTAACTATATTTACACATTTTTACTCATACATATCTATATATATATATATATATATATATATATATATATATATATATATATATATATATATATTACTCTCGATCGATTCTTGTTGCTTGACGGGCATCGAAATTCCAGCTCGATGTTATGACCAAAAAGAAATGGATGCCGAAATATATAAAAGTTTATCGTAAAATATATATACATGTGTGGAATATATACTTAATATATACTATGTTAAACTGATACCGATAGATATGCGGTTGGCGCACGGCTGTGGCAGTCACCGAAGTTAAGTAGCATTGAACGAGGTCAGTACTTGGTACGGTGACCGCTGAACCGCGCGCTGGCTGATGGTGTGTCGAATAGCTGAGCGGGTCGGAGGTCATCTTTCTAGAGTCTGGTGATTTTCTGTAGGAACCCCAAACTTTCTCGAAAGCACCAAGTGTATCGGTACAGGTTTGCTGCTTCAGTTTTCCTGTGCTCTTCTGTTAATGCGATACCAGTAGTAGAGTGCAAGTCGGCTGCGGACGCAATCCCAGTGATTACAAAAAATGACAAACAGTGAGGTCTAGTAAAATGATCGAGGAAAAGAGGGAAGGATCGAAAAAACCCAAAAGAGGATACTAATTTGAATAATAGTTATACTTAACATATTTTGAATATATTATTTTTTCCGCTTCTATATTTTCTATCGACAAAACCCAAAAGGGGATACTAATTTGAATAATAGTAATACTTAACATATTTTGAATATATAATTTTTTCCGCTTCTATATTTTGTATCGACAAAACCCAAAAGGGGATACTAATTTGAATAATAGTTATACTTAACATATTTTGAATATATAATTTTTTCCGCTTCTATATTTTCTATCGACAAAACCCAAAAGGGGATACTAATTTGAATAATAGTTATACTTAACATATTTTGAATATATAATTTTTTCCGCTTCTATATTTTCTATCGACAAAACCCAAAAGGGGATACTAATTTGAATAATAGTTATACTTAACATATTTTGAATATATAATTTTTTCCGCTTCTATATTTTCTATCGACAAAACCCAAAAGGGGATACTAATTTGAATAATAGTTATACTTAACATATTTTGAATATATAATTTTTTCCGCTTCTATATTTTCTATCGACAAAACCCAAAAGGGGATACTAATTTGAATAATAGTTATACTTAACATATTTTGAATATATAATTTTTTCCGCTTCTATATTTTGTATCGACAAAACCCAAAAGGGGATACTAATTTGAATAATAGTTATACTTAACATATTTTGAATATATAATTTTTTCCGCTTCTATATTTTCTATCGACAAAACCCAAAAGGGGATACTAATTTGAATAATAGTTATACTTAACATATTTTGAATATATAATTTTTTCCGCTTCTATATTTTGTATCGACAAAACCCAAAAGGGGATACTAATTTGAATAATAGTTATACTTAACATATTTTGAATATATAATTTTTTCCGCTTCTATATTTTCTATCGACAAAACCCAAAAGGGGATACTAATTTGAATAATAGTTATACTTAACATATTTTGAATATATAATTTTTTCCGCTTCTATATTTTCTATCGACAAAACCCAAAAGGGGATACTAATTTGAATAATAGTAATACTTAACATATTTTGAATATATAATTTTTTCCGCTTCTATATTTTCTATCGACAAAACCCAAAAGGGGATACTAATTTGAATAATAGTTATACTTAACATATTTTGAATATATAATTTTTTCCGCTTCTGTATTTTCTATATTTACGTATATTTCGCGTATAAATTATTTTCATACGGGTATGCATACATGAACGGTATATTTAAACCTCTTACTTTCGGCATTTTGGTTTTTTCCTTACTCTCTCATCGACGGATTATTTTTCAATCATTGAACAATTATTTCTTGTCACGATCGATACTCCTCGCTTGACGAGAGCTGAGATTCCCGCTGGATAACTATGTACATGCGTGTACGTTATATATATATATATATATATATATATATTCCAGGATTCGATGGGGTGTAAATCCTAGCATGTAATCCAACAAGCTCAGCTCATCGGATTCCAAATCTACGTAGCTGGTGCGGCGATAGCTCCAAGCTCACAAGTTTTCTTCTTACCAAGCAGGAAAGAGAGAGAGGAAGGAGAGAGTGAGAGAGAGAAAGCGTTGGCGGCGAGAAGCACAAGTGGTGCGAGACCACGCGGAGAAATGCCGAAAACGTGTTACGTGGCTTCGAGTCTCGTGGCTCGTGGAATCTCCTGGTCCACACTCTGTATATCTCTCCTCTCTCTTTGGAGATTTACTTTCTCTCTCTCTCTTTCTCTGCTCACATTCTCCCTCTCGCCACGCCTCACTTAGCTCCACCAAGTGGGTAAACCCTCCGCGAGCCTGGGCCGAGAATTCCCTCCGACGTCCCGTTTTCCTTCTAACTCGAGTGCACAAACTGCCAAGAGATTCGGTATACAGAAACAGTTGAGGAGAGAAAGCACACCGTGAAAGTGCCTGTCTATTCAATATACTTGAAGATTATTCAAGCTGCAACGCTGCTAGAAAATTTTACTGTATTTATTTATTTGTGTGAGTGAAAGAAAATATTTTCTGCTAATTCGAAGAAAATACGATTTAAAATGGACATGCCAGAATTTTTTTATCGTAATTTCGACAAGTCATCGCGAAAGAGAATAAAAGAACTTTTGAACTTTTGATTTTTTTTAGTTATTGAGAAAACTGCTGGCTAATTTATTGGGAACAATAAATCGATCTATGAGATCGTAAGAGAAAGGAAATAAAAGTTGCTTTTGTTGTTTTTTGGTCAGAATTTATTTAAACTCAAATGTCACGAACTTAACTAAATGTTCACATATTTTCAAACTCGGACTTTCAATTTTTGCTAATTCTTCCACGCACATCCCTTACTTTACTATTTTAGCAATTTGCCCTCGCAGCCCCAAAATTTGTAATATCTGGATGAATCAAGCAGCATTCTCTAAATCTACCCACTATCTTTTCTAAACACTGAAAATGAGCCTAAATTGGCCAGACGTAAGAAAATTAATGATTCCTTGAAAATCGGGATTTCTCGAAATTTGTAAATTTCGCAGCTGATCGAATTTTATCATATTTTCTTGTGGAAAAGTCAAAGGATTGTTGGATGCAAAAATTGTAGAAAATATAGTGTATTTTTTATTTACCAGTTGCCTATTTTAAATACGCCTAGTTTCGACTTAGTTAGAGGCAACATTTGAAATCCAATAGACACAATATTAAACCTGTACAAGCAATGGTCTGGGCGCCATCTAAAGAATCGTTCATGTCTCCACGACAACACGATTTTTCGACATTTTTCAGTTACTCAGTCGATTCTTAATCGATTTTTTATTGTGGAAAATTAAAAAAATTGTATGGAAGCAAAAAGTCGTGAAAATCTTAAGTACTTTTGTTTTCCGGTTATCTGTCAATGACGCGCCTGGTTTTGCATTAGACATAATATATCAAAATCACTAGCCGCATTATTACATCTGGTATAATGTATAAGCAGCGGTCTGAGCGTCATCTAGTGATAGAAGCGCTCGTATGGTCAGCCACGACTCTCGCCTGTCAGGCCTCCGGGATGGCTGACCTCGCCGGTTAGCCATTTCTGCTGCGTGTATCTATAGGTCGCTATGGTGTAGCCGCCGAATTCGTCGACAGCTTGTGGATAGGCTCGCGTTGATGCCATATACGCGGTAAACCGAGTCCTCGCGCATCTGTTATGCACGAGGAAAGTGGTTAAGCCGCGTATGCTGTCAGACGATATTCAGCGATGAGCGTAGCTAACGAGACTTATGGGCTATGACCTGTTAGTTGGTTATGCAAGTCGAAAATCAGCCAACTCGACGATATCATTGTCCTAAGTGCAGAATCGATGACTTAATAATGTTCATAAAATTGTTTATAAAATTGTGAATATTAAAAAAAAAAAAACATTTCGAAATGATATTTTAGCACAGCAACAATTAAATTTGTGGGCAACAAATTGATCATTTTCGTAGGTTATTTTACATTACGATTATTTTTGTGGTAAAATGATTATGTATGAAAAAAATGAAAAAATCAGTGAAGCATTATAATAAATCAGATCTCTACAATCAATGAATAAACTGAATGAAATGACAAAAACCATTAAATTTATCGTTGAATCCACTTTTATTTTAACTCTTAAACTGAATTTCCGCAAAGGGATGATTGTAGCAAGAGATAACACAGTTGTAGATACGAATCCAAAGTGCAAAGGTGTTTGAGGGCGATATCATCAAAGGGGCTCGCTTCGAGTTCAGGCCGATTGATCCAATTGATAAAGGGGCGCGAGGACGATTTCCCAGCCACAGCTCGACCATCGTGGCTCTCGCGTATATATATATATATATAGATACCTTCCTATTTCCTATCTGTAATTTCGCGGTACGTATACCCATAAAGCTCTCATATAATAGGCAGTACATAATGTACAATACATACACATACGAGTACGTATGTGCCTCGAGCAAATTCGGAGAGAATCACGAATCTCTCACGCCTTCGTTTATTGAAATATCCGACAGCCAATTGACGTTTGGAACGGAACTGTCGTTTCATAGCTCATGTCCCATGCTATTTCCTCGATAAGTATATCAATCAAATTCAATTTTTTTCTCACTCCCCATCCTTCATATATACTGATAAGGCACACAGAGGCGATTATAATGAAAAAAAAACATATTTTTCGTTCATTTTCATTAAAATTAATTTTATCACTGCAGATATTTTTTTAATAAATTTATTTTCAAAACTTTTTCTTCATTTCCAATCTCTAATAAATTCTATAAAGCTGGGCAAACACTTTAGTAATTTCAAAAAACTATTCTTGATTTGGTGATATTTTTATTTTAAAAAAATCATTGAGTATTTTCATTTGTTCTATGCGTCCTTTTAGGGTTTTCCTTCATTTATAAAATTATTTTAAGATCACTTTTGTCACGAAAACTCGCCAATTTTCATGGAAAATGCATCTTTAAAAATATTTAAGCGTAATTATCGTTAAAAACTAGCATAAGCTCCGCAAGCGAACTTGCCAAGTAAAATTGATCTAATATTATCGACTGGAGATAGAAATAGATGTGTAGCATACGCGGGCTCGGCGTATTTAAAAATCGACCCTGGCCAACGGTGTGGGATTTCTCGTCGTAATTGCACCATCGCGCAGACGCGTGTTAATGGCATCGGTAATTACTTTATACGCAGAGAGGCCTTTCCCTTCTTGCGCACATTCAACCTCATCCTTTTTTTTAGCATCTCGCCGATTATACGACTTGTGCCATACATATGTAAACACAGATCGAGCGTTGGACCCAATTACACAAAGTGCAAAGGTGAAAAAAGATCGTGAAAAAAAAAAAAAAAATTGGGTTCGTTAACCCCTTTATAGGAAAAAATGGAGGAGGCGAGTGAGAAAAAAATATCGTTTTTCATCATAAATCGTACAAAAAAAATCGAAATGTTCATTGACACGCGAGAAATATTAGTGTGCCAGCGAGATGGACCAAACTCGCTTATCGATCTGCGAAAATTCACTTTGCTTTCCATCACCATTGAGTTCAAACCTGCCCGCTTGTTTCCTAGTCGTAACAATAACGGTGATCGACGTATGGAGTTCCAAAATGGAAATAACGGGCAATGCCCGCCCTATGCAGGATGCATATGCTCGTATATGAGTGCATATATTTTAGAGTGCAATGAAATATCTCCGTTTGCAAAATTAATGAAAAAAATATAATTTTCCAAGAGTGCCCACTCTCGTGCCATCTCGTAGAGCTGATTTTAAAAATCATATAGCAAATATATCGTAACCGACCATATTCATTATTAAATCCTTTTAACCGCTGTGTTCCTACATGATCATTTTGGTGCTTCGCATATTAATTACATAATTATTATTACATATTTTACGACATTAATTATTAATATTATAATTATTACCATGAAAATTGAATTTGAAAAAAAAAACATCGAATGGATAATTTCGTAAACAGAAATTTAAAAAATCGTCTACTCGATGCTGCTTAGATTCGATTGTGCTTAGAGTTTTATACTTAATAGAATATGGTAGCAAAAATTGGTGCATCATTCCCACAACGACCACTTACATATTACGGGCCCATCAAGATTAGTTGGAGTCGCCCATAAAGGACATAGTATAAACCCAACGGTCGACTGATGCGGCAAACAGATATGCTCTTATCAATCTGTCTATGTGTAGCGTCGTGTAACCACGTAACATATACGCTCGTTCGTCGTTGCCCTGGCATATATTGTACATCAGAAGTTTCTTTCGCGTGCACATGTTGGAAAGCCGAGGATGAATCAAGCCAACTTCCATTGTGTTCATAGCCCAGCAATATCTCGATACAACGGAAATCCAGAATAGTTGGGACACTTTCTGTAATCCCTAAAATACTACGGAAGGATCTTGACCCAGTAGACTTCTATTAATCTTATTCGCGTATTCTTCGTCTATTCATTTGTTCGACGCATGCACCAAAAAATATCAACTACAGACGAAATAGCCGAATAACATCTGACAATATCTCAAAGGATTTTTGTTTTTTTTTTTTCAATAACTACAGAAACATTTATTCGTGTACTCAAAAACAGACCGCCCCTCCATAACCCCTTCTATCAATCATCCATCACTGTATTTTTCGCATGGCCTCGTAACGAAATAATGGAATAATCCTGAAATAGGCATTTCCGTTGATCGATTTTGTCAAAAGTTGTGCTACTATCTCATTTTCTCTGGTGTCCCAACTATTCTGGAGTTATCGTATATATATGTGGGCATGTAACGTTCTGCACAGAGTTTCCGGTTAGCCGTTGGTAAGGCTTCGCTGAATATATATAAGACAATATACGACCGTATAAAATCGATCCTCCAGACAAATTCACCGATGGGTTAATATCGAAGTTTCGAAACGTCGATCGAACGACGAGGAAGGAACTTATAAGAACAGGAGGAGACCAGGAGGGGGTTGTTGCGAAAACGGCCGATATACCAGAAAGTCACCCTTCTATTCGCTACTCCAGTCCTTCTTGTCTATATGTGTAGCCCACCATGCGCTCTCTCTCTCTCGACAAACTAAGATATTCCACGGATATTAAAACCGTGCAGAGCCTTTTCGAGGCCGTCACGAAAATTTTGCACTCATATACAGTCTTCCTACACATATGTATCTACAAAACTACGCAGTATACGAGACGTTAAAGTGGATACCCACACTCTGCACTCTACGATCTACAACTTTCCATATAACTTTTATAAATATATTCGAGTCTGGCGAAGAGTAGTGAAGCTTTCGAGTTTTAGGCTGTGGCAGACTGCGAGAGAATATTTATCGGGGAAAATAATAATTTAGCCTGTATATAGTATCATAGCAAATCTATATATTTATCGTTATATGTAGATGGATAAACTTTGAATTGGAATGTAGATTGGTCGTGGTTCAGAGTTGAAAATTGACGGTTTCGGTCAGAGTCATAGAGTCCTGCCTCAGGAATGAGGAGGAGAAAGGATGAGAAAGTGTATGGAGTTGTTGGATATTTGTGGATATAGAACCGTGTGTGGGGCGAAAAACCAACCGTTTCCAAACGACGGATACATGCTTTACCGAATGACGAGGGCAGGTCCACAAAACGAAACTTTAAACCAAATCCGTATTAGAGTTGACCCACGTGCTAGGTAGTGATATAGTTTTCTAACTAATAGGGTTAGCCAAGGGAACTATCCTAGCTACGATGAGAACAAGTGTGGCCTGGATGCTGGTAAAATGTACTCTTCCTTTTCCTCTTTCTCCCTCTCTCTCTCTCTCTCTCTCTCTCTCCCTCTCTCTCTCTCTCTCTTCTCTCTCTCTCTCTCTCT
>OY769910.1:14643159-14816259 GCA_963669185.1 Dyspetes luteomarginatus | reverse complement strand
TGCGTGTTGCTATTTTTTTTTATTTTTTTTTTCATCTGTCTATTTTTTTTTTGCGAAATTCATTATCCAGTTACTTTGTAGAAACAGTGATTAAAGAACTATACTCCAAATTACTTGAAGCGTCCTCTAAATTATTTAAAAGCGCAATATATACACTAAGCTAGCTCTACCATCATTAAATTGTTCCTAAAATGGTCAACCTAATACTCGTAAAATTTATCGCACACACTCAGAAAACTATGATATTCATCCAAAAAATAATAGAGGAAAATCCAACGAAATTGTTTTGTTAATGCATCAGTAAAAAATTATATTTCTGCAGATCCAAAGGGATTTTTTTGCCCATTTTTTAAACTACGAAGGGAGATAAAATGTAAAGGGATACGAAAGCACATTTTCATATTCATTTATATTTTATTTATTCTTGGATACATTTGCTCAAAGTGAATTAATAATCAAGTTTCATGTCCGAGACTCGAGAAAAGCTCCCTGAAGCTTTTCGTTGAATCCTGGTGTGGTCTTCCATTCTATTGTATATATATATATATATATATATATATCGCTTTTTCACGAGAAATATATATATATATATATTTCTCGTACTAGTAACGGCAAGTAATGTCCGCGAATAGAAAACCCTGGCGAGACTTAACTCCTCGTATACTTAGCTACCTCTCTGTTATATGCTGGTAAATTGGACGTTGGAATTGAGATTCTCCGCTGGTCTCAGAGGCCAGCCTGGAGGCTTTAATGACTCTCTTGCTGTCTTACCTCTCGTTTACAGTTCACCGTTACGTGATATTAAGGAGTTATACGATATACTAATACAGCTACAAAATTAGAGCAAACAGCAGTTTCAATTACTCGCTGTATATATATATATATATATATACATCGCGAAACTTTTTTTCCAACATTTTTTATCGTGCATTCAGCATGTAATACACGAGGGATAAATTTCGTTTTTTTTTTCCTTTCAAGTTCAATTTTGTCGGCAAACTGCTGGGACCGAAGGGAAATTCGCTAAAACGATTGCAGGAAGAAACTGGCTGTAAAATGGCTGTCCTTGGACGAGGATCTATGAAGGATCGACAAAAGGTAAGACCGAGAGAGATAAATGTTTTCTTTAAATCAACACGATATCCTCTGGAGAATGCTAAACGATCAATAAACACTCTTTCAAATATATTAGAGACGGTTTATGAACTAATAAAAGTTATAACGTTGTTGCAGTATTGAATATATATTTGTTGAGCTTATAAATTATTTGTTATGTTGAATTAAGTATAAAAGGGTTTTCGATTAATTCATAAGCTTTTTACAGCATTACCCCGAGGATAAAATAATTTTTACGACCTTATTTAAATTTTTTTAACCAATAGAGCAAATCGCACATAAGTTACACATTATTTTTCGTTCGAATCAACCTTGCAAATCGATTGCAAAACACAAGCAAATTTTGCACCTCGTTAAATATCACGAAACGAGCAAGATTAATTTGTTCACGTTTGAATTTGTTAGCATGGATTCCAACTTTAAGCCTGGTTTATCAAATGGCTGCGTGCCAGAGGCCTTTTGAACATATTCGCTCGGGACTTGTGATCATTCAAAATACTTTCTGGCGCTTGAGTCTTGCTTAGATAGTAAATATAAATATTTTTTTTTTGTACATTGCAACTATGACGTATAAAAATATAAAAGTTATATTTTTAGTTATAGTTATTTTAGTTTTTAATCCAATTATATTTAATTATATTATATAAGCTATAAAAAAAGTTACTCGGCCATAATAAAGCCATTTAAAAATTTGTCAATCATAAAATTGTTAATCATAAAATTACTGTTAATTCTTCGTTATTTCACACATGCCCGATACCCATCTTTAATCCTCTCCCTATACCACCATTTCACATTTTTTTCACTTCCTCTCTTAACATATATACTCCATAACTAAACGCATATCAATTACGCAATCCAAATATCCGGGTCAACAAATTCGTATTCGATGCATGGAATCGTTCTCCCATTTACTAGCCTCTGGCATTTATTTCTGGCAGTATTACGCAGCATCGATTTCGATGGATGAACAGATACAAAATGACCAGTACAGTATATACATATACATGCACATATAAATATATATATAAATATATATATAAATATATATATATATATATATATATATATATACACATATACATATATATATAAATATATATATATATATATATATATGCATATACATATATATATATTCAAGCGAATCATACGATCGTTCATGCGTTACTCGTCGATATGCAATTCCACGTTCTGTGGCCAACATGCATACAGTGTTCTATTATCTTCCTAATTCAGATGCAACATACCGGTTACAATTCTCATTGTTGTCATATTCAACGTTAACCGAATTTTCAATCGATTTATTCCAGATATATCCGAATGTTTGACGTGTTTTACTGATATGAAATGACTAGAAAGGTTTCGCGTCTGGTTGATAAAAAAATTTCGCTCTCACACGTTCAATGAATAACACGTGAGAGTCAAGAACGAAGTTGTCGCCCAAGTTAAGCCCCAAATTATTGTCAATTTGATGTAAAACGGGCACTGGCTCACTATACTGCAGAAACATCCCCTAACCACTTTGATACCTTGTGGAGACTTTGGACTTTCGTTCCACTTTCTCTCTCTCTCTCTCTCTCTCTCTCTCTCTCTCTCTCTCTCTCTCCCTCCTTCCCTTCTCTCTCTATCTTTCTCTTTCCCTTCACTCTCTATCTTCCTCTTTCCCTTCTCTCTCTATCTTCCTCTTCCTATCTCTCATTACTAATTGTAAGCTACCCTTGCCTTATATGTGGTGTGTTTCTGTCCATATACATATATATATGTATATACTCAAATTGTACCCTCATGCTATATACATATTTATACACGATAAGAGATATGTCTACGGATCTCGTACGAAAAGCTTGCCTTCGCCGCTTCGTGAGCTCAACGATGTGACTTTAATTGCTTCCTTAATTAAAAGCTGTACGTCTCACTCCAAGGTGCGGATGTCCAAGGTGCTGTGCCATAAAATCTTGAGACCGGAAAATCCTCACGAACCGGCAGGCTGCACCGGAATGTAAACTATATCTATATACTTCTCTCACGTTGCTCCGGTGATTGTCCAATGGAAAAATTATTATGATTATTTTATTTTTTTTGTCACACCCTAGATCTAAGATGAATTTGGCTTTTCATGCTGGGAATCAGTCTGAGCATCAATGAATAAATCTCACTGAAAATAGCATTCAAATGAAAAATTATTCAATATAATTTAATGAAGACATTTTTTACTTTTTCCATTATGCCTTTATTTTGGCTAGTAATAATTTTTAGAACATTTATTCACGTTTTAATTGGCTAAGACATTATTTTGAGGCATTTTTCATTCTAATTATGAACATTTCTTATGACAGAAATATATAGTAATACATTTTTGGCTTAATTCATACAATCTTGTATTCGTATAATAAGAGAATTTGCCCCTGAGGTAAATCGTACTTCATAAGTGAAATGATGGTTATAAATCCAATTAGAGCGACAAGCATTAGGTTCACGAGGTCGTTTTCAGAGAGCACGAGAGAGAGAGATACAGAGACAGAGAGAGAGCAACAACGATTCCACCATCCACCGTATCTGGGATATAATACACTTTTGCGCTCCACTGGGATGCAAATGCACCGAGTACAAAGAGCTCACTTGCAACGTACCCTGCGGTCTCTTACTCTCACTCAGTCGCTAATTCGATTTACAGCCTGTGAGACGGTGCACAATTAATGTGCATGAAATTGGTATCAATTATTAGTAATCATTGGAAGCGCTCTCCCCCTCCCTCCCTCCCCCCCCCCTCTCTCTCTCTCTCTCTCTCTCTCTCTCTCTCTCTCCCCCTCTCTCCCCCCCTCTCTCTTTCTCTCTGTGTTTCTCTCTCCGTTCCATATTGCAAGGAAGGGGAACAGATCCTTTGTGTAATTCATAAAGAAATTATTAATATAACTGTACAATGAAGATTCTCATATCGCGTTTCGAGTTCGATCAGCTAATAAACCTTTCGAGCGGAGAATTAAAAAAAAAAAATTTAACAATGATTAATTAGCACATCAGAAGAAGGATGGATTTAAATAACTTTGTTTCATTTCTCATTCCAGGAACGTTCTATCTCGAAAGAACTAAAATATCTTTTTAAATGATAAAATTTGCTCTATTTTCGCAAGTGTTTTTTTATGCAAACCCAAATTATCGTGGAGGGAAAAAAATTATATGCCAAATATATGAAAAATATTCTATATTTTTATAACGTATATTTTGTGATAATATTATTTAAATAGTTCAGGATATATTTTTGCACATATATATATATATTTCTTTTCCATGAGGGTAACTTTATACGTCTTAATCTGATATATATATAAATATGTACGAGATAAACGGAACGATCCTCGTTATAAATATGTACAATTTTTCGGTTAACAGGAGGAAGAGCTCAGAGTCAGTGGAGATCCAAAATTCTCACATCTCATGGAAGATTTACACGTTGAAATATCTGCATTCGCAACACCGGCGGAAGCTCATGCACGAATCGCATGGGCACTGGCAGAAGTGGGTCGGTTCCTCGTTCCGGTAAGCGAAAGAAACTTTCACCTAGAACAAATTTATAAATTTTACACATACACATTCACCCGAATACACACAGATAAAATTTTGCTCATGTGATGCGCATGTTTTTATATTAAAGTTTTTCATTAAAGTTCAGTAGTAAATCCAACTAATATTTCCTAACCACCGGCCTAAAAAATTACTCAAGGCCAAGAATATGCATAATATTTGCTCACAGAAAGAAAATATATGCAAGATATGTCTTAAATGTAATGAAATAATTTTATAGACATTCATAGTAATAATAATAATAATCATTTCATATAAATATATCGAATATATTTTCGACAAAAATTTGTATATGTCTGATGTATTTTTTTATATTTCTTTTCCATGGGCACTGCAAGCAAATTGGCAAAAATTTAATATCATTATGGTCCAATTTTTATTGTTAAATTGTCACATATAACATAAATTTCCCTTTCCAATACCAAAACCGCAATTTCCAAACCATCAAAACTTCCCATTACGGCGAATTCCATCAGTCTGAATTTGACAATAGCGAACGAATTTTCACGTCACGAGAACCACCAATGTTCAATCGAGCTACGTCAAAATTTCACAACGCAATTCAGTCTCATCGAATATTTTCCTGTTTACGGGATATAAATGATATTTATTTTACAATTTCCGTGCTCGGTAAGCTTTGAGGTAAATTTTTGATTCTAAACCGTATTGGTCAAGGTGGTCGCATGGTTTTGGGATGGGTTACAAACGTAATTTGTCAAAAGCATTAGTTGAATTACATAATTGATTAATTTAAAACATACACACGCAGACACACACATGAAAAATAAAAATTGCTTGAACCAGAGTAGGGAAAGCGTCCCAATAGTCAGACACACCATGTTAATCTATACCTGTATATATTAGGGGTGTACCGAAAAGTCATTTCGTTTTTTTTTAACCCTTATTAGGATTATTTATATGTATTTTTATTACTATTGACAAATAAAGTATTATAATTAAAACGCAAAGATTTTCCGGTGCCCCTAATATTTCTCGCCAAAGGTTGTTGAGCATTAGGCGTCTGACTATTGGGGCGCTTATCCTATACCCCAATATGCACTCAGATAAAAATAAGGTACTGAGAACTATAAATCGACCACGATGTATTTATAATTTATTTAACTGTATTATTTAAAGTTGTGTTAATTGTTTTGCATCGATTTTTAAACAATTGTATAAACTATTAAAATAGTTATATAAAATAGGGAATCGTAGAAAAGTGATTGAAGAAAAATCGTAAAAAATCTGAAAGTTTTCACGTCGCAATAACTATAATTATTCTAACGCATAATAGCGAAACGAATAAGAAATAGTTGGATAAGCTACAAAAACCGTTTATTTAATTATAAAATCACTGTTATCACTTAATAGTCAACGATACCACTAAAATTTCTGTGAGTCTGAAAATTTTGCGATCGAAATTGGTTCCATTTTTGTCTTTCTTTCATAAGATTGGCCTTTGATTTACGTTTTTTTATACTTACGTTGTCGCTTATAAAATTCGAGAGTGTTTTTTTTTTTTCGGGCGACAAAAATAATATCTCATAGACACTTTTACTGCTGATTAAAAAGATATTTTAAGTAACAACTGCATTGTAAGAATCGATGTTATAATACGAGCTTAAAATATTTTTTTTATTTCAATTTAGTGTCACCAACTTTTTATAAAATTTATTACGAGTTGGCCAAAATTAATAATCGACCTCACTTTTTTTTTAATCGCAGTATAAAAATCTTTAAATTTGCCTGTTCATCGGAGGAGCCATCAAACCTTTCTCGACGGTGATATATAGTGCAATGATTTTTTATTAATAAAAACGGCACATTGTTTATTCTTGATTCGTCATTGATGGCAAATTTTCCATGGTTTTGTGCGCGTTTTTATACGAACTTGGTGCGAAACATTGTTTAACAGCGTAACGTAGCTGATTTTTTTTTTTTTTTGCTTCAATATCAAAATCCAGACAACGGTAGAAAAGCTTTTTCTTCACTCGCATTCCCGAAGCGAATTCAAAAGGTACGAACAACGAGGCTGGCAAATGTTCCGGATCCGGGCTTTTGACTCTCTCGTGTCTCTGTATGTATGTATTACGTATATATGTGAACGCTGAACGAAACAAAGAACGGTTTGCATTCATTGAGCTGGGCTCACTCGGTGTGCTTGCAGTCTAAACACAACCGCAAGGGAAACCACCGACGTTCTCTCTGCGCCCACATAATTATAATTTCTGCTCACACACACACACACACACACGTACACAAAGCTCACGTGAAGGCCACACGAGGTAAATTCGCCAAAGGTGGGCGAGAAACTCCCAGAATTCCTCGACATTCCGGAACTCGTTGTAGTTATAACTGACGAATTAATTTATTATCATCTCGTTAATTAGTTGTATAATATTTCAATTCTAAATCTCGTAGATTCTCTCAAAAAGGCACAAATTGATGTAGAAAAATTCACGGATTGAAGCGAAATTTAAGGTACTTCATTTTTTAGTTATACAAAAAAAAAACTTGCAAGTTTTGTTTCGGCATAAAAGATTTTTTTATGGTTTCTCGGCAATGACCATTGTTTCTACTTCCGGTATTATTCGACAATCCTTAAAAATCAGTCTAACATTCTCATCGACTAATTCTCGTACGTGAACAAAATTTAAGTCCAATATATTTCTCGCTCTTGTGGTTCGTAATATTCTTCTCGACCGTATATTACTTCACTTTTTGCCCACTTGTATCCTCATTGACATTGCCGTAATTGCCTGATATCAATTAACTTCACTCTGTTTCGGAGTTTAATGGAAGAAGAAAAAAATATGTCCCGAGCGAGAAGGAAATATACGATGGCTATAAAGGATGGTAGAAATGGAAAGAGAGAGATTCTCCTTTTTTTCCTCAATACCAGATGAGAGTATCCTGTATATATATATATATATATATATATATATATATATATATATATATATATATATATATATACATACATACGTCCTCTATATATAGAGGACGAGTGTGCAGTGCTGATTCTGTTCCTGACTGGATGCTACTGGATGGTCGATGCAATTATCGTCCAATCAGTCGAATCTCGAAATGGTGGATAGGAGCAATCGAAAGCTTGGGAAATTTAGTAATTATCCGAGGCTTATCTGCGCCATCTTCAATAGTAAATGCAACAGACTTTAACATGTCCATTTACACATTACTGAGCCGCTTTATCGAAATTTGAAAAGATTTCCTATTCGATTTATAAATTTTCATTTATTCACTTTTATAGTGTTCGACAAGTGCCTTTATTTTATTTATTTCTCAATCTGATTGTTTTAAAATATTTTATAAACGTTCCCTTATCTTTAAATTTCTTTATTTTATATTATTTTATTTCATTGATACCGAAAATATCTGTAAAAAAAAATCTTTTATAAATATTCATTTCACTGATCACAAGTATCAGTACAATATTTTATTTTATTTATTTTTAAGATTTTTCTGGAAGGATATTTATCGGAAAATGTATTCTGGTCTCAGCTATTCGTCCATTACCTCATATTCCATCAATTTACTCCCAAAGATGGGACGACACCAAGCACACTAAAATAGGACGTGAGAGACTTTTCGTTAACGAAACTTTCACGAGATATTGAGGGCAAGGGCAAGGGCGTGGATGTAATTACGAAGGTGGCCAGTAAACGACACGTAGGATGATAAATGTTATATAATTTTTTTAGGATTACAACGACGACATAAGACAGGAACAAATGTGGGAGATGCAAGTACTGAGCACACAGCAGGGTCGTGAGGGCTCGTATCAGACAACAGACGCACCGTCGAGTCCCGAGACAGGCTCCGAGGCAGCGAGTTCGCCCACTTCGAGCATCACAGTGAACTCTCTCGAGGGACAAGAATCTTCAGCACCGAGGCCAAGTCCCTCACCTCCCCATCTAACAAATCCGAAGACTCAGGGTGCACCACTTTTGACTGTGACGTCGACCCTAGGTGAGCATCTGCGGAGATTTTAACTTTAGAAGTGGCACTTTCAAAGGCTTTCAGTATATATACAGACATATCCCTTTAGAGACATAGAAATCTCTTTCGCTCTCTTCACTCTCCCACGCTCTTTCAGTCTATAGAAATTCTCTGTACAATAGAATATCGATCGTGGTAACAATTCGAGATTAAAAATAATTCTACTGTCCATATATACATATATGTATAAAAGTGTCCGTAGGGGTCCAAACCCTCCCACGTTACTTTTATTCTTCTGTCATTTTCCAAAATCATCAAATTCTAAATGAAATAAGAAATAAATTTGTTCCATTCAACGAGTTTCACAACAACGAAAAGCAGCTCAACAATGCATATAAAACGGTGAGACTTTTTCATAGGGGAGAGTGAGCCACAACAATGTAAAATTTGTTTCTAATTCTTTTGTTACCTTCATTCTCATAAAAAATTGCTATTGTTATCTACATAATTCGAGAGTCCCTGAGCAAAAACATTTCATACATTTTCAATATAAAAGATATAATTTTCTCGAAATAAAACTTAACCCTCTGGTCTAACACACCTGGGTCACCCGACAGCACTGTGCATTTCAACATGGAGACAGAAAATGGTGTAGACCATATATACATATATATATAAAAGTGTCCGCAGGGGGTCCAAACCCTCCCACGTTACTTTTATTCTTCTGTCATTTTCCAAAATCATCAAATTCTAAATGAAATAAGAAATAAATTTGGTCCATTCAACGAGTTTCGCAACAACGAAAAGCAGCTCAACAATGTATATAAAACGGTGAGACTTTTTCATAGGGGAGAGTGAGCCACAACAATGTAAAATTTATTTCTAATTCTTTTGTTACCTTCATTCTCATAAAAAATTGCTATTGTTATCTACATAATTCGAGAGTCCCTGAGCAAAAACATTTCATACATTTTCAATATAAAAGATATAATTTTCTCGAAATAAAACTTAACCCTCTGGTCTAACACACCTGGGTCACCCGACAGCACTGTGCATTTCAACATGGAGACAGAAAATGGTGTAGACCATATATACATATATATATAAAAGTGTCCGCAGGGGGTCCAAACCCTCCCACGTTACTTTTATTCTTCTGTCATTTTCCAAAATCATCAAATTCTAAATGAAATAAGAAATAAATTTGTTCCATTCAACGAGTTTCACAACAACGAAAAGCAGCTCAACAATGTATATAAAACGGTGAGACTTTTTCATAGGGGAGAGTGAGCCACAACAATGTCAAATTTCTTTTTAATCTTTTACCTAACCTTCATTCTCGTAAAAAATTGTTATTGTTATCTACATAATTCGAGAGTCCCTGAGCAAAAACATTTCATACATTTTCAATATAAAAGATATAATTTTCTTGAAATAAAACTTAACCCTCTGGTCTAATACACCTGGGTCACCCGACAGCACTGTGCATTTCAACATGGAGACAGAAAATGGTGGCGAGTTAATTCATGTGCCGGGGCACGATTTTTCATTCGAGCACAGGATTCTCCTATAAAAATTTTCCTTTGAATTTCATTTTTTTTTTCTGACAGGCAAATCGCATCTGTTGTGTCTTTAACTATCTTATTCCACTTATTCAGGTAAAACAAGAGGAAAGTTTTCGATTACATAACTTATAACAGTTGTACAATTTTTTTTCGTTAGTAATTTGGGTTAAATTCGCCACGTCACATTTTATCCAACTCAAGCATGCATTGCATGACGTAAAAAATAATTTTTCTATTGCATATATAAATAAAAAAACTCGATTAATCGAATTTCAACAGCTAATGTTCTCCTCTCGGCATACCCATCATTGGTTTCTCCTTACCTTTCATATATATATATATATATGTATATGTATAAATGATGTAGCAAAAGTAATATTTCTACTTAAAAAAATAGAGTTCAATCGATCCAGTTCCCAAAATGTTTCACACCAGGCGAGTTATTCCCCGACAAAGACCTCTCTGACACTCTCTAGTTTTTTGCTCTTCTTCTTTTGCAAGGTTTTTTTTTCTTCTCTCAATTTTTCTCCTTTCTCCTCTCTCTCTCTCACTCTCTCTCTCTTCCTCTCATGAGGGTTTTAGTCGAGACACGATTTTATCAGAGTGTCATTTCCGTGTGTTGACAGGGGGTCGAAAACGACCGCTGTTGCCCGGAGCGAGGCCCGCAATGTCACCAACGAAACGTACCGTAATGTCACTCCTTGCACGTGCACGTGCCGCCCAAAACAAAGAGCCACTACAGCCACCGCCTTCAATTGTTGGTGTGAACGCTCATCCACAGTCACCAAACTCACTCATACAGGCGACACTTCAGATGCCAGTGAGTGGTGGTGGCTGCTTGCAGCCGGCAACCACCCAGCAAATATCCCAACAGGTGATAAGTGCCGCAGGTGTTGGACAACAGCAGATTCAACCCCAGCAGCTTCAGCTTCTGGGACAATCGGTGTCTCAGCAAACGGCTCAACATACCGCAGCTTCCCAACAACGTCAGTCCATAATACCACACCACTCACAGCACCAAGTATTACCACCAGCGTTACATGGCCTGATACATGCACAGTGAGTATTTTAATAGCGATGAATTTCGGAAAATTAATAAAAAATAAATACAATTTCAACTAGTTTTTACTAACCCTGGAAAACTATACATAATTTTTGTTTTTTTTTCCTTAAATTCACACTCTACATTAGTCTGATCGACTTGGCTATGAGTTTTGTGAGTCTTCGGGAAATTAAAATGACGCACTTTCGCAATTACAACTCAAAAATTCAAAAATTCCTACAAAAAAACCAATTAAAAAATTGATATAATACCGGGACAAAATTCTAGGAGGAAATTTAATTAACTCAGAGCGTAGAATCAATTTAATCATATTTGGAACGTGCGTTTGTTTGTGATAAAAAAATTTGTTCGCAAGTATTTTTAAAATTCTGTCTAGCAACCCTCGCAATTTTTTTCTACTTTCAAATTAACACTCTACATTCCCTGCGCAGTTAGAATTCAAAAATTCAAAAATTTCGACTACACGTACCTGATACATGCACAGTGAGTATCTTAATAGCGATGAATTTCGGAAAATTAATAAAAAATAAAAAATAAATACAATTTCAACTAGTTTTTACTAACCCTGCAAAACTATACGTAATTTTTGTTTTTTTTTTCCCTTAAATTCACACTCTACATTAGTCTGATCGACTTGGCTATGAGTTTTGTGAGTCTTCGCCAAATTAAAATGAGCCACTTGTGCAATTACAACTCAAAAATTCAAAAATTCCTACAAAAAAACCAATTAAAAAATTGATATAATACCGGGACAAAATTCTAGGAGGAAATTTAATTAACTCAGAGCGTAGAATCAATTTAATCATATTTGGAACGTGCGTGTGTTTGTGATAAAAAAAATTGATCTTCGCAAGTATTTTTAAAATTCTGTCTAGCAACCCTCGCAATTTTTTTCTACTTTTAAATTAACACTCTACATTCCCTGCGCAGTTAGAATTCAAAAATTCAAAAATTTCGACTACACGTACCTGATACATGCACAGTGAGTATCTTAATAGCGATGAATTTCGGAAAATTAATAAAAAATAAAAAATAAATACAATTTCAACTAGTTTTTACTAACCCTGGAAAACTATACATAATTTTTGTTTTTTTTTTTCCTTAAATTCACACTCTACATTAGTCTGATCGACTTGGCTATGAGTTTTGTGAGTCTTCGCCAAATTAAAATGAGCCACTTGTGCAATTACAACTCAAAAATTCAAAATTCCTACAAAAAAACCAATTAAAAAATTGATATAATACCGGGACAAAATTCTAGGAGGAAATTTAATTAACTCAGAGCGTAGAATCAATTTAATCATATTTGGAACGTGCGTGTGTTTGTGATAAAAAAAATTGATCTTCGCAAGTATTTTTAAAATTCTGTCCAGCAACCCTCGCAATTTTTTTCTACTTTTAAATTAACACTCTACATTCCCTGCGCAGTTAGAATTGAAAAATTCAAAAATTTCGACAAGAAAATCCATAAAAAAAAACTGATATAATATCGGGACGAAATGCTAGAAGGAAATTTAATCAACTCAGAGCGTACATGATTGTACGCTATATTGATATATAACCGTATTTGGGATATGTATATGTGTGTGTGATAAAAATATGTGGACCACTCGAGTATTCTTAAATTTCTGCCAAGCAACCCTCACCATTTTTTTCCCACCCCTATATTTTGCCAGCCCTCGTTTAAATTTCTGTACCTCGGCGTGTATAAACGCTGAAAGCTGTAAAAAGCTCTCTGTAGTGTCGTTAGGCCAAAGTGAAATGTGCACAGATGATACATCTCTTCCTTTGGAATTTCCGCACACTCGACTAGCAGTTGAGATGAGGCTTGTTAGCATGCGCGGATGACATGATCGAATTAACTTTGACGCGTGAGCATCCTCATCTTCTTCGTCTACTCGTTGCTAATTTTCCTGCATTATTCTTGATAAAGTAGGGAAAAAAGATTTAAAAGAAAGAAAACGAATTTATTAGACTGAGAGCTCAATATATATATATATATAATAGATGCACATACTAACCAGGCTCAAAGGAAACGAGTAGTTCGAGTCAGCGTCGGGTCTGACCATGAGGACGATTTATCCACCAACATTTTCTACTCTCGTGATACATTTATCACAGTATTTTAAGTCCAAATCGACGAGATCGGCTCATGACGAGATCATGACCACCCTCATAATTAATTTTCCAATTTTCCCTCCATTATATTTTTATCAAAACACGAATAAATATTCCACGCGTATTTTTCGATTTTTCCAAAAATCAATTCACTCAGTACCAGCGAAGATTTTATTTAAAACTATTGAAATTTCTTTATTTATTAAAAAATATAACGAAAAAAAAGTTTAAAAAATATTTGCATCGACAACTGCAGAACAAATTTTTAAAAAGATCTGAAATTTCAGGATATTTGATGCGATTTGATTTTTTGTATTATCCCAAAAGATGCTAAAGAGAAGAAAATCTAAAAAATAATGAGGTTCGATTTTTGACTTGGAATGTCCCATACACTTTTGGACATCGGAGCATTTGTTACTTTACCGTGTACAGAAAATATAAACACCAGCCAACAGCTGAACAGCGGGGCAACGTTTTCCTCTAATTAAAGTGTTGCCCTTCGAACAACTGTTTCAGGAGGGCTGCCGGTGGGCCGACGGTGGTACCGATGCTACGAGAGGATTTCATGACAGGAGTGAACCTCGTTTAAATTTTTACGTGCACCAGGTCCAAAATTTCCATATAGCGTGAATTTTCGTATATAATAATAGTAATAATAATAATATTAGGGATTAATTAAAAAGAGGCGAAAATAATTAGCGGCGTTATCAGCCGTGATCCGTATCGATCCATGAGCAAGGAAGAATTTTGAAAAAACAAGTTAAGAGAAAAAACTTAAAATTGGCCTCAATATTTAACGAGCCTACGAATTACGAGGCTGGTAAAAAAAAAAAAATCGCAGAGATTTAAAAAAATACTTTTGGTGTGATAAGCGCATTGATACTACATAGAAAATTACACATATGATAATATATAAATATATGCATCGTTTAATTTTCGTCGTTTCGACGCTTTAAAGTTTATATTAAAACGTTACGAGAATAAACACATAAAAAAAAACAAAAAAAACAGACACGATCACAGAGACAGAAATACAAATAAAATACACGAATAAATTACTCGAGTGCCAACGAGCCCAATTCTTATAAGTAAATTCAGTCCAATCTAAAAAGGTGGCCGGAGGAAAAAAGCCAAGATGAAGGACAAACGAATTTGTACAAAGCTCGCACGTTTGCTATCTTTGTTTGAGCATAAACGAGAAACGTCAAATCGTTTTTTTTTTTTTTTTGCTTTTTTTTTCGTTACTTTTTTTTAACTTGATGGGAAAAGCACAAGCCTGCGAGCCAGCGAGTAGTCGAAAAAAATATATATGAATAAACATATATATATATATATATATACATACAACACCCGCTAAACCTGCGAAAGTATTACGAATATATTATGTACGTAATTTTTGTTATGTCGTACACGAATATTCGAATATCGAAATGACAAAGCGAGTATTAGGAATTTTAATCGAGGAATCGATTTATATTGACGCGTTCATCGAAATATCTGATTATGATTAATTGGAGATAAGATGCAAAAAAAAAAAAAAAAATGTGGCAAATTTGTCGAAAATATTATTCGTGTAATAGAAATTTTATTAGTAAGTAACGGCCACGCCCGGAAAAAAAAAAATAAATAATTCGGCCCATAAAATGTCGCTGTTATTGGTGTCGACCTCATCAGCAGAGCTACAAAAGTATTGAATCAATCGATGTGTGTCTCATTTAAATTTCAACTTGATAAAAGTGCACGAATCTACGGGGAAAAAAAAGCTCGACAAAAACAATGAAAAATAATAATTTAACATATCATTGCCTCTGTATTTTTTTCCTCGATCCACCCGAGGATCGTCCAATCGAGCTTGTCAGCAAGCTCGAAAAAGAAGAAGATGAAGAAAGAAGAAAACATTTTTTTTAACATTCTATAATGTATTAATCGACTCATCGGCTCTAAATATATTGTAATAATATATAAATGTATATCGAATCATGCTCGTTCAAGGCTCATTCAAAACTACAGATTTATGTGTAATATGTATTTTTTAAATAAAAAAATAAAAGAAAATGACGAAAGAAGATAAAAGAAGGAATAAAATAACGGAAAAAGTCACCGCGAGTGTTTCGAGTTGTTTTTGATCGCGAGCTATCGAACAGAGTCGAAATAATTGAAAAAGATAACGAAAATATTGAGCCGAAGCTTTTTCTTCTTCTCTCAGTCCGTATACTATATATGTATATTATTAATTGCAGAAAAAATAATTATATGTATACTTCGCGAAGCGACCGCGCACTGTACACATATGAAATTGTTGCTCTTATAATGAGAAGAGGGGAAAAAATAAGTAAGAAAAAGAAATAATTAAAAGCCAATTATTGTACATAATTATAGATAAAATATAATACTCAACGAGGGCCGTATGAAAAACTGGCGTATTTGCACGGACCAATCAGCTTATGTTTTAGATTATTCCCTTCTCTGTGTCACCCTCCAATAATCATGGATTTTTTTTTTTTTTTTCGTAATTATTACGATAAATATCCTTTAATATTGTAAAATAATCAATTGATGAATTATCGAGACGTGTAAAAGAGAGAAAAAAAAAATTACATCTCTCTAATTCTTCGGAATTTTTATTGGGAGAAAAGAATTATTTGAGAAAAAATATTATTGGATTTATATCATTTGTTATTGTAACTCGAAGATTTAATATTTAAACTTCAATAGTTTATATTGAAATCTAATAATATTTTCATACCCAAGTAATTGTTTTCTTCAGCCCCGAAAATTATTGGCTTTTTTAATGTGCTCTGTATAGACTTACTGACCCGAGGCTAAAATTCTTCGATGTGTATTTTATAGATGAGTTAAGTCTAAATGTGCCATCTATTCTGTATAAACCCAAAATTTTCTCGTATATCGAACGAGAGATCGAGCGAGGAAAAAGTTACATGTAAATTGAGAATGATTCACGTACAAAATTAACTCCAATGATAATTTGAGGACATCGTAATACAGGACAAATCTCAAAAATATTGACTGTATTAAAGATTAAAAAATTTAATTCAATCAATAATATAATGCAGAAAGTCACTGGTGAAGCGATTTTTGAAAAATTCGCTTATCAAAATTAATGAATTTGGATATAAAACAATTATACATTTTTTTCGTTGTCAACTGTAATAGCAGATAACTTTGAATTTTTTTATTTTTATTTTTAATTAAGATTTCTGTTTTTGTACTTATGAATCTGGTCAGTTTTGAAAAAAAAAATTGCGTACAGTACTTAAAATATTTTAAAGACGTCACAACTTCTCGAAGGTAAATTGAGGTCCTCCAAAAAAACTTTGAGACAAGTTTTAGAAATTTTCAGAAAGAGGAAATACTGATGATATTTTGAATAGTATCAAATACCTCAAAAGTATTATAAAAATATGAACGTAGTCTTTAACCCTCAATCTGTACTCTGAGCCGGCACAATCGGAATTACTGTCTTCAATTTATCTTAAGTGAGAAATTTTGTATTAAAAAAAAAACTTGACACTCAACTTTAGTTACTATTGAAACATTTTCTAAAGATTTTAGAAAGTGAGCTAGAATTTTTGTGGATTTTTTTGAACGCCTAAAACGCGAAATACTTTCGTTCGTACTTTCTGAGTACCAAAAATGAGTTCCAACTTATCTCTTAATTTTTATTGAATATAAAAATTGAATTATTATTTATTTTTTTATGTGAGTGTGTACGTAAAGCATCCTCAACAAAAAAAAAAGCACCTAAATTTTCTCATTGGATGATGTAACTTGTCGATGGTTCTTAAACGTCCAAGCTCTCCAGCTGAGGCCATAAAGAAAGTCTCGACCTTTACCCTCTCGGTCCATCGTTCATTTTACCGAGGCAAAGAAAATCCAGGCCAGTCTGCATGTTTTGCTCCTTACAGTCCTAATTGGACTGGTAAAAAAGTTTTTTACCACTCCAATACCAGAATTTCGACGGTACGAGAGATTTGCACACACAGGCAAAATTCAACTGCAATCAATTATGAAATGATGACAACAAATTTATATAATTTATGCAACTATTTTTATAATAAAAAGTTGCGCGTGAAAAAATAATTACATAAGCTATCATTTTGTATGAAAATCAACCATGAGATGGCAACAAGAAATGTATAGTTTATCCAATTATTTTTTAGCCAAAAAGTGCAAAATTTTTACTATCAAATATTGAAACCATTATAATGATTATATACTAACTATCACATATTCAATTGAATGATAATAATTTAACTACTTTATGGTGAAAAAGTGGCAACATTTCACTATAAAATAATTAAATGTCAAATATAAAAATGTTCTCATCACTTGATAAATAATTGTGACTATTGCAATTTCTCTGAGTGGGTTAATCTTCTATGCTTTAGATTATAGATTTGAGAAGTAATGTATTTTATAATCCACGATAAAAAAAAACAAAGGTGCTTTGACAACAGAAAAAAAAAACAAGGAAGAAAAACAAAACTTGTAGCCCTCTTATAATGTCCTATATGTATGTATTTATATCCTTTCCCACCCCTAATAATCCGGAGGTTACGCTGTCATGAAACTCAAATTCTAAAGATGTGTTATCAAGGCGAGAACACGAGCAGATACGAGCCACGAAAACACGAGAGAGTCTTGGTGTGATATTTTTTGAACTAACGATTAAAACGGGCATATTAATCGAGAAAAAGTTTTTTTCTTTGACGAAAAAAAATACATAACTACTATATTAATAAATATATATATATAATGTTAATAAATCTATATGGATTCTTGGCGTATGCGTCATGATTTTAATAAAAATAAAAATAAAAAACTTTTTAAAAAACAATGGAGAGTGAGGGAAGGAATTTGCATAACGAAAAACATTTCAATCGAGTTTATCGTGCAATGTCCCTCTCTCGCAACCAGGCCCAACTTCTCTACAATTGCTAATAAACATTTTAGTGTTAACGAACAACGGAAAAAAAAAAAAAAAAAAAAAAAAAAACTAACTATGCCAGTAAAATGTATTCGTCGTCCTTTCGCGCATAAATTGCGCGATTGTGACTATCGATATTAAGATTGTAATAATGATGTTAAAATAATTCAAATTATTATCTAGTCGATGTAATAAAAAAACAACAACAAAACGCCCACCTCATACCCTTGATATTCCATTAAAAACTACTTCAATGGTATTAATATTGTCCGTAAAAAAAAAAAAAATTATAAATAAAATCATACGTAATACCCATCATAGTTGTAGATTTTTTTTTTCTCCATTGACCATCTTCGTCGACGTAGTGACCAGTTTCTGAAAAACTTGTCAGAGATTAAAGGTTTGTACATCAATATTTTTTTTTCTTTTTTCGTACACTTTTAATCTTTTGGCCCAGAAAGCTTTTGTAATCTTTGCCAGTGTAAACTTTTCCGACAGTGCATTTAATCTCGAGACGGGCTAAGTGGGGGGTGAGAGAGAAGGAGTTTTCATGGCCAGTTGAGAAAATGTCGGGCTAACTTTCGCGTAAAATGAAGTTATTAAAGTTTTCGGTGGCCACGAATGTCGAGAGCATAGAAAGAGAGAGAGAGAGAGAGAGAGAGAGAGAGAGAGAGAGAGAGAGAGAGAGAGAGAGAGAGAGAGAGAGAGAGAGAGAGAGAGAGAGAGAGAGAGAGAGAGAGAGAGAGAGAGAGAGAGAGAGAGAGAGAGAGAGAGAGAGAGAGAGAGAGAGAGAGAGAGAGAGAGAGAGAGAGAGAGAGAGAGAGAGAGAGAGAGAGAGAGAGAGAGAGAGAGAGAGAGAGAAAATAATCCGTCTCTTGACGGGTCGAATAGCACGACACTGTTGAAAAGCTGTCCAGGCCAGTTCCCCTCAACTGCCAATTGTGTAGCAGCGTTGAACCGTGTACACGAGAGAGAAGAGCTTTGTCCGGCTTCAAATGAAAAGGGGACCCTCGAAGTTTCCAATTTGCGACACGTTGGCGTTCAACACGACCTCGCGTAGTTAAGGAAATCGAGAGGAGTGAAGGTGGGTAAAGTGATATTGTAATGTTTCCCATCGAACGATAAAATTTTATTATTGCATTATGACGGGTACGCAGGTTCTAAGAATTAAGTCTACATGATTTATATTGGTTACACGTAAAGAAGAGTCTTACAGATATGAAAATTGCCAATTCAACAAAAGGTCTTAAATTATTATATAAATATTGAATGCAACAGAAAGTTTCAGATACTTATAAAAAAAAGGTCAAATCTAAAAAATATCTAAGGTACTTACAGAAATGGGGAAATAAAAAAAAGATTCGTAATTTTTAATGAAAATCACCAAAGAAATAATGTCCCGTAGATACTTCGAGAAAATGGTCAGGTCAGCGTACGTATATTTGACCAATTTTATAATTATATGTGAGACATATTTTTTTTCCTAATTCCTACAGGCCTATAATTCCTAATTACTACAGAAGTAGCCCAGTTAGGTAATTTCTATGTAAATTCATCCCATGGTTTAGCTCGGTTGCCAAGAAAAAATGTCCCGTAGATACTTCGAGAAAATGGTCAGGTCAGCGTACATATATTTGACCAATTTTATAATTATATGTGAGACATATTTTTTTTCCTAATTCCTTCAGCTCCACAATTCCTAATTACTACAGAAATAGCCCAGTTAGGTAATTTCTATGTAAATTCATCCCATGGTTTAGCTCGGTTGCCAAGAAAAAATGTCCCGTAGATACTTCGAGAAAATGGTCAGGTCAGCGTACGTATATTTGACCAATTTTATAATTATATGTGAGACATATTTTTTTTCCTAATTCCTTCAGCTCCACAATTCCTAATTACTACAGAAATAGCCCAGTTAGGTAATTTCTATGTAAATTCATCCCATGGTTTAGCTTGGTTGCCAAGGAGACTCCTAATTACGGTATATTCATCTCGCTGAGATGAGCTTGAGCTTCTGTATATATATACATAAAAGCATATACAAGGCTTCCACAATCCATAAATAGATCGCTCCACTAAGATTGTTACGATGATTGAACAAAGGAGAGAAAAGAAAAAAACTTTGCCAAACTGTGCAAAGTTAATCCAATTATGTATTATTGACTGATCAGCAGGGAATAGTGCATTCAATCGCGAATTCTTTGGGAGGGAATATAATAGTCGCGGTTCATTACCTGGCCTTGTCCAAATCTCATGAGACTACTGAAACGCCGAATAAGATTTTACCTCTGGATAGATAATACGAATACGTCGACGGAATATATTAAAAAGATTCAATCTAAAAGGTTCGCAAAAACCCGAGAAACGATACGTTGGCCAATAACAAATAAATAAATATATGAGTAAATACGTGTAAATAAAAATTGTACATATATAATATTTTTGTTATATTTATTTATTTTTTTGCTACTCATATATATACGTAGGGAGTCCTAGCAATGATCTTGTCATTCACCATACAGATTACAAATGGATTAAAGCATAAATTATTGCTGTAAATCATTTCCATTAATATCCCTTTTCAAAATTACCGCGCTCAGTTGTGAATAGCAACGCTAGGGGCGCTTGGGAAGTCTCCGCCATATCCGCCAGTTACAGTTGAACGCGGCAGGACGACGGTTACGAAACCTGCTCGTGCGTTTCGATCAATTGCGAAAAAGTCGTGTTAACGGATATTTACGTCAATTTTATTCCATATGCATATCAACAACTCATGTTTTCTTTCACTTCAGCAAGTTTGCA
Organism: Dyspetes luteomarginatus; assembly: GCA_963669185.1. Classification (NCBI taxonomy): domain Eukaryota; kingdom Metazoa; phylum Arthropoda; class Insecta; order Hymenoptera; family Ichneumonidae; genus Dyspetes; species Dyspetes luteomarginatus. The sequence goes on along the minus strand of OY769910.1, from coordinate 14,795,105 downwards.
GTGGTTATTATATGCTAAAAAACAATATTTGTCAAGGAAAAAAGTGTTACGGTTGTAACCGGTGCATTGTGTCTAAATCCCGATCAATTTTGGCTGTATAATTTTCAATAAATCTGTGCACACGACGGAATCGACGTCGAGCTCATTCAATTTCGGGTGAGCAGTGATAAAACGGTGATAAAATATAAGGTCTTTTAGTGAAGGTTATATAAAATATTTCTTTGAAAAATGTTTTCATCCATATTTCAACATCCTCGTATTCGTAGTGCACCGCGTTGCCGTATTGCCGGCTGTGGCGCTCGCGATCGTGCGCGTAGTCGAAAGCAAACATGGCGGCCACGGCGCGTCTTTCTTTCGAAATTTAATCCCGATCGATTTCGGGTAAAATAATTGCACTCAAGTGTATGTTAACAAGTGTTGGTGAAGTTTATTTGTTAGAAATGGATATAGCAGGGACACGTTGGAATAATCCGGTGACATGGAAAGGTAAGAGGTAAGTGAAAAAAAAACAATTTTGCGTTTATGACGCTATATCTATATATACAATTGAAAATTACACACCTATATTATTCTCACAAACGAGTCGACAAAAAAAAGTCGTTTGGCAAAATTTATTGAAACTAGTTTACGTAACATTCACGACCTACGACGCATTTTTTTCACCCTCGCTTACAAAATTAACAATTACATATAACTTGCCCACCGGGCTTGTGTGTAATATGGTGTAATTGCAGACAAAGTTTTTTTTCTTGCTTCCTCCTAAATTCTATCGAGATTCCTCATCGTTCGCAGTTTAAGTTATCCTCCTCGTGAAAATGAAAGAACAGACAGAGGGGAATAAAGGCATGAGACAAATCTCACAAGATCATTCGTAATATTTTTTTGTTTTTTTTTAAGTTTTCTTTTTTAGTTACAAACTAATTTATATTTGAGATTTGGTTTACGTATGAGTGTTTGGGGTAGAGTAGGATGTTTTGAGTTTTATCACGAAATATAACGGATCGGCAAGTGGCAATATCGTGATTTAGGTTTGAGAATAAACATCAGGGATAAAGAATATCGTAGTGGCCCGGACGATAAAGTAAATGCACAGCTGGTGTAGAACCCTCGGGAAAATCGTGTGCGGTAACTTCAGTTCCTGCGCCTCGATCCATGTAACGTACTCGGACTCCGGTGCCAAGAGCTGTGCTCATGGCTATGATATGAATGTGATCGGACTCTTTGTACATAGGCTCGACTTCCTGAAAAAGAAAAATCGGAAAAAATCCAATTAATATAAATTAATAAAAAAACGACAGCGATAACTGCGAGGTCGGCGCGCGGCTCCAGCGGTCACCGATGTTAAGGCACAGTCAATACTGGGATGGGTGACTGGTTAGCCACGCCCTGACTGACGCATCAACTCGCTAAGTGGAAATTATTTTTCCAAAGTTTCGTAATTCCCCATAGGAAGACCAAACTCTGTCGAAAGAGCTGACTCAGACATAGATTTTGCGCAGTTTTTCTATGTCCTCAGGTGAATGCAACAAAGTAGTGGGTTCCGAGTCAGCTGCAGAGGCATTACCAGAGGTGTAACAGGAAATGATAAACAGGGGGCAACGGTAGGGATGAAGTGTAGGAAAGTGAGAAGGGTCGTGATAAAACGCAACGGTAAATGTAGGAATTACACAAAAATAAGTAAAAAATAATAATCAATAATCCAAAATAATAATCAATATAATATTGAATATTCTAATTAATATACATGATTGATAATATAATTGTATAACGTATAATGATATAATTATGAAAACAGAATTAGACAATATGAATAATCAACTAATATCAAATGACTTTGAAAAAAAAAACAAAAAACATACCTGATGACAGAATTCGGTGACTGTTCGTCCTCCCTCTATGAAATGCTGATAAAAATCGGCCTCTTGTTGCAACTGACCAGAAGTTATTAATCTAAGATAAACAACGACGTAATCCGAGTAGCCTTGTTCATTGAAAAATTTGTGCAATTCTGCATGACTGGCTTCAGTACCACCACCAACTTTTTCAATCACTCCCATGAACTGTGAAAAAAAATTACATGTCATAAATTTAACAACAAGAAAAAATGTCATCATCAACTCACCGTATCATGAAAATCTTCAACCGTAAATTGAGGAAAGCCAAGAGCGACTAGATTATCCTTGCTCTTGAGTGCAAGGTCCTTGAATTTGTCATATTCCTCCTTATTGTTGATTAGTCTCTCAAGATAAGCATAGCTGAAAGCTCGAAAGAAGCAATTACCATCGGGTCTTGTTCTACGAAAGTATGAGTATTTTTCACCCAAGACTTTGGCTTTTGACAGATAAACCTCATCTTCCTCATACTCTCGCTCGAGACTCTTGAGAGACTCTTTGTCCCCCACGAGGGCTATCGATTCAGATATCTTGAATGAAAAAAAAAAAATCAACAAATTAATGCATATAACAGACTGGTATAAATCGCAATGATAATTTGGTAATTTCTTGTTTATTGGTTATAAAAGGTTATTAACCTCTTTCTCGATACGCCTCTGTTGTTGAAGTATCAGCTCATCCTGATTGACTTCTGTGGAGAGAGGGAAAAAAAAAAATATTACGACAAGTTTTCATCGTGGATCTCAGCAAATTGATCGTAAAATTATTATTGAACCTGTATTTTCCTGTTGTTGTTTCGTATTACTCGCGTCTCCCATATTTCAGTCAATTTTTCATATATTTCGAGGCCACTGTCAAATCACCAGGAAAAAACAAAAGTAGGCCGGCTATACCACCTATATAAAGTTGGCCTGAAACTTTAACTATTTCACTTTTTTCTTTTTCTACTCGTTAGGGAATCGTTGGGGAGTGATTGGGAGTCTAATTAAAACGTAGGGGACCCAAACAGATCTTTTTTAATCGAGAAATCAAAATTTGAGTGTGAAGTTAGCCTGACGAAATTTGATTTTTAATCGATTCGATTGTATGAGGTCTTAATCGACGCGAAATCGTTAGGGGGTGACGAATCGCTTAATTAAATCGTTAGGGAGTCTTTAGTTTTTCCGTCAGATCGGAAAAACCATTCCGACCGGTTAAAGGACGAATCAACGTTAATGTGTCGTCTGAAGTTAGCCGCTGTATTTTTGGCTTTTTCGAATTTGCCAGCGAGCTTTCAAAATATAATCTAGATAGATAGAAAAATAAATGGATTTTATTTTGTCTCGTTCAAAAAATAAATAAATAAACGTAATAATGAACGTTATAGTTCGAGGCTTTGATAAGAATGTTAAGGATTCGATTTGTTAGATTTTAACTAAAACATTGGTCATTTTTCATTGTGCACGCTCAACTTAGTCTAGAGATTTTGTTATACGCATGCGCGGAATTACGTTGGCAGCATTGAAATCGACCTAACCTAATCTAGAATATTGTGTGTAGCTCCTGTTCGTGTGGTTAAAACTGCCAATAATCAAAAGAGACAAAACTGGTCACGTCCGGAGCTTCGTAAAGCTTCTTATTTCCGATAAATATGAAACAATAGTTAAACTTTGGTACGAGCGTTCGAACGGTTTGTAGCTAAAGTTCAGTATGGCTTCGGCGTCGAGTACGAGTGCACGTAGTCTTTTTGTGGAGTCAAAAATGCGCCTTGCTGACAGAGTTCAAGTTAACGTCAATAACATAGCTTCGTTAGCGAGGCAAATTCAACGTGGCTCGAAAAGCAGCGAAGTAAGAACAATTATGGCCCCGTAAATTTCTCTGTAATTCGACACTTGTACCAATACTTGACCACCTGAGACACTTCTCTATTTTTACCAATTATTCGTTGGCCAAAGCTCAAATTTTTTTCGTGAATTATTTGATACAACGTCAAGCTTGGAATTTCTAGTTTCTAATACGCATTCGACTATTTTTAAGATGAATATTTCAATATTTATGCACGAAACTAACGAGAGACAATAAATATACCAGTCTTTGGACAGCTGTTTCTGGGCATGCCCCTGTTTGCTTGGGAAAATGCCCAGAAAAAAAAACATCTCGAATTTTGAACAAATTATAATAATCATCACCACTAAATGACCCAATTTTGGGACACGTGTGGACTTTATTTTGCTGCACAAATTCGACCGGTTCTTGGTGACAAAAATAAGATCTTACTCCAATAATATTGAGTTTACATGAAAAAAACAACTTTATTAATCAATTATCCCGAAAAATTATTTCTGTCTTTTATAAATTTTAATCTCTGACCTTTTTTTTAAATCCTAACTTAACGATTTACTTCATTATTAAAATATTTTTTATGTTTTTCCCAGAAATTAAAAAAGTAAGGCAGCAAATTCTTTAATTTTGAAGAATTTGTAACAATTTTCAGTCTCGAGACTTTGACAAATCATATCTATGAAATTGGATAGTTAATGACCTTGAAATGTTACCGGTATAATTTGTAGAAGTTAACATAAAAACCTATCAAAAATTATTTTTTTAAACTCATATTTATATTATACATCCGGAAATTTGTAATGATGTGAAATGTCGAGACAAGTGTGTGGAAACTGGGAAATGTTTGAGAATTCGTACAATCATTGCAAATCCCTCGTAAATTGATGAGATACCTTTGATCCTCTTTCCAGGTACTCATGCACTCGGCAAAGAATTTTACTCAGCAAGAACATGGGCTTGAGAATGCCGAGGCAAATTTGAAAAAACTTGTTCTCATAACATCACATTTAGAGATACAATTAAACGCGATAGATCGTAGCTCAACGAAACTTGAAGATGTGACTGAACAGGTGCGAGCAATGCAACGATAAATCAGTATTATCAATAAATAATTATTCATATATAACATCGTTGGTTTATCAATTTTTTATCAACATACAAGAAAATTAGCATAAACAATATTTTATCAGACGGAATGTACACCCTTGATAAATGCCTCGACTGAGACGATCGGAGCATCCGGCAAAATTCCATGACCCAGATTAGCAATGTATCGAGTTTTACCAAATTTCTCGACCATCTTGCGACCTCGTTCCTCGACTTTGTCCTAAAGAAAAAAAAAAAAAAATAAACATGGATTGGCAATTCAACTTTCCATGAAGCCGATTTTTTTTTTATGGTCGTTAGCAAACCTCGGTTGCATAGAGAGCACAAGGATCCATGTTTCCTTGTAAAGTTACATTAGGGCCAAGACGTTTTCTTGCCTCAATCGGATCGACAGTCCAGTCCAAGCCTATAACTTCGTAATTCTGATCTTTGGCCAACATTTCCAAGGAACTCATTGTTGCTCCCTTAGGAAATGCTATCTAAAAAAACACATTTTATTAAATTTTCGTTCACTAATAATCGTCTTTAATCACATAACACTAATAATGATTCCTCAATAATTTTTATCATTCGCTTGATAATTCTTCATCATCCGATTAATAATTTTCGTTGCTTAATTAATAATTATTTTGTCAAATATTTAATTACCATAGGCACTCTAGGTATATTGAGCTCGTCCAATTTTGCCTTGACTCTCTCGCTTATTTGTTTGATGTATTTGAAGGAATATTCAACAAACAGCTCGGTGCTCAAATAATCGCCATTGCTCTCAAAAACTTGAAGCGCCTGAGCTCCAGCTTTGGCTTGCATAACGAGATAATCGACGACTACGTCGGTTATCATTTGCAAAAGTCTGTGCGAATCCTCGGGATATTTGTAAAGCCAGGAACGCGCCTGTGCCATTGTCGGACTACCTCCTCCTTGTATCATGTAGCCCATCAAAGTCCACTGAGAGTCGTATCAATAAGAATAATTTTTTTTTAATCCCCTAATTTAGTAGATGAATCATTCAGACTCGTTTACCGGACAATAGAAAATTCATACTGGAGCTCCTGTAAATCCTATCAGAGGAACTTTTCCCTCCAGGTTGTGCCTCGTGAGCGTTATGGCTTCACCAACATATCCTAAATCCTCTTCTACATCTGGTGTTCTCAGTCTGCTCATATCGGCTGGCGTTGTTATTGGTTCAGGTAGAACTGGCCCCTGGAAAAAATGTATTGTTCAATTTTCATACAATACTAAATTAATCAATTTTCATGACATACAAAATGAATGAATTTTTATAAAATTCAAAATAACTCAATTTTCATAAACTTCACAATGCTACGAGTTAAAAAATTTCAAAATTTAAATATTTTTCATTCATCTTACCACCCCTGGTCTCATTTCAACTACGAGTCCCATGGCTTGAGGAATGACGAGAATATCGCAAAATATAATACTCGCATCAAGATCAAAACGACGAATGGGCTGTAGAGTGACCTCGCAGGCGAGTGACGGAGTCTGACATACTGAGAAAAATTCGTGTTTTGTTCGAAATTCACGAAATTCGGGCAAATATCTGCCAGCTTGACGCATTATCCAAATTGGCGCTCTGTCCACCTCTTCGCCTCGGGCGGCTTTTAACAGCCTATCATTCTTCAGAGGTGGAAAATTGTGCTGAGCCATCCTGAAATGGCAAAAATTATCCATTTCCTTTATCACCAAAGTTAATCACAAAATTAAATCTGCTCTTTATTAAGAAAAAAAAATCTTTTTAATATTGAAAATTTCAATCTTATTTTTCATTACAATTATTTTTTTATATCAACACTATAATTCCGTGATAATTATTTATATTTAAATGTACTTACATTTAGAATTTTAGAAATTTTCTTATTCGCGATTTTCTCGTAATTTCTCACGATTTGAAATTTATCTGGAGGTAAAAAATTAAACAACAAAACAAAATTGCTAAAGTTATCGATGCGGCATTCGCACAAACACTGCGTTTCAGCTGACCCAGCGTTATTTTACAGCAAAGAAGAGGATCCCAATAGTCATTGTTAGTAAATGGATGAGAGCGCCATCTAAGCACAGAAGAATTTAATCTTCATAGTGATTTTCTTGTTCTACCGATAACGACGTATCGGGCGAGATGGCTCTTAAGTTAGTACGAAAATACTGCTTTACCATCATTTAAAATTGGATTAGATAATTCTCTATTCAAAAGTAGTCAATTCCATCATAGATCTGACCAAGAGACTACCGAAATAAACTGAACAAACTAAAAATAGTTAAAAATTAACGACCTCTTATGCCTTAAAAAAGTTTAATGAAAAATGGAAGGTTAACAGAAACCAAAAAACTCTTTAAGCTTGAACATTATTTTTTTAAAGAAATCTACGATGATTTTACGAAGAAAATTTCAAAATGCAATGTTAATTTTGATCAGTTTTTGCGAAATCTTAAATCTCCTCAATGTCGTATTTTGCAACTTTCTCAATCACGACTACCACTTGAATCGTTATTTTGGATTTACGTCTTATCTTTCAGCCTTACAAAATGGGCCAAAGTAATGGATAGTGTCTTGTCGCGGAGAAGTTTTATTTTGTATGAATAAGGAAAGAAAGAGAAAAATAAAGTGTATATATATGTATATATATATATATATCCTCGATAAGGCTCGACATACATGAAAAGTAATTGAATGAGGATCGATTAATTATCTTTGCAAAAACATCTTGCCCATATAAATTATTCGCCCCTATATGTACATATATGTATCGATCACAAAGTACAACAATCGAACTGACCTCGGCTATGCAGAGAAAATGAATCCATCGATTGACTTTATCATTATTTGTGGGAGCTTTTCTCAAGATAATGAGAGATCGGTGCCTCAATTATACATATATATATATATATATATATATATATATATATATATATATATATATATACTGATGATTGCCAGAACGCTGGAATTGAGCAGGGTTTCCCCTCATTTAACTTCAGGGTCGATTATTTTTACATTCAGACGTATCGCTCTATCTCGATTCGACGTCACTATCCATTTCCAATCCCTTAATTATAAAAGAAGCATTTTTTATTTAATGACATTATTTATAACAATGCACATGATTGCGATGAATTTTCTTTTGTAGCTATCAAATAACTGATACTACAAGGTGACCCAAACGATTTTTTTAACGGAATTTTTCAACGTCATTTTTTGATTTAATGATCATCTTGAAAATAGTTCTAATCGAAGATGTTTTAATTTATCCTATATTCTCTTTTTTTGGCAACAGTTTACAGTCCATTCGTCGTTAATTAGCTCATACAATGCTCGTCTAGTAAAAAAAGACGAAATTTCAAAGAGAGATGGTTGAAAAAAGGGTAAAAGGTTCACTCTTCAGGGTCGATTATTTACATCCAGACGTATCGCTATCTCGATTCGACGTCACTAGCCATTTCCAATCCCTTAATTATAAAAGAAGCATTTTTTATTTAATGACATTATTTATAACAATGCACATGATTGCGATTAATTTTCTTTTGTAGCTATCAAATAACTGATACTGCAAGGTGACCCAAACGATTTTTTTAACCGAATTTTTCAACGTCATTTTTTGATTTAATGATCATCTTGAAAATAGTTCTAATCGAAGATGTTTTAATTTATCCTATATTCTTTTTTTTTGGCAACAGTTTACAGTCCATTCGTCGTTAATTAGCTCATACAATGCTCATCTAGTAAAAAAAAAACGAAATTTCAAAGAGAGATGGTTGAAAAAAGGGTAAAAGGTTCACTCTTCAGGGTCGATTATTTACATCCAGACGTATCGCTATCTCGATTCGACGTCACTAGCCATTTCCAATCCCTTAATTATAAAAGAAGCATTTTTTATTTAATGACATTATTTATAACAATGCACATGATTGCGATTAATTTTCTTTTGTAGCTATCAAATAACTGATACTGCAAGGTGACCCAAACGATTTTTTTAACCGAATTTTTCAGCGTCATTTTTTGATTTAATGATCATCTTGAAAATATCTCTAATCGAAGATAAAGGCGATATACGTGATGGGTTTTAATTTATCCTATATTCAATTTTTTTGGCAACAGTTTACAGTCCATTCGTCGTTAATTAGCTCATACAATGCTCATCTAGTAAAAAAAAACGAAATTTCAAAGAGAGATGGTTGAAAAAAGGGTAAAAGGTTCACTCTTCCAATCTAAAATCTCTGTGGAGGTTAAAAAAAATCTGCATGCATGAAAAATTTGCAAGTACAATTTTTTACTTTGATTCGTTATGCATCTAATTTTTGCAGCTTCCATAATGGATTAATCATACGAATGAATAAAAATGAAATTGCACAAAATACATGCTCTGTGGATAATTGCAAAAAGTTGGCCTATCTTCATCGTCATTGATCATTATTCATTTTTTTTCTACATAATGGAAAAATTGCTATCGTTTTGCAAAAATTGTGCAAAAAAGTTTTCAAGTATTAGTACGTGATATATGTTTAAATTTGAATTTTTTCATCAATTATTTTATCAGCTTAAAGAACATTGATGTGTCGTTGTTTTATTACCAATTATGAAGGGGTTTTTTTTTTATTATCAAGTTCAAAGGGTGAGATTTAGTCTGGCGACCGACTTGTGATAAACGCTTCTTTGTCTCGATGGTGAATAAAAGCGGGTCACTGTCCATCAAAGTTCGCCAAGGGGTGAAGGACATTATTATCAAATAGTAACTATATTTAAATATAGAAGTGTGAGGACAGAGTCGAACAGACGCGATAAGTCGTGCGAGCATACAATGAAGAATCGAATGAACACAAATATTTATATCGTCACATTCCATATTCGAATAATATTGTATGGCGAACTTTCCTCAAGACACAAAAAAAAAAAAAAAAAAATCTTTCACATATTCGCAATTGCCAAGAGCATCTAATGACGATTCTCGATGTTTCGGTGTGAAATTTATTCACGTACCGCAGCAGCTTCTTATCTCAGAGTCTAATATGCGTGGAGAAAAAAAAATCGAGTGGTTGAAGGAAAAAAAAAGCCATCTTTGCACTATCTATGAGACGAAGTTTCGTGAACTATGAACGCGCAAACGATAAGAAAATAATAATAATCATATGCAGCGAAGATTTCTAAAATGATAACATGAGAATTTATATTCGAAAATTCTAATCATAATATGAGGAATTGAACGAAAAAAAAATATTGCGATTACTTTGGTAATTATTGAGTGTTGAGTAAAATTGAGCATCTTGAGTCTCTCGTTGTTTATCAATTGATGAGAAAAATTATGGACCGTGAGATAAATCCGTTCGAGACACATAAATTGGTGTGGGCAAGAAGGAACTGGCTCGATGATAAATTTTATTCAATTGATAACAAATTAATTTTATTTTTGATCAATTTTATGTAATTAAGAATGAAAAAAAAAATTATAATAACATTATTAATTTCGTTATTTTTCAATCTTGTATTAATTGAAATACATCTGGGATGGGCCCGGATATTATATTGTATATATGTACGCAATTTCCGTGTTGCACTGCGGGACGAGATTAAAAAAAAAAAGAAAAAACTCGCATGCAGTCCGTCCTGAGGACGCGTTATACCACATATAACGGTTTCCACTCTCCACTGTTCCGGCTGCACGCTCTGTAGGTTAGTAGCTCGTCCCCTTCCTCCTTTCTCAATTCCTTCTCGCTTCCCTCTCCGATGTTCATTTTCCCCACTCCCAATATTATTATACGGTCTTCGCTTTCTCTCACATCGTTCCATCGTTCCATTCACTGCAATTCACACATGCGCACGCACGCACGCACACGCACACATATATACAATATTCAACGCATGTGAACATACGTTCACATATGTGGGTACATAGAGTATATAGATATATAAAAACGTGTAGGCTTTCATACGTAGATGAAATTAGGAAAGAACATATATATATATATATATATATATATATATATATATATATATATATAGGTTTATCTAGATAGGCACAACATAAATAGGGACATAAACGAGGTATTCTGGCCCAAGACGATCTAGCCCTTGTTGCTCTAAGCCCGCAACACTGCTGTACGCAGCTGGCTCTCTTCCTCGTTTTCTTTCACATCTCGTATTGTTCCATATCTACTGGAATTCACATACACCCATAAAAAATGTATCATGGGCATATGCACACGTATATGCAGATACAAAGAGCATATTTAGGTGTATAGAAACACATGTAGGCCTTTGTACACACATATGTAGATCGGAAATAGCATATATATAAGTATACGTACACATATGCAAGCATTTACAGTTTATTAGGTTTATGTAGGCAGACACAACATATTTAGGAACTTTATGAGAGATATTCTGGTAAAAACGACGTGCCCCTGACCTCCTTAATTTTGGCCGATCTTTAAACCTCCGTAGTCACACTACCGCGGAGAATTTCAGTTTTAAAATTCCAGTTTCAAAAAATAATCGTGCCAAAACTGTCCGTCCAATGTGGATGAAAAAATTACGGAACATGCTTTGAACATTTTAGATTACTTACGAAAAATCGATTTATAATAAATCAAATGGCAACATGTTAAAAAAAAATCATAAAGAGGCCATAAAGAGACGCAAAGAGGACACTTTTTCACTCAAAAAAACGACTGGTCGATTCTACCCAGTGTGACTACGGAGGGTTAATATCATTGTTCCAAGTCTAAAAAAATATTATTTTGTCTTTACAGTTTTTGTTTCCATTACTATTATTATTTAATCGTGTTTTTTGCAAAAGAAAATTTCTGATTAAACGAAGAGGCAGCGCGAAAAATTTTAAAAATCTACAAAATTTGGTCTCAGCAATCTTTTTAATTAGTTTTAGTTAGCCATTATCTTTTATTTTTATATTGTTACCGGCAATTCTTTATTAAAACGCTATAATCAAAATGATTATGCAATAATTATTTAGTTAGAAAAACTTATCGAATGGTTTTTCGATTGGATAGTGTTCATAATTCAAATCCTTTACTTTCTCTTATAATGAAAGTCATTTCTTTTATTTAAAATAACAAATATAAAAAATAAAACAAACAAAATTTTTTGTAGCAGTAAAATCATTTAGCCTTTCGACAGGTCTCAGAAATTTTGTTTTTCAGCAGAGAATTTTCGGTAAAATTAAAATAATTAAAAATTCAGCACAGATGAGAGAATTCACTCGATACTTTCGGTAATGGGAACCAAATTATTAATTAAAAAAAAAAAAAAAAAAAATTTGAACACTATTATGGTGTTTCCTTGGATTACCTTACAAAATGTTAATCCAAAAACAAAATTAAGGTTGATCTGCCCTGTGGCTTTGACCTGGAAGACCCGATATACTGTATGCATATCGTCATTTTTTTTTTTGTTTTTAATTCAGCATTGATGATAAATAAAATCGAGTTTGGACTGCAGCGGGAATTTTAAATTTTAGTCTATAGATCACAGCGCATGTCTGCTCGCCGGCATTAGCGCGAGCGAATCCCAAACGTTGTTTCAGTGTACAGCAGAAGGCACACACGGCGAGTGCATGCGCCTCAACGAAGTTCGGCGAAAACCAAGCGTCGATCTACGTCCCAGTCTAGCGTTTCCCTCCTACAACGAACAGTGTCAGTTCACTTCGAGACTTCGTTCTGTACAGTCGTGTGACAATTTTTATTTATCACATGAGGTTTCTTACCCCCGCACCGCGTGCCCGTGACATAATCACACACAAGTTTGGCACCTCTGTGCCTAGTGTGAACTAGCCAAAAATCGTCATTAAGGACAATTAAATTATTATTTTTTTCTAACTCTAAAATTTTTTTCGAAATTTGTTGAGTCAACGGGAATTTATTGATTGATAAAATTTGACCCATCTCCCGTCGATCAGACGCGTCTATGCAACGTGACGTATCAACATCGTATCGTAGTATTTCTTCCTCGTTCTACGACACGGAGGCGGATCGATAAACGCGACAGGGCTCTCTGCGAGTATTTTAACGGATGGGCACTCGAAAATTAAGGTAACATTAATATTATTATTTATATAATCGTCACTATTATTATTATTATTATTATTCGTCAACTGATTGAAATTACGAGCGAATGTGTTTTGGTTTTCTCAAAAATTGTCGCAGCTCACTATCAGTTCCGGGATAAAAAAAATGTTTCGGTCGATTTATTCGTGACCCCCGATCTCACTTATTTTTCTGCGGATGGCTCAAAATTGCAATCGTCAGTGAGCTGTCGTCTGTACGAAGACAAGAAAATAATTAAGAAAATGTAGATGAATCGAAAATTAAAAAAAAAATTACAATAAGTTAACTCGATACATTTTATTAAGCTTACTTAACAATTATTGTTGAATATCTCCCAAAAATTGTTGGCACTCAAAAAGTGAGGATGCTTTAATCATGCAATCATGAGGAAAAAACTTGTGAAAAATTAACTACATTAACCCTGCACGGAACCCGTTTTTTTAAATGCTTCCGCGTAACCCCTGCTGGGTCTCTTATGTTCTGTCATTTTATTATTTATGCTAATAGGCTTTTAAAAAATCTGAAAAAATTTGCGAATACTCCTCAGGATGTCTACTGCACGCAATATTTTTTAAAATTGAATGTACCAAGATTTTCACAATAATAATCGGAATTTAAACAATAATATTTGAGCGAAATATTTGGGTTGCGCCTTAAAAGAGCCAGGGGTACCGTGGAGGGTTAAAGACGGTGTGAATATCACGATTTTGATAAACAATAATAATAATAATGACGATAATATATTATCAAAGTAGCTTGAAAAAATTTATTTAATTTTTTGAAAACCTTTCTTGTTCATTATAAAATATAATCCCTGATCTGTTTAAATGCAAACAATTTTTTTGTCCCTAATTTTCAAATTGGTAAATTGAAAAATGTTGTAGAGGTCATATATTTATGACAAGAGTGATCAGTAAATGAGCTTAAAACTTAGCGAAGATTCATGTGGGGCATCTACAAAAATGCAAAAAAAAATGAGGAATACCTCACGATTTTTCTTTTTTAAATTTTTATTAGACAATTCGTTAATCCATTAATGTTCGTTTAACGCATCAAATTTAACGTCTGCCAATCATCGAATTTTCAGAATTGTTCATATCATTTTGAAAAAAAAAATTACGCGGTTATTATACGTAAAAATTACGTGCTATCGTAAATACACGATAATTAATCACTTGCACGATAACTCAAAAAAAGTTTCCTCCAAGATGATCCCTCATATTTTTGGGCCCCGAAAAAAAAAAAAAAAAAAAAAAAAAAAAAAACCAATCGCCGTGTAATCATATATGACCGCTACTAAAAAACGTCCTTAAAAAAAAAAATAGCACTCGAACGTTGATGGCTGAAGGCCCCTCTCGCTACCCCCCACCTCTCCCTGATGGGGAGACCAACCGTCGACCCTCAAAAACGCCGAATTAATGTAGCACGTTTAATCGCGGATGAGTTTGTTTTTTTATTGTTCGACCGTGATAAAATAAGCACGCATGATGAGGTCACTCGTTCTATACCTACTATATATCTCTCGTGATTCGAGCCAGAGCGTGATAGAGGGGGAGGGAGTAAAAGATTACGTGTGTCTCATAATCAGTATCAAGGTGAAGCTTGTAATTGATTTTCAACTGGTACGTAAAATTTTCCAGACGCCCCAAAAATAATAACAGTAATAACTGTAATAATAAACCGACAGTTAAACAGCATAGAGCACTTCCACAACTTGGTGCGGTGACCGTTTGACCGCGCGCATGGCTACAGCGCATAAAATTATAGAGCGGGAGGTCATTTTTTTCGGGGAGTCTGATGATTCCTCATTCCTAGAGGTCATGACACTCCTACATATCTCACGTGATTCGAGCCAGAGCGAGAAAGAGGGGGAGGGAGTAAAAGATTACGTGTCTCTCATAATCAGTATCAAGGTGAAAAGTATTTTCGCGATTAAGCTTGTAATTGATTTTCAACTGGTACGTAAAATTTTCCAAACGCCCCAAAAATAATAACAGTAATAACTGTAATAATAAACCGACAGTTAAACAGCATAGAGCACTTCCACAACTTGGTGCGGTGACCGTTTGACCGCGCGCATGGCTACAGCGCATAAAATTATAGAGCGGGAGGTCATTTTTTTCGGGGAGTCTGATGATTCCTCATTCCTAGAGGTCATGACACTCCTACATATCTCACGTGATTCGAGCCAGAGCGAGAAAGAGGGGGAGGGAGTAAAAGATTACGTGTCTCTCATAATCAGTATCAAGGTGAAAAGTATTTTCGCGATTAAGCTTGTAATTGATTTTCAACTGGTACGTAAAATTTTCCAAACGCCCCAAAAATAATAACAGTAATAACTGTAATAATAAACCGACAGTTAAACAGCATAGAGCACTTCCACAACTTGGTGCGGTGACCGTTTGACCGCGCGCATGGCTACAGCGCATAAAATTATAGAGCGGGAGGTCATTTTTTTCGGGGAGTCTGATGATTCCTCATTCCTAGAGGTCATGACACTCCTACATATCTCACGTGATTCGAGCCAGAGCGAGAAAGAGTGGGAGTGAGTAAAAGATTACGTGTCTCTCATAATCAGTATCAAGGTGAAAAGTATCTTCGCGATTAAGCTTGTAATTGATTTTCAACTGGAACGTAAAATTTTCCAAACGCCCCAAAAATAATAACAGTAATAACTGTAATAATAAACAGACAGTTAAACAGCATAGAGCACTTCCACAACTTGGTGCGGTGACCGTTTGACCGCGCGCATGGCTACAGCGCATAAAATTATAGAGCGGGAGGTCATTTTTTTCGGGGAGTCTGATGATTCCTCATTCCTAGAGGTCATGACACTCCTACATATCTCACGTGATTCGAGCCAGAGCGAGAAAGAGGGGGAGGGAGTAAAAGATTACGTGTCTCTCATAATCAGTATCAAGGTGAAAAGTATCTTCGCGATTAAGCTTGTAATTGATTTTTAACTGGTACGTAAAATTTTCCAAACGCCCCAAAAATAATAACAGTAATAACTGTAATAATAAACAGACAGTTAAGCAGCATAGAGCACTTCCACAACTTGGTGCGGTGACCGTTTGACCGCGCGCATGACTACAGCGCATAAAATAATAGAGCGGGAGGTCATTTTTTGCGGGGAGTCTGATGATTCCTCATTCCTAGAGGACATGAAACTCCTACAACCTACCTTTTTCCAAAAGAGCCGACTGTATCGGTATAGGTTTTCCGCTGTATAGGTTTTGCTGTGCCCTCGCGTTTTATACGATATTATATATATAATTTTATAATTTATTTTTATAATTTTATATAATTATATATATATAGTTATATTTATACGATACAGCAGTAGAGCCCAAGTTGGCTGCTGATGCAATCCCGGTGGAGTTACAGGAAATGACAAATAGCGAAGGGTAATAAAATGATTGAGGAATGAGGAAAGGGTCGTACAATGGCCAATACTTTGAAATAACGCAAATAAAAAATTAATAATAATAACAATAAAATTCTTAATAATTATTATTATATTTTTCATATAAATATAAAAATTGTAAAATGGTGCGGGCAATAACAATAACTTTTCCTCTAATATTACGAATAATGATAATAACAATATATAATGATATAATAAAATATGTTTAGGTCATGGTACAAGTTGAGATCGCGACTGGGAACTCTCCGCGAAGCAAAAACCACACCACACGTTTATATATATATATATGCATAATGTACAAATTGAGGGGAAACTTGACTTTCACGATAGAAAGCCAGGAGCGCGAGACGGATTGCGCTTAGGTCGTCGAACTCTCGTGTTTTATGCTGCCTCAGAGCTTATATTCTTGTTTCCGGTGCACTGAATGGACTGCCGACGGCGCGAACTAGGTAGCAGAGAAATTTCAAAAAGTCGCTCTCGACGCAAATAAAATAATAAACTCTCACAAGGCCTAAAGGCCAAGCGATCGAGAGAGAGAGAGAGAGAGAGGTCGCCTAGTTGAAACATCGACTGACAACAATGCTTGCCATTTTTTTTAGGCAATCTACAAGAATGAATGCTTATTATTAGCCAGACGGATATAATGAAAGAATTAAGTGAAATTAAACCTGATTGATCGTAGCTGGCTTTTGTTTCTTAACTTTCATTGTAAAATTCACGATCGGAGGTTTTTTGTAAAAAATTGGACAGTCATTTTTCTCGTGTTGTGGTTCTTTTTTTTCAAGTACGATTCAGACCTGATTTAATAATTGACGAAACGGTGATTTAAAACTATCCTATGATTGAAAAAAAAAAAGTCATCATCTGCAAATATGATTCGACTGATCGTAGCGATTTTTATATATCATCGTCATTATCGAAATTTATACTCATGGCCAAAATATACATGGATTTGTTAAAAACACAACGAGTACGACACAGTACGGCCAAAAATATTAACTGCTCCACGAATTGGTCAGCAATTTATGAAAATTATTTCACGCTCATCGAACGGGCATCGTAAATATATAGTGTAATAACATTAATATGCATATGCGAATGGAATGCCCGAAGATGAGTCGGTAAAATTTCGGCTTTGGGCATCGTAAATATCGTTTAAATAACATTCATACGCATATACCAATGAATGCCCGAAAATGAATCTGTAAAATGTTGAATGAACCACACACGACGAAAAAAAATACGCATATTCATGTCCCCTCACAAAAAAAAAAAATTGCGAGATACATCTCGAAAGTTCAATAGCCGATTGAAGCTGAAATAAGGGCTAATGAGCCTCCTATTAAAAAATCCACTGCAATATTATCTCGCAAGTTCGATATTCGATTAAAGCCGCAATAAGGGCAATTTACGAAAATTATTTCACGCTCATCGAACGGGCATCGTAAATATATAGTGTAATAACATTAATATGCATATGCGAATGGAATGCCCGAAGATGAGTCGGTAAAATTTCGGCTTTGGGCATCGTAAATATCGTTTAATAACATTCATACGCATATACCAATGAATGGCCGAAAATGAATCTGTAAAATGTTGAATAAACCACACACGACGAAAAAAAATACGCATATTCATGTCCCCTCACAAAAAATAAATTGCGAGATACATCTCGCAAGTTCGATATTCGATTGAAGCCGGTATAAGGGCCAATGAAAAGTTCAGACAGACGGAAGAGCGCGTGCGCAGCTTTTGCGCGGTGATATAAATTATTTAATACAAAAAACAAAAGCGCACGAATAGCCCACGCAGCGATACCAGCAATAATATATTTGTGATGCAATGCAGTGACGTTTATCTTTTCTGTTATATATGTACGTAGTTCGCCTTGCCGGAAATTCATTAGCGTACAATTCCAGAGTGTAATTTAAAAAAAAACGAAAAAACATTTTGAAGCCATTCAGTTTAACGCGAGTATTTTTGATCGATTTTTTGTTTCGTCTCTAACACAATTTAAAAATGCTTCGCATCGCTATATGTGAACACGCTATGCCAGAACTAACTTAATCCTAGAACTTTACGCTGGTTACCCCAATTTTCATCGAAAATCTTAATTTATTCGAATTTCCCGTCGTTTCGATGGGAAAAAAAATCTTTTTCACTATTTTAAATCAAATCAAATAAATATTAATCGAATTAATCGCTTCGTTACTGACCAAGGAAAAGATTTGTGGGTGTCAAAAATATCTACGTGAATTAGGAAAAAATACAAGGCTCAAACAGTCGTGGGCTGACCCTCATTACCCCAGTGTACCGTTGATCGCTCAAGTCCAGGATTTGTACCGTTGTAGGGTCAAGACCGAACTTTGTATCATTCCGTAAAAGTGTTTGAACTTTGAATACAACACTCAATGGCAATGTACTTGCCATATCCATTAAATTATTATTCTCGATCGTCAAAGTGATCGTATAAATGTAAATGCAATATTTATTGAAGAGATATCAAATATCTCTCGTATAATTCCAGAGTGTAATTAAAAAAAAAAAAAAAAAACCTTTTGAAGCCATTCAATTTAACGCGAGTATTTTTGATCGATTTTTTGTTTCGTCTCTAACACAATTTAAAAATGCTTCGCATCGCTATATGTGAACACGCTATGCCAGAACTAACCTAATCCTAGAACTTTACGCTGGTTACCCCAATTTTCATCGAAAATCTTAATTTCTTCGAATTTCCCGTCGTTTCGATGGGAAAAAAAATCTTTTTCACTATTTTAAATCAAATCAAATAAATATTAATCGAATTAATCGCTTTGTTACTGTCCAAGGAAAAGATTTGTGGGTGTCAAAAATATCTACGTTAATTAGGAAAAAAATACAAGGCTCAAACAGTCGTGGGCCTCTCCGTCGTGGGACCCTCATTACCCCAGTGTACCGTTGATCGCTCAAGTCCAGGATTTGTACCGTTGTAGGGTTAAGACCGAACTTTGTATCATTTCGTAAAAATGTTTGAACTTTGAATACTTGCATCGGAACACTCAATGGCAATGTACTTGCCATATCCATTAAAATTATTATCCTCGATCGTCAAAGTGATCGTATAAATGTAAATGCAATATTTATTGAAGAGATATTTGAACATTGTTTCACTCTCATACTCGATTTATCCTCTCAAACTCTCATCGACGTCACGTAATATGATAAATTTTACACGTTGAATCTTTGTTTTGAATAATCATGAGATTTGATGCACTCCGCGTGCTTAAGTGCAATCTCCAGTGAGACCGTTTTGACACCACGTGCATTTGATAAAAAATAAACGCGACGAGATGCTCGAGATAATTTCATTGATGCAACTGCATCTGCCGATGTCAAACCTCGTGCTGGTTAGTCACGTGTTGCGAAAAAAAAAAAAACAGTCTGGCGTCCAAGTGGTTTTGCTTCGGTATTATTCACCGACAAGATTTTACTGTACCGATCACGCACATGTTTATGCAACTTCTTACAAAATCGAGAGAACAAAGTTGCAAAATTTTACAGTTTTCAGTTTTGCTCTCAAATTCGTAAATATAACCGGAAAATCATGGATCAATCTTTTTTTTTGCAATGTGAATGCACTGCATAAGGTGTAATAGTGAATTAATTAATTTTATTTTGTGAAAGGAATTTAAATCCATTCCATGAATTATGGATTTCATTGCTAATATTATTAATGCTAATTTTATCATGCACTAATGTAATGGCTAGAAGAAAAAAATTCCATTCTATTGAATGGATGATTTAATTGAAAATTTAACTGGATAGGTACGACCGTGAATGAGTGATATATCGATTGAGAATCGATTATCACATGATCCAAAGTCCCCGTAACCAAAATTTTCCACCACTTTACTATAATCTCACAATATTTTTTTTTACATGAACCACAGATTTACCCAATAAAATTCATGAAAAAGATATCGTAATGTCGCATATGAGTCATTTACGATACGCCATTAACGAGATCCGCTTTGAAGCTCTGTCTGTGCTGAAAATCGAGGGGAAAAAATTCCATGAGACACGAAACATGAGACAAATTAAAATGCACGAGATAATATTATTTGAATTTTCTTTTGGGCATTTCCTACCACTCGACGTAATTTTTATTTTTTCTCCGACATGAGAACGTGATATTTCGCTCGGTTTTTATCAGCAGCAGGAAACAAGCGAGTATTGTCCATGTGCTCGTGATTCACCATTGGCAAAATATAGTATTTCATTCCGGGGGGAATTCAATGGAAAGGCTTATCTCTGCGTGAAAAACAAAACAGTAAAGAATATAACTTTTTTTTTCTCTTTATTAATATATTTTTTTAATATATTTTTGCCCGTTCAATCGGTTTCGATTTTGTATTCGTCTTATTCATATAACTGTGTGATGAGTTATAATTAATTTTTCATTTTAGTAAATCATTTAATTGAAATTCTTAAATAGGGGCATCTGTTATTTAAAAAACACTCTTTTTCCGTACTATATAACTGCTGCGTCGACTGTTACTTCACTTATGACCCGACCATCGTTTATATGTACGAAATTGTTCTTATCTGCTAACTGCAGAATTTCGGACTCGCGGCCAGTTCGCGAATATATATGTATATGTAATGTGATAAAATGTGATATATATATATATATATATATATATATATATCACATAATCTTCCATATATGCTTAAATTTACATTTCTTACTCGCAAACATAGCTCGAACATTTACAGGGATAAATAAAATTATACACGTTTGATAAATAATGCACGTACACTGTCTTCCACGAGAATCTCAGGCTGCTCGGTTATTTATGACACTAACTTTCACACCTTAAACGTGTGAAAGTTGACTGTTATTATTAAAATATTATTATTTAATGCTCAATATCATCGCTTCAATTATTAAAAAATGCTTCGCGATTATTATATTACGATTAATTATGATGATTATTATGATTTCTCCTCTGGCATGTTTACGACCTCCGGCAAACGAAATGATGTGAGTTTTTGTACACTGGGCACGTTCAAACATCAGCAAATCTTCAAACTTAATAATCCACATACTCCTTGCATATTTATGTATTATATATATATATCATGTGCCAGTCAAGAGTGATGGGATAAAAAAGTTTGAACCCTCTTAGCCCTCGAAAAACTTGATTTATTAACAAAAAAAAAAAAAAAAATGAAACTTATGATGGGAATTTAAATCACGCTCCAAAACAATGTAATATTTGATATTTAATCATCCGAGAGAGAATTTTTTATTTTTTTTTTGCTGATTACCTAACAGTTTTTTTTTTTTAATTGTAATTTCCCCAGTTCACCGTTAAATAAATACTTCCGGTGCGTTCTTGTTTAAATGGATATCGGTGTGTAGGAAGGAAAGTAGCAACAGGAAGATCATAATAATAACAACGTGGGTGATAATAATTGCGTCATTATTGTTAGCCATTGCACAAGATATTTTCAAAAAGAACGCATCGATAACAGACAAAGCAAGAAAAAAAATGTTGCAACGTCGTTACCACCGACCACGGGTATTTAATTAACTTTTTTAAAGCTGTTAAAGATACGTGAATCCCGCGAAAAAAAATAATTGCATAATCGTCGATGAATGTAAATCGAGACAGACGAACGATGACGAGACTCAAATCACGAGCTTTTTTTCTACTCGTTGTCTCATTATTCATTAAGAATCGCACAAATTTTGTTGCGCGCCTCTAACTTGACAGATAGTGTTGCCAAGTCACTGCAGTATGCAACAAACCACGTTCATTTAAAAATTAGTAATTTTTTTTCGACGTCTACTGAATAAGAAAATGAAAATAGATATCAACTCGTAATTTCTTTGCCCAAAATTTCATTAATTTTTCATTAAATTATTTCATTTTTGTCAACTTCCTAATTTTCTTATACACAAACAAAAATAAATTCCTCAGTAGTTTGTTGTTTTTTTGGACATAAATATTTTTTGTCTTGACAAAATTAAAAAAAAAAAAAAAAAATGCAACTCTTTCATAATCGAGAAAAAGAAAATAAATTTTAGCTTTTAATTCTTTTGCTCGTAAATATACTTCGTTATTTTTTTCAATTAATAGTTTCATTTTTATCAACTACCCGATGATATTTTTTTTACAAGATTTTTTTTTTCCATTACATTTTTACATTTCCGGTTAACGTTGTACAAATTTTTAATAGTTGGTCATTCATTATATTTTTTTTGCTATTTTTTCTTTCATCTTCCGGTCAAAGTTATACTCGTATTATGTATCATTGTCAGTTTGTTTGATTGTCAGTTTGTAGAATTGGTGTCGAGGCAGGTCGTATCTTTTCCAACAGCAGCGTAAGAATAAGTCACATTTGTTTTTTTTTTTTTTTTTTCTTTTTCCCATGTGTCTTCCACGTTCAGATCTATATTTTCATTGTTACGCAATTTTTTAAATCGTGTGTCATGTGTGCAGCATTGTTCGAAAATAATTCCAGAGGTTGGTCTCACCGATACTCTTTTTTTAGCCCCACTTTTCGCGACGACACACATGAGATCGTTATAATGACTCGGAATGATCATAATAAAATCCTTGGGAAAAATTATACACCCAAGAATTTATATATATAGTCAACAATTAGATTTATACTTTGAGTCCTCTTTTTTTTTTTTTTAATTCACTTTTGATAAGTTTTTTTTTTTTTCTGTACATGGAAAAAAATTCTTCATAGCTACGATGAATGTTCTAATCGTTCTGGCAATTGATCGTTTTAATTTCATCAATAGGATTTACGCGTCACTCAAAGCGCATACACGTACGGGCAATGCGAGAAAAAAAACCCATTATCGTTTGTTGGCTCATCTCAATGATTGTTACCTCGACGATTCGCAGTGATTGTAGAAATGAACGATTCAGTGATTGATCACGTTATAAATTATCCTAATGACGCAATTTAATAATAGCATTGTAATGACTCTCTAACTGATGCTGCAAACAAATATTTTCTCGTAGATGCAACATGTGCAAATATCGTTTAAAATATTTATTTATAAAACAAAGAAAAACGTCTATCCATTGTCATATTATTTTACGTCACACAGACATTTGGAATACCCCGTGATGTAAATAGAAAAGTTTTACGAATGTTATCTCTCGCTTTTTTTTTTTTTTATTAATATCATCCGGTTATCCCAGTTGGATGACTTCGTGTTATGAAATATTCATGCAGTGAAAGAATATAGTACTTAGTTTCATTTTTTTTTTGTTTTTTTTTTTTTCCGACATCCATGGATTCACGTGCAAGAGGTTTTCCCAACCAGAGATTTACCAGGGACTAAAAACTCGTTTCGATAAAACAGCATTTTGAATTTAAAAGCATCGTAACGAAAATGGTTTGGATAAAAAATGAAAAATAATTTTATAATCAAATAATTATAAGTGATCATTAACCTTTTTTTTTTAAATAAATTATCATCAAACGAATGATAATTCCAAATTATTTTTATTCGATTGTCATAAAATAATTTAACAGATTTTCTGTAAATCGAATTCAGCTCATTTGGGTCACGTGATATATTCGCGAGAATTCCGAGAGAAAGTCCAACTCCATTCCAGTCTATAGTTTGCTCCACATTAACTATAAATTCATAATGACGTCAATTGACCGCGAGCGCATTAAACCTGAAAGGGAAACGCGATAACGTAACCGACGCGAACTTGGACTCTGAAATCATTATGAAATTTTATTATCGGAGTGAGACGATTAATTTTATTTGTCACCTCTCCCTCTGTCTCTCTCTCTCTCCCTCTGCTGCTATTTATCTAATGACCTTTGCGTTATATTCCCTCCCCCCATGTATGGGAGTCAAATATTTTTCTATATATCTTCCCTAAGTTATTTTTTTTTGTTAACCTCCATCGCATGAACTTGTCCAATATCATACAAGCTGACGACATACAAAGCTCGGGTGACATTGATCCCGGAACACGATTCTTACACGTGGTCAGCTACATTTTATTCGACTCGTTGCAATTTTGTACGTTGCATTTTCCAAAATCCTATAATTTACCTCAAGAAATTTTAGAATGGATGGACAATGACAATAATAGTTATAACAATATCTATTATTACTATTATTATTATTATTATTATTATTATTATTATCATTATTATGATCATCATTATTATTATTATTATCATTATTTTTATTATTATTATTGTTGTTGTTGAATGTACTGTATAACTAGATTAGGTCTCTAACGGAACTCCAAAAGTGAAAGAATTTGAAAAATGTCTATATCCTTTTTAAAAAAAGGAAAAGATTGCAAAATTCACAGCATTTTGCTTCTGCTCTTCCGCCGCATACACGTGTACTCTCGTACATCAGCAAAGAGGGCAAAATTCAAAAGAGAACGGAAAAACATTATCCGGAGAAAGTTAAACGGTAAATATATACTGGGTACATTTCTCGCTCGGTTTGCGGTACACGAGTGTCCGAGAGCCATGAAAAAGCAAAGTGAATGCTATGCCACACATACAGTAATCCCGAAACGTTTTTTTTTTTCTTTTTTTCTTATGATTACTTTTTGCAAGTGGGCCAATGATCCTTGTCATTTTATTTCGACTCGAGATATTTCGTTACCTTTTTAATAAATGTATATATATGCTCTTGTCGATCTTGATCCTTCTTGGTACGGATTGAGATCGTCAGAGTGAGGGGGACGAGGGGATATGGAGAATTAGAAAAAAAATGGAGAAAGCCAGTTACGAGATGGTTGAGAAATTATTTTATCTTATGGTTTGCTTGAAAATTGCCTCTTGTGCTAAATCGAGTGTGGTGATCCTGCCACCCGAAAGAAAAATACACAAAGCTTCCTCTTATGAGGAAGGAAAATCCAGCGTGTGTTTTAATTTAACGATTACAAGAATTAACAGAAAATAATATAAAATTATCAAAAAAAAATAATAAAAAAATACAAGGTCATCAGGTTCAATTAATTCATTTATTTCTCACTGAATTCATAATGAGAAGCAATGATGCGTTTTAACGCCTCGGTAGCGCATGCGTTATCTATTTTTTTTTTTCATCCTCGTTACGTCCAATGATGATTTTAATTCGCTATATGATTCATTAAGAGCGTGGGTGGTGTTTGCCGTATAGACGATGGAATGAACTACATATTGACGTCTCGTTATTACTCAACGCAGTGTCGAGAATACAACGATGATTTTTATTTTATTTTTTTTTCTTCTTTTTTTTTTTTCAAGAAACGATTATACACTGACGGTTAAGTCAAAGCAGCTCCAAGAAGTTGTACACTGTCTATCGATGTCCAAGAAAGATAATGCATAACGCAGAAAACGTGCAGGAGGAGCTTAATAGTAAAAAGAGTTATGAGTCGTAATAGGGCAGAGCTTGGAGATTAGAAAAGGCCTTGGAAGTCTTGCATGTGCTGGTTAACCGAGATATCCACGGCAAGCAGTAAAATCTTTCGTCTCGTAAATTTACAAACGCAAGAACGAAGGAAAATCATGCGACGAAAACGAGGATTGCATTACATTTTCTTTTTTTTTTTTTTGTAATTTTTACGCAATAAAAAACAAGACAAGTACATACGAAATACACGAATTAAACATTTACGTTCTTCTCACATCGAGTTCTCATTTTTTATTCCGTTTATTTTTATTTATTTTATTTTTATTATTACGATCGAAAAATAATAAATTATGTTGGTCATAATAAATTCTGAAAAACTATTACAAATGTTCTGAGAGAGCAAAATCGTACACATATCATGTGCGATCCATTAATGTTGTCCACATATGGATATCGTGGATCCCATTCTGGAATGGACCATTCCAGTTTTATAAGAATTAAAAACTTGTATCGAGTGCCATAAAATTTGGGGTTATCGACTTAATATCCAAATAATTGGTCCAATTATGATACCTTTCTCGCCCATGTCAAAGGGCAAAGTTCACCCTTTGAGTGAGCGTAGATTAATTACCATAAGTTTTATATTTGCTGAGTTATCAACATTTAAAAATCGTTCATGATACATTTTCCCACGTTAGCAATTAATTCTCCTGATATTTCTGTCCATCGATTTAAAGCTCATCAAACGATTGGCCCAAGCAAACAAAATCTGCCTCACCCCTTCGCAATTTATCATTGAATTTCTATCAAACGAAAGTTGTCCATTCGTGAGACCGATCGATTCATAAAATTTCATTCCTAATATTCGAAAATATAATTTTCGAATATACTCGAATATACTATAAAAATATATCGTAAGCGTTTACTCAAACGTAATTTTTGTTGTAATTTCTTTGTTTCAGATTTGAATTGATATCGGAACGAGAGAAGATAAAATAAAGGCGGGAGAGTCAGAGTCATGCGTCTTACTAAATGATCAACGAAGCGTGCTCGCGAGATTTTTTTTTTTTTTTTCTCTATACTTAAATAAAAGATTTTATATTCTGTGTCATTGGCGATCTCGCCTCAGTCGCGAGAGTTATACGGGAGTGCCGATACATTTCTCGTTAGTTTTTTCGTGAGATTTTTTTTTTTTTTCTCTTTTAACTAATTGAAATATAAAAAAAAATGACGAGCGGTGCAACGTCACCGAATCATTGTTCGCCATCGCGAACCTCGCTCAGCTGCTGTCAGGGTGAACAAAATGGCAGTAATGGCGAAGTCAACGATTTTGCTGCTATGAAGCCAAGAAATAACAATTATCTCATCAAGGAGAAGCACAAGTTTCCAAAAAGGCCCGAGGTCGATTTGGTTTTCAACAATATACGATACAGCGTCAGGCAATGGAACTTTCGGAAAATCAGACCAGGTAAATCCCCCATTCATTTTAACAAATGTACACGCATATTATCTTTAAATATTAATTCATCGCGTATTGAAATGAGACAAAAAAATGATTTTATTGGATAATCGAAATTCATTCATCTGAAACCAAATTTGTTCAATGTTGAAAAATCATTTTCTTCTGCATAAATATTTTTAAAAAATAACCTTATTATTTTAGACATTTTTTATTTATTTTTTAAGTAACCCAAAATAATGAAAAACGATCACTTTATACTTGCATTGATACGATTTTTATTTTTTCAAAACCGTTAATTTTTGCAATATCTCAATTTCAAGGATTTTATCGTTTATTGGCCCACAGACGGCCAATGCATGACAAACATAATATCGCAAGAAAAATAGCATACACGTTCTATGGCATAAATTATGATGAATAACTCTTGTTGTGCAACGAAACTCAATGATTCTCTTGAATGCAGGCAATTGTGCAATTTTCAGTAAGACTGTCAAAGGGAACGGTAAAAAAAACGTATTTTTTTTTGTTCTCACATAGGATATTTAATGTTTTTCTCATATATATATATATATAAATTTTTATAACGAATCTAAGTTTGCGGTAATCTGACTAGTTCTTTTTTTTGCTGTATAATTATTCAGTTCAGTACTTTGCTTGAGATTGACTTTTTTTTAATTATTATTATTTTTTTTTCAACATGAAAATCACGCGTCGAGCATCGAGATATATGCTGACTAGAATGTACATTTACTTTTCATTCGCAATAATTTTATTGCGGCAGACTTTGTAGCTACGACCACAATAATGCAATATTTTAATAATGCATTATCGTGGTCAATTGGCAAATTTGAATTTTTCCGTATTACAAAATATCACAGCTTTAAAAATTTAAAGAAAACGCGTCAGTAGAACATTGAAAAAATTAGCTAATTTTTCGCTAAATACTCAGAGTTCCTTTTTTCTCCCACGTGCTGAAATTTCAGCCAGTTGAAAAAAAAAAAGAGAAATTTACAAACATCCGAATCGTCTTGGCGAAACATGGGACAAAGTCGATGACGGAAAAATGTTTTTTTATCAACGACAGCCGATATAAATAAAACGATACAATGTCGCGTTATATCGATCTATTTGAACAACGATTAGATTTAATTCCTCAACATTTGTAACTAAACGCAAAGTGCCAAAAAAATATTATTAATAGTCGATAAACACGAAAAATATCTTTATGAGATCAATTAATGGTAAGAATATATTTACAGGATTTAAAGTAATATATCTAACATCTCGTATGACAACGATTTGTAAATCATCTAAACGCACCATTGCTTTGTTTACCATTTTTTTTGTTACGTTTATTTTTCAAAAAATTTGTCATCCTTTTGTCGGTCATATGTATCTCTCGCGTTAAAATTCAGGCCTTTCATTTTCCATTCGGTCCGGTCGTTGATCTCATGTTTGCTTGTTTTTCTATACAGTAGTCAAACGAAGCTGATCTCGAAGTTCAATGACTTTTTTTTTCCATATGCCGGAGGGAACAAAATGAGAATTTAGTGTATTTGCGACGATGGCAATCGCGCTTACCATCCTTATAATATTAAAATAAATTACCAATGATTTCGTCCGATTCTAAATTGTATCGACGTTTTATTTTTATTTTTTCTTCGTTTTATCTCCGAGTTCAACTGGGTTCGAATCTCCCTATGTGCGATGAGAAAAATTAATTGACCGTGGTAAACAGCGCGACCTATCACATTCAAAATGATATATACCTATATATACATTACACGGTTCGAAAGATCATTTATGAACGTAAACGCGTCATAAGTTAATCAGTCAATATGAACATCTATAATGATCCAAATAGCCGACAACGACATTATGATTTATGCATTCCAATATAGAAACAGTGGCATTAAAATAATCTTTTTGTCCTACCCACTTTGAAAACGCGTCTTTTCAAGCATGCGAAGGGGGCGTAATGTGGCGGGTTTCATTCCGGTGACGATTGCACATGCGCACTTCGCAAGCGGGCGAACATAGAACTTTGAGCCCGCTTGAGCGGTCGCAAAGTGACTTTCAGAGGGCAAAACAGACGACGACATATGTGGCTCCTCCTCAAGTAACAAATACGAACTACTTGATTGGTATCATGTCGATACGGCGCTCTGTGGCCAATTTCACACTATTGTTTCTGCTTCTTTCTCGTATTTTATATGTACACCGACCACCCTACACCTTCTTCGTATGCTTTGAAAAGTCTCGATTTCAAACGGAATAGGACAAAAAGTCTCAAATCGCCTCCTTTCCGCTCTTGATGCACAATATACTATTTTGTTAACCCTCCATCGGAAATCTGAGTCTTTTAAGGCACAGTTAAAATTACTATCTTGAATTTCTCCTAAGTGGGAAGTTTTTTATTAAAAAAAAAAAAAAACCACTAAAAATTTTACGTTGATTACACTATTGAAACATATTCTAGAGAGATTAAGAAGTGACCCAGAATTTGTGTAAATTTTTTGAAAGTTTAGGACGTGAAATAACAGCGTAAACTCAAACGACCCAGATTCCTGAGAGCGTCAGTAAAAATATATATTCGATGATAAAGGGTTAACGTTAAATACAGGCAAACTTCAGTAGAAATCGAATCGATTTTTGAGCAATTTTTAGTATGCGTTGCTAAGTATAGTGAAGAAAAAAAATATCGTTGGCCAAACAAATGGTAAACTTTTTAATGATTTTACCGCATTCTAGACGTCGTTTAAAAATTTCCTTGGCCAAAATATTGAAGACGATTGAAGACGATAATGTATTATAACAATCGTGATCTGCGTATTTGAAAAAAAAAATCCCCACCATTAAGAGGGAGAAAAATAATCGAGCCAGGGATTTTGATAAATCATTCTAGTTTTCACACGTCGACCATTAAATATTTGCAGATATTTACGAAAAAAAAACAAAAAACTTTAAATGGATAAAGTAAATTTTTTGAGAAATTGTCAATTTTATAATGTAAGAGAGTTGAAAAAATAAAAATAGCAAACTGTGTTTAGTCAGCAACGTCCATTCCAATTCGACAGTTAGTTTATCATTCGTGGAACATGAAAACTCGCGCGTCAATCCTCTCACCCGACACGAACATTACATCCGCTCGATCGTTCGTGGCAATCCATTGTACATTATTCATGCCTCGACAAAGGAAACGTTTAAATACGTCATAACAATGGCGTACCAATGCGTGTATCTTTTACTTTTGAGTGAAATACTCGGCCATCTTTATGAGCTCCAGACCGTATGAAAAAATTTAACGAGAATTTATCAACTCAATCGACAAAAGGATAGAATGACATCGAGCTCTTTCGATTGTCGCGAAGTGTACGATATATATATATATATATGTTTTTTTCGAGACGTGACATAACGATTCAAAACAATTAATTTTTCCTCCTAACAAATCTTTGAATGAATTTCGTTTCCAATTGTGTCCTGCCGTGTGGCTTCAATACTTTTTTAAACTGCCTATAACGAGGGCACGTTTATCAGATAATAATTAATGATATTTTCGAACGAGCTGACAATAAAACTCAAGGCCTGATCGTCTCGAATTGTGCTGAAGAACTTGAAATCGCAATTTCTTTTCCTTTAGAATTCATTTTTTTTAATATATTTTTTTTCTCAAATGAGATTTTATTATGCAAAATATTCGAGTATTTTATCATTTCATTATTTTAATTGAATATATCGTCGTGTTTTTTTTTCTCGCGTAAATAAGTTAGCTAAATATTTTAATATACTTGAATCGTGTTATTGCTTAAGATTTTTTCATATTTGTAATTTTGTTAAATTCGATTAATGGCCAGTCACTCTATTATTCATACTAGCGGGTTATTGGGACGATTCGCGCGAATCGGCCGGGCGATTAACCTCGCTAGTTAATTCAAGTGAAAAATTCTGTTGAGCGCATCTGTGAGTTTTTGTTCAAGTGCGTTTTTATACGAATGTCCGTGAGTTGACCGTGTCTGCTTGTGTGTGTGGGGGGGAGGGAGGTGCCTGCGAGTGTCGATGAGCGTTAATGCTTTATTACTATGTAGGATATAAAATTTTGCAACACATGTATGTAAAATCATTAAAACGAACGTCGAAAAATTGAGAGAAAAATAAATGTCGATGCGTTTGGTTTTCAGCGTTTCGTTGCTGTGTTGTGAAACTTGTTTGCCGGGAAAATTCCACGGACAGAGCTCTCTTCGTTCTCCCCTGAAAAGACAAAGCCCAATAACAGAGGTCACGTGTGTTCCTCGGGTCTCATCGGCCATTCATTCCCTGGCCTCAAAATCTTCTTTTCCTCGCGTCCGGTTGAATAACCAGCTTTATTGGGCCGCTATCCTATTTTTCATTTTTTTTTTTCATGCCCGACGATTTCTCAGATGGTGACCATAATCATTAAAAGTTATTAGCGAATGAGATACCAAACATTTATGGAAATTTGGGGGGGGGGGGGGAGGGCAGGCGACTGAAAAACCCTTTTGACACCAACATGTCAATTGTCATGACTTATTCACTTTAATATTAAAGGGGATAAAGATGCCTCCTCTCGATATCTTTGCACAATAAATGCGTGAATCATTTATTAAATTCATAATTAAACAAAAAAAAAAAAACACATTCATTTAATCGAATTAAACGATTGATAAAATTGAAATTTTTTGTTTGAACAATAAAATCAATTTACGCGAAATTCTCCACGTACGCAACGAAAAAGTATTAATGCCATGCTCCAAATTAGCTAATTTAAACGAGAGCGAGAGATAAGATATATAAAGATTTATATAGAGCAAATTATTATCTCTCATTTCCGATGACAAATCGGAGTATCAACTGGAAAAATACTCTCCATAGTATAATGCTTGGCTCAGTTCATAATTTGTGTGTACAAGTGAGCGAACCGGTTGAAAAAATTAAACTATTAATTTCTCGTAAATGTACAAAAAGTTGCTCATCTTTGTTTTTCACGTTTTTTTTTTTTTCATTACGTCAATCGAGACCATTAATTAGACTGGGCCAGTTTAGTAAAAAAAAAAACAAATCCGAACTAGATTTTTTTAGCTGCCCATAGAACCGGACACGATCAGTTTTATATTCATAATTCAGAATATTATCATAATTCTAATATTAAAGTTGTCACGGAATTTCTTCACTCGCTAGGTTTTTCGACCTCTGACGTCTGAATACGTAAATTCAGATCTAAACTTTAACAGATCGAATCGTAAAATCGCACAAGTAAATTGGAATTTTATCGTTTATCAAAATACTCTCATGCTGTTTATAATTTTTCATTTCATTCAATAATTCAACGTGTTTTATTCATTAATTCGTTTCAATAAAATTTCCAAATTCATACTACATTTGTTTTAGTTTAAATTACATTTTTGTTTGTTTTCGTTCAAATTTTGGGCATGGAAAAACGATGACTACGTCACTATAATCATTTTCATGATGCTGCAATTTAATTCGTTCAAGTATTAGCGTGACAATTATTGAAAAAAAAAAAATGCATCACGAGTCTTCAGTGCGATCATAACGACGCAGGCGTCGTGCGTCGGACCAACAGCTCATGATAACTGTTGATTCACCGATGGACGTATTTTTACACTTCTTTAGTTTCATTGGCGTAGCCAACGATTGTTTTACACTTTTTTTTTCCATTGTATAACTTTTCGTCGTAATAGATCGACAATACATTCTAATGTTTCCGCTTGGAAAAATATATTCCAATGTATTGATTCAAGAGGATTATCAACATTTTTATAGACGGAATGGAAAAAAATGCTCTATTGTGTTCGATCACGTTGACTATTATAAACTCTCGATAAAACTCAATGGCGTTACGCGCACTTTCATCAAGCATTTTTAGCTTTTCAGCAGGCTCATAAATTTTTCGAACTTTTTTTCCATTCGGATTGTCTATTCTTTGGCCCTTATAAATCCTTATAATTATGATCCCTATTAGTAAATCTTAATGAAATCTCAGCCATTATAGTTTTTCCAACCTTCGAAATTTTGCACCAAGCATTTCAATTTACGATGATACTTTTTTTCGTATCTATGGATCTATGGAGTTGGAGAATCAAGTTAATTTCTTCTGTGTGTGTGTGTTTTTTTTTTTAATTACTAAATTATATTACTAAATCGTGTGTTTTTTTTTTACTTGCATCAAGCGAAATAAGCGCAATGCGATGATTTAGCTAATGATACTTTTTTTCGTATCTATCATTATACGAAATTTGGCGATAAAAATATAATCTATCAATTATGATTTCCTACAAACTATAATAATCGATCGTTACTCATCGACGTATCCAATATGTACATTAACGATAGCTTGTAATTATAATGACCTGCAAAATTTGTCTCGTTACGCCGGAGAATCAAGTTAATTTCTTCTGTGTGTGTGTGAGTGTGTTTTTTTTTAATTAGTAAATTATGTTACTAAATCGTGTGTTTTTTTTACTTGCATCAAGCGAAATAAGCGCAATGCGATGATTTAGCTGATGATACTTTTTTTCGTATCTATCATTATACGAAATTTGGCGATAAAAATATAATCTATCAATTATGATTTCCTACAAACTAAAATAATTGCTCGTTACTCATCGACGTATCCAATATGTACATTAACGATAGCTTGTAATTATAATGACCTGCAAAATTTGTCTCGTTACGCCGGAGAATCAAGTTAATTTCTTCTGTGTGTGTGTGAGTGTGTTTTTTTTTAATTAGTAAATTATGTTACTAAATCGTGTGTTTTTTTTACTTGCATCAAGCGAAATAAGCGCAATGCGATGATTTAGCTGATGATACTTTTTTTCGTATCTATCATTATATGAAATTTGGCGATAAAAATATAATCGATCAATTATGATTTCCTACAAACTATAATAATCGATCGTTACTCATCGACGTATCCAATATGTACTTTAACGATAGCTTATAATTATAATGACATGCAAAGTTTGCCTCGTTACGCCGGAGAATCAAGTTAATTTCTTCTGTGTGTGTTTTTTATTTTTTATTGCTAAATTGTATTACTAAATCGTGTGTTTGTTTTTTTTTTACTTTCATCAAGAGATATAAGCGCAATGCGATGATTTAGCGATCTTGTCGGGCTATCGGCCGATATACCGATTTTTTTTATTTACCGGTTCTTTCGCACGCAGATATGTGTTGTCTCTCTTATGAATAATCATCGTTGCTCAATCCACTGACATCGAACAGACAATATATATAATCACACATGCGAACTAGCCAATTATTACAGGTAATTATTAGTTACGGCTTGGTGTACGTAATATTTCGTACGAGCACGGCGTATCATAATTGCAACAAACAAAAAATTGGAGCAAACAAAATTGAAACCCGTTATCTGAAAATTTTCATCGCCATGTATCGGCATCAGAGTTGTTGGATTATAGTACTTAAAATAGGCTGACCTACATTGAAAATTATTTTTAAGATATTCTTAAAATAGCAGTTAAAAAAATTCCAATAAATGCTAACCAAAAAGAATTGCTGCTTAAATGGCATTTTAACAATTTTTTTTAGAGTTAAATTTTTCCAAGCGGTTACATGGAAAAATTATTTGCGTTGGACGTGCATAATATTTGCTTCGCAGAGCGTTTAATGAAATCGAGGCTGCTGATTGAAATGATGAATTTATTGGAGTCAACATAAAAAATAAGAATGCAGAGCGATTGGGACAAAAGTTTTGAAAAAATTAACGTTAAATATTCTTCGTCGTTGAAGGTGAAATATTTTTTTTAATTTTTTTTTTATATTTAGTATTTAATATCTGGCGCCAAGATAACGTGCTGGGTCTCTTGATCACCCTCTTGTGTGATAATACCATAATATAGCAAGACCCAGAAATAACCCGGCTGTGTTATGTTACTCTCAGGTTTAAAGCGTTTTTAATTTTTGCCTCGATTTTTTTCAAATCGTCGATTATTAATGTCTCGCGGAATTATTATATAACATACCATGAGAATCTGGTGAGTATGCGAATTTTATTCCGCTGCCGATAACATTTCGGAAAAAAAAACGTTGAATTAATTTCACATTAATCAAGGCAGGGTCAAGAGTTGTTTTTTCAAAGCCTATTAATTAATAAACATCGTAGGTCGCGGCTTTCATGGAAATTAACTGCGCCCAAGTGTATAATTCCCAGTGCCAATTCTCAACGCATAATGCGTTTCTTTTCAATCTTTTTTTTTTTTTTTTATTTATATAAAAAAACGGTTCACTAATTTCGCATCATTTCTAGGCTAACTGAACTAACAAATAAATTGAAGAGAATAAAGTTTCTCATTTGATGAAAATTTTATCCATTTTGTCAAACTAAACTAGCTAACAAATTAAAAACAACTTATACAATATGAAACATTTATTATTTTATTCGATCAAAATTACTTCCGAGTCTACGAAAATATTGTTTTTTTTTTTTGTCACTTTCTTGTTCATGAATTACGTTATAATTGTGACAGAGATTTACAAAAAAAGTAAATCATAGAGTTATGTTATCCGTTGCTTATCGTAATTTTCAAGTGCATCATCGATGTCCTCTACTGGTGGATGCAGCGAGTGTTGCATATCAACTAACGTTTCCCGGATTGCTTAGTCGGATTTAGGAGACCTTGAACTCTCATATTTTTTTCTCTCATGCGTCTTATCTCGTAATATAATACGTAATTAACTTCAGGAGGGGATTTGTGAAATTGATCAAGACATAGTCCAGTCACATTAGCTAAGAAATTGCAATAAAATCGACTAATTTTTCAATGTAAGCAATTCTTGGATCAATAGACGAAGAAAATTCTGCAGGTCGCGAACATCCAAATATCATTTTTTCATAAAATTAAGTAGAAGAAGTAATGAAAAATTAGAGATTAAAAATGAAGCTTTGAAATCATATCAAGTGAATCGTGAAGCTCAGACTGAACCCTAATTTTCCTTCGGTGCCACTTGTAGGCCAGCTGCAACTATTTTCACGATATATATTGATATCTAAAAATCATACTTTATTTTTGAAATATTCATTAACTCATTAAAAATAATAACGATGATTGATTTTAATAGATACTTGGATTTTCGGTACTGCTACTGGTGAATGCAACGAGTGTTGCATATCAACTAACGTTTCCCGGAATGCTTAGTCGGAGTTAGGAGACCTTGAACTCTCATATTTTTTTCTCTCATGCGTCTTATCTCGTAATATAATACGTAATTACCTCCAGGAGGGGATTTCACACAAATTATATCAGAATTGTATCAAATGACTTCCACAAATTTTGACCCCTAAAGACATCATGGGTCATATGAAACATTGGAAAAAATTCAGGACCTTTTTAGCCTACTATTTGACACGCCAGGTATAAGAGAATTACAATTATACAATTTTCTGATGTCTTTTTGGACAATTTACAATCGCCTCGTTTAGACCAGAGTACAAGAGTTGAAGATATTTTTTCAACGTATAATAATTATGGACATGCATGAAAATTTAATTTTTATTAAATGCACTTTACATTAATAATTCGATAGCCAATTAAATTTTTACAATTTTTCCTTCATCCAGAAATTTATGATTTCGTTTATTGCATAATTTTTTCTTTTTTCCGTCTATCAAAAAAATGACTTGTTAATTTCTTGAATATTTCGAATATATGAGCTGTGAGTTTTGCGATTATTTTTTATTCTGTCTGAGTAAAAAAAAAACGTTGCCTGTGGAAAAGTCACGGCAAAAATTCATGCAGCTGTTGAAAGTCGATGTACAAAAAAAGTCACTCATTGATATTCACTGATATTACCTTGAACTATAATCGAAAAAACGGGATTCGTATAAAAAAAAAAAAAGTTGCAATACGTTCTCCACGTTAATCCCAATAAATCATATTTTTGTGGCCATCCATCTTCGCCAAGCTCGCAATTATTTTCGAATTGAAATGTAAATTTTGTAAATGAAAAAAAAGGCAAGCGAAATCGATTAACAGGAACTTGATGAAAAATCACTTCTTAGGTTTCGTAGAAACAAAAATGGCATTTTTCAAAGCTATATATTTTTTTCCAAACTACAATGGTAATTAAACTTTTCATTTTTACAAAAGTTTCTCATCGGAGTGGCCCTTTAAAGAGCCTTTAAAAAATTAAATTCTGGCTATTTCGTAATTTAATGTTAAAAAAAAAATGTATACATCTCGGAAAATATTAACAAAAAAAAAACTGAAATAATAGGAACTTAATCTAAATAGGGGGGTGGGTGGTCTAAAAATAAATTTGATCGAATTACAATATCTCATGTAAATATATAAAAATAACGAACTTGCTGTCTTCGATCCCTGATCCTCATCGTGTCCCATAATAGGAATCGGCAAATTAGTCCAATCATATTAAACAAGACCTTGTTTTCCCGAGGTACGCCGATTTTTGAATCAATCGACGCATAAAATTATGCTTATCACGAAAATCCAAGTATCTATTAAAATCAATCATCGTTATTATTTTTAATGAATTAATGAATATTCAAAAAATAAAGTATGATTTTTAAATATCAGTATATGTATATCGTGAAAACAGTTGAAGATGGCCTTTGACCCATTCGAGACCGATTGCACACCGTGTGTGCAATTGATTTTCGAGGCTATAAGACCGGTTGCACCCCGTGTGTGCAATAATTAAATATGAACACTATAAAGAAAAAAAACGATTTCGCTCCTGGGGACCGTGTTCGAAAAAAATCGCCGTCTCGAATGGGTTAAGTGGCAGCGAAGGAAAATTAGGGTTCAGCCTGAGCTTCACGACTCACTTCATATGATTTCAAAGCTTTATTTTCAATCTCTAATTTTTCATTACTTCTTCTACTTAATTTTAAGAAAAAATGATATTTGGATATTCGCGAACTGCACAATTTTCTTCGTCTATTGATCCAAGAATTGCTTAAATTGAAAAATTAGTCGATTTTATTTCAACTTCTTAGCTTATGTGACTGGACTATGTCTTGATCAATTTCTCAAATCTCCTCCTGGAGGTAATTACGTATTATATTACGAGATAAGACGCATGAGAGAAAAAAATATAAGAGTTCAAGGTCTCCTAAATCCGACCAAGCATTTCGGAAAACGTTACTTGATATGCAACACTCGTTGCATTCATCAGTAGAGGACATCGATGATGCACTTGAAAATTACGATAAGCAACGGATAACATAACTCTATGATTTACTTTTTTTGTAAATCTTTGTCACAATTATAACGTAATTCATGAAAAAAGAAATTGAAAAAAAAAAAAAAACAATATTTTCGTAGACTCGGAAGTAATTTTGATCGAATAAAATAATAAATGTTTCATATTGTATAAGTCGTTTTTAATTTGTTAGCTAGTTTAGTTTGACAAAATGGATAAAATTTTCATCAAATGAGAAACATTATTATGTATTTTGTGTCGATCATGTACGTGAATTTGGGTTGACAGAAGGTCAACCTCGGAACGAGGATCTAGTATGTCAGAACCACTTTTTGAAATTGCAGTCATAATTCTCAGCTCGATACATCTTTTAGCACAAAACTCTGCGTCGTGTAGCTAATGTTTGCGTGTAATCCTATATATATATATATATATATAGTTTTTGTACATTCATTATATATGTAAATATGTGATATGAAATACCGATATTTTATATCCGCTATTACGTACATAAAGTATATAACCTGCTCGTTATTGATCGTAAATCGCAAATATTCTCGTTTGCTAGACGACGAACTTGAATTAACGAATATATACGAATGGGCCAAGTACCTACGTCTGAATGGCAACGGCTCCTCTATTCATAATCCCATATAAATTCATGAAGTCAAAATGAAAATTTTGTAAGCTTTGGATATCAACCTGACAGCGATTACTTGTCCATCTATGGGGATGGCTAAAAAATAAAAATTTAACCAGCAATTCAGTTGACCTATAATCAGTACTCGTGAAAAAATATAAAAATTCGATTCTTCTTTCGTGACCTTCGTGTCTTTTTGTCATTGTGAACACGTCTCATAGCTTATACTTGGAAAAGGAGAGAAAGAGAGAGAGAGAGAGAGAGGCCGCCATTATAATTTATTGCACTTTGAGACTCTTCTTTGGTCCGACGTCTCTTCATCCAGGCATCGAGACAAATGCTGCAATAATGTTATCTATACATATATAGCTTGTAAATATTATATATGCGTGAAAATTTAAGATGATTTTCTTTTGTTTTTTTTTTTTTTGCAAATTATTTTCCCCAAAATTTCCCAAAATATATTGAAGGCCACGGAGTCGTCGAATTGAACTTTGTTGTCAGACAATAAAGAAATGAATACACATGAACAAGGTACGAATTCGTGAATGTGCCAATAGAACTTTAATTCGTTAGCCAAATAAAGAATTGTTGTATGCGACATTTCAATGAATTTGCTCTTCGAACTTGAGGCTATTCTTTTTTTTTTTTTTTGCAAACACGAACTTTGTGCGCTATTTTTATCACATTATTAATGTATTTAAATGGTGATTTGTAATTTTTTCTCGTATTTATAAATATTATCATTTTTAATCAATATTTTTTCATTAAAAACCAAAAAAAAATTGATCTTTGAATTATTAAAGTGATCGTAAATCATTATCTCATTATTTGTAAAAAAAAATAAGTATTTAATTTAGTAATTATATTGCAGAAACAAAAGAAATTCTTCATGGTGTGAGCGGTGAATTTCGAGCTGGTGAATTGACGGCCATAATGGGGCCATCAGGTGCTGGAAAGTCGACCCTTCTTAACGTTCTTGCTGCAAAAACGTGAGTCCCTCTTTTTTTTTGTATCGGTCTCGACGGTACGGTGGAAAAAAATCGTGATGCTTGGTACTTTTCTCATTTGCACAATTTGATGATATAATTGATGTGAAAAAAGTAATTCTCTGTATCTCTGTCTTTCTCTTTGACTCTCATTTATCGACGAATTAATTACATAAAATCCTCGATAGAATGGCATAATGGAATGCACTTTGTGCGGCTGCTTCGACATTGTTTTTTTTTTTTTTTAATCTCTTCAATACACTGTCAATCATTATAGAGATTGAACATTCGAGAAAATCGTGTCTACCTACGCAATTGAGTATAGCCGTAAATGTTTGAGAAATTGTTCATAAATCTCGAATAATGACTCGAATCATTCATCAACGTTGTTGATAGTCAGGGAGAAGTCAGATGGAAAAATGCACATTATTACAAAAACCCCGGAAGAATTTTCGAGATTAAATTCTGCGTGATTAATATCTCGACGAGTTGACGCCAACTTTAGCCGAGAGTATAGAAATGAAATATCGTAAACGTTAGCATGAACAGCAAAAAATAAAACAGAAGAAGCGTCACGATCAAATAACAAAGTTGTTGATGCTCGTAAAGTTGGCATGAAACTCCACCGGTAAAACCCAAAGAAATACATCTTTTCGTTTTATTATTTTCCATTGTCTCAAACGAGTGTATATGCGGGCATTGATACGTTCGAAGGTGAAACAACAAAGACAAAGAAAAAAAAACTAGTGTATACGTATATCGTATTTATATAATCATGAATTTTATTGTTTATTCTTTTGCTATCTTTTTCGATTTATCGCATTTTTTCTTGACAACTACTGGTGATAACGAATGATTTTCAGTTTCGATCTGTGCGAATGATAATATTATCGTTTTGTCAATTGACTTGTTGAAGTACATAGTAGAATGAGATCTTAATGCAGTCATTGCCCGAGTAAAAATTTTAAGAGCCTGGATTTTAATTCTATTATTTTCAACTCTTGAACGTTAGACTGTCGTTGATATCCACCCCCAAGTGAACTTTGAAAAAGTGAGGTTGTTGCGTACATGTATAATGTATACTGCCCGCGTATAATGTACACACGGGCATTGAAACGTTCGAAGGTGAAACAACAAAGACAAAGAAAAAAAAACTAGTGTATACGTATATCGTATTTATATAATCATGAATTTTATTGTTTATTCTTTTGCTATCTTTTTCGATTTATCGCATTTTTTCTTGACAACTACTGGTGATAACGAATGATTGTCAATTCCGATCTTTGCGAATGATAATTTTATCGTTTTGTCAATTGACTTGTTGAAGTACATAGTAGAATGAGATCTTAATGCAGTCATTGCCCGTGTAAAAATTTTAAGAGCCTGGATTTTAATTCTAATATTTTCAACTCTTGAACGTTAGACTGTCGTTGATATCCACCCCCAGGTGAACTTTGAAAAAGTGAGGTTGTTGCTAATTTCCTGATTTTTTCGGTTTTTGAATGAGTTTTCTGAGAAATTAGGACCCATTATACGAAGAAGAAAACCCGTGGGTTTGATATTCATCCAAAACAAGCGTTAGAAGGTGAAAAAAAAAAAGTAGCGTTCAAAATTTTACGATTTTTCTCGAAAAAACTCGATGCAATTTGGAATCAACGTGCAATTAGAGTCAAAGGTGCTATATATTACCTCACACAAGACGAACATCTCGATATTTCAAATTAAGTGGTCTTGAGAACACTTTAAATATCGCCAAGAACCGATGCAGAGAAGAGAATGTACAAAATTGACCCATTTCAACTTTTAAAATGGGTAAATAATTTAAAAAACGTCAAGGTTCAATAAACCCAACGGCATTTTGTAAGCTTCATCGATCACAAAAATAATGAGCACGTATTGAAGACACAGGTTCATCGGGAAGCAAAATTATAGCCATTTTAGTGATCAAATTTTCATCCGGCTGGAATGCAATTTTTGTTTTATCAACTTCGTTTTAGACGTAAATAAAAAAAAATCAAGAAATTACATTTGAAACCGTCAAAAAATAATTATATCCATTTTGCTGATTTTTTTCTTTATTTTTCAGTGTTCAAGGAGTAGCCGGTGAAATTATGGTGAACGGAAAGTTGCGAATGCCTTACAGTGAGAGATGGAAGAGAACATCGTCGTACATACAGCAAGACTCATTGTCCAGACCAAAATTGACGGTTGGCGAGGCAATGACCCTCGCTGCTCATCTCAAACTCGGCTACACCACCAGCGAATCCTACAAACACACGCAGGTTCGAAACTCTTTTTGTTTTCATCTCTCTATCGTATTTACATATTGGTCAATGCAATCTTATCGCTTTGACTCCGACGACAAAATGTCCGTGTTGAAATTTGTTGAATTTATCATTATTTAAACAAAAAAACGCCGTGATAAATCTGCGAATAAAGATAATTTTTTGCATCAATTACAAAATCGAACACACGTAAAATTTTTATCCCAAATCCGAAGAGTCTTATCTGACCAAAATTTATCGGTGTTCTTTTCGGTGAATGTGTGAACATGACCAAAAACAATACCGATGAATTTGTTACACTGACGACAGATTTCTGATAAATATTTAAATAAATTTTATTGTTTCATCGAGGATAACTTAATGATGAAAGTCCTTAAAATAATATTGTTCTCAAACGTTTACTCTATCTCCATGATCATGCCTCTTATTTTTCCCCTTCTGGCAAATTTATGATAAAAAGTTCGAGATTCATAACAAACTTTTATACAACTTTTTTCTAAATTTTTTTCTTTACGATTCACAGGTCATCGAGCTTTTGGAAATGCTCGGTTTGCATCGCTGTTATGACACTCTGTGTGGTCGTCTTTCCGGTGGACAGAAAAAACGACTCGACGTTGCCCTTGAGCTTCTGAGTAACCCTTCAGTATTATTTCTCGATGAACCAACGACCGGTAATTATTAAATTATTAATGGACTCGTTACTTAGACTATTATTATTATTATTATTGTTATTATTATTAAAATAATTACATCATTTCAGGACTGGACTCGGCATCTTGCAGTCAGTGCATAGCACTTTTGCAACGACTGGCGAGAATAGAAAAGCGAACTGTCGTATGCACGATTCATCAACCGAGCGCTCTTCTATTCGAGATGTTTGATTCTCTCTACGCAGTTGCTGCTGGTCACTGTATCTACAGGGGACCGATACACACTCTTTTGCCTCATTTATCGTCCGTCGGTGTGAACTGTCCTCCTTACCACAATCCTGCTGACTTTTGTAAGTTTTTCTTTTAACTAATTTTTCCATATTTGTCAATATATATTTTAGGAAATTTGAGCTACGAAGCTAAAACTCAGATACGATATATGTAACAATTTAAAAGATTTTTTTACATTCTAACTTTGAATTATGAGCATATCTGAAATACTCATGGAATGCTGATAAATGAGCAACTGACTCGTCATGTTTCAGTGATCGAAGTAGCGATCGGTGAATACGGCGTGACGGTCGACAAGCTCGCAATCGCTGCCGAGAAAATTTGGGAAGGACATAAATCACCCGAACCATCATCAAAACCTCAAATTCAAAGTGAGTTTTTGATTAAAATATTTATATTTTTTTCTAAAATTTAAAGGAATTTTTCCAGTTATGTATTACGACGATGTGACACTCCGACTGGTGGTAATAAATTGCTTTCCCTACTTTCTCCGAGAGCATTATTAATACTTTGGACAAAAGCAAAATTATTCGCTTGAATCGAGTTACAACTTTTATTTCCAACAAAAAATCGAATTCCATTTAAAAAATCGGCCGTCATTAAAATGTCTCGAAAGTGGCGCCACCTAGTCTTGGACTGACTTCGCCATTTGATGTCCTCCTCGAAACCCTACAACTTTGGTCTGAATTATATCTTGATACGATGAATAGTTTTCGCGATATAATCGAACACTTCATTGAAAATGGGACACCCTGTATATTCTAATCATTCATAAAATTTTCATTGAACGATCCGTGTAACAAAAAAAAAAACAAATTAAAAAAGTATCCTCGAGATTCTTTGAAGATCTATAAAAATGGCCAATGAAAGACCTTGAAATTTAACAATTGTAATATGAAATTGAATCGAAAACGCAAGTTTTTCTCTGCATTTTTTAAGTTTGTTTGCATTAAGAAACCCTCGAGTCAAAATTTTGCAACATGTAATCGACATCATA
Source organism: Dyspetes luteomarginatus (assembly GCA_963669185.1). Lineage (NCBI taxonomy): Eukaryota > Metazoa > Arthropoda > Insecta > Hymenoptera > Ichneumonidae > Dyspetes > Dyspetes luteomarginatus. Next base: position 14,750,851 of record OY769910.1, on the reverse strand, counting down.
CTTGAGAATACAGATAAAAGAACACGTGAATTTTCGTTACATGTTTTTTTTTTTTAGTTCTCAGCACAAATTAAAATTGTTCATAAATTTCGTTTCATTTCAGTCACTGGATCGATCATGGAGCCTCCACCTCCAGCTGGTTTTCTCGCTCAGTGTTATCTACTCTACAAAAGGCAGCTAATGTGCTTAAAACGGGATTACACGCTGATGGTGATACGTTTACTCTGTCATTTGTTGATTGGCGTTATATTTGGTTATCTCTACATGGGAAGTGGATATCGTGCGAATGGTGTTCTTGCCAATTATGCTTATCTGTACGGATCTCTTCTGCTTATCGTCTATACTGGAAAAATGGCCGTTACTCTTGCCTGTGAGTATTTTTCCCAAAAAGCAGAGAGAAACTCGTAGAAATATTTTTAAAAAATCTCAAGAGTCTTTTCAATGAGAGATAATCGAGCAACATTTCTCTCCATTAAATTTTTCAGTTCCACTGGAGATGCAAATTCTCAAGAGAGAACATTTCAATAGATGGTATCGATTAGCACCGTATTACATCAGTATGTTACTCGTCGAAATACCATTTCAAGCAGCTTGCGCCAGTACTTATGTTGCGGTCAGTTATTGGCTGACTGGTCAACCAATCGAGACCGATCGTGTAGTGTCTTTTATGGTTATCAGCGTAGCTGCGAGCTTAACAGCACAGGCCTGGGGATTCTTTATCGGTGCGACTACTCCGGTCAAGGTATACTTTTGCCCCGATCTTTTTGAAACGGTTGAGAAATTTTATCAAAATTTCTGTTATTTTTTCTTTTACATTTTCCAATTTTTCATAAGTTAAGGTACAAAAAAAAATCAAACGATCGCCTAAAATTAAAGATCTGTACAATTCATAATAAGGAGAAAAATAACCGTTTCATAAATTCTTGGCATTTTTAAAATAAAAATTGAATGTTTTTTGTGTATATTTGACACAGGGTGAGTGCACCAGTGAATGAACGCTTAAGATTCAGCACCAGTAAATAATCGTCCGTGTTCAAATCACTATATACAGATATACTTTGCGTGAAGTGTTCGTTCATTGGGCCCTGTTTATTTACTGGTACATTCACTCTAGTTGAATTTTTTAAAACATTGTTTGCGTGGCAATATTTGTAAATTGAATTTATCAATGCGACCTTTTATAGATGAAACGTCCTTGATTCTATTAACATGTAAAAATTGGTCTATAGGCATACTGACTCGTGAATTCGCTGACTAAAGATTTTTTTTTGCTTCATTCACAGATCGCCGTTTTTGCCGGTCCAATAATCGCCGTTCTCTTCTCAGTCTTTGGTTTTTGCATTCGTTATCTGGACACACCAATAGGATTTCGTTGGTTATTTCACATCTCATACTTTCGTGCTGGTTTCCACAGTCTTCTTTACACGGTCTACGGCTCTGGCAGAAAAGATCTCAATTGTGATGATTTTTACTGTCATTATAAAAAACCGGCAAAATTTCTCAAAGAAATGGAGATCAATGATACGAGCGTCGTCAATAATTTAGTTCTAATCATTGGTATTGGCGTACTGATGCACCTCCTCACAGCTAGTGCACTCTGGTGTAAGCTCAATCGAAGATAAATCACCCAAAGAAAAAAAAAACAAAAAATAAGATTAAAAAGAAACACACACACACACAGGGCATTCATTCAGTATTTCGAATGGACTTGTGCCGGTCCGAACTGAGTCAAGGCCAAATAATTTTTTTTTTCTTTTTTTTTTTTCTCGATTCAAGATCATTCATTTGCTCCAAATTTGATGCGTTTATGCATTTGGAATTTTTGGTAATTTTTTTTCCTTATATTCTGCTCATATCAATGGCAAAATATTATTTATGACCAAGAGCAGAGAGATGACTCGATTTTGCAGAACAGAAAGGTCTAAGATGTAACAGTTTTCGAGCTCATGACATTGTCAACTCACAATTTTAGAATTATATATTTGATGTAGTAGCTCTCCACATCTGCGGATAAGACTCGTGACAAAACCGCATTGCGGTAGAATTAATCAAGGAACTAGTCGAGAATTTTTCCTAATGTTTAATTAGCACGTCAGATAAAGACGTGGATGTTTAATTAGTTAAAATCATATCTTTATACTTTCAGTTAATTTTTTTTTGTTTCTTCTCATTATAATTATTAAATGTTTCAAGACAAATCTTAATTTTCATTTTTTTTTTTCTTTGCCCAATATACGGCGGTACTTACTTTGTTTGTCATGGTGTGTATGCAAGCACATTTGTCAAATCGACTAATCTAGGGGAAAATACAACAGAAAGTAGAATGTATATAAAAAAAGACGTTGATTTTTTCGTTTAGGAAGATTGAAAAGCGTGATAATGATAACTAAACACGGTGAACGAATCTCGAATTATTAATATTAAATAGTCTTATCTAAACAATTTGTTTTTTTTTTTACTTTACTTTACTTTACTTTGCGACTATATATAAGAATTTCGAAACAAGAATACACTCGTAAATATTGAACAAAAAGTCAGACATTCGCAAAACCGCATATTGCAAATATTCTCACCAGAATCTTGCGGCTCATCAACCAACAATTTTATTAAAATTACGAGATTCGTTCTCTACTTACAATTATAATTTAATGGTACCTCGTAATTATATAAACATAGACACTTTACGGGCTTTCAGGACAAGAGCCCTGACACGCAAGGTGAAAAGTGTAACAATTACTTTAAAGTGTAGAATATCTCGAATTATTAATTTGGCTTGTACGATTTTTTTTTTAACAATTATTACACAAGATACGAAAGAGTAAAAAATGGCAGATTTTAACTGCATTCATGTTAGCGTATCTACCAAATGGAGGGGAGGGAAGGGGGGTGGGCGAGGCATATGGGACGAAAGTAACATTTTCGTTTGAAACGAAATGTAGAATATTTTTACCAGTTGAAATGATAACTTTAATGATTTTTTTAGTCGCGTATATATGACGCGAATATGTTTCATTGTAGAAATGGCGAATAAAGAAGGAAATACGACCGCCTTGAGATTGAATGCGGAAAAATCATTTTAATGCCAGAGAGCGCTTAAATGTTGCAATTTTTGATAAAGAGAAAAATCCTTGGACAGACCAAAAAAAAATATGATATATTGTAAACATCCGGTTATCCTGCTATGGTTTTAAACGAGTATCAGCTGATTCGAAGGCAAAACAGGAAATTGCGACCCTTATTCTTGAGGCATTTCTCGAGTTCAAGGAGGTTCCTGGTCGAGTTTTAATTTGTCCTGTAGAGGCCGTTTTTATCCATAGATAGCAGTACCAGCTGGCGATTAAAAGTGACTCAACGAGATCTGTTATATCGTCGCCCTACCCACGTTTTTTTCCTCCCACACTTGAACATGATCTGAAACTTAACGACTATTGGAACGTTGCGATTTCAACCAATGAGGCACAAGGCTCTCGAGGCCTCTCAAGGCTGTGGGCCACGTGTAAAGATTGTGCTCATACGAGTCTCTTTGGTCATTGAACCTTTTTTATCTTTATCTCGAAGTTTTGCATGCAATTGTTTTCGCATCTTCGAATTAAAAGTATATTTAGATATTTATGAAATCATTATTTCGTACATATCATTAAGAATGGCACGTTCACTTGTCTTTCTTATTAAAGTAGCTTCGTTTCAATAAGACAACAAAAGCGAAATATTACATTTAAATTTATCATGCCAGATTTGGGTTCAAAAATTCCCAAAATATCGAAAAAAAATGTTTTTAGAAAAAATTTAAACTACTTTGAGGTGAGAATGGCTTGAGCTATGTAAATACACGTCTAAAGTATTGATTAATATTAGGCTTTGAGGGAAGTAAGAAATTAAGATTTTATGAAAATTTGAATTTTTTGAAAAAAAATCTTTTGATCGTTTTTTTTTTTGCGCGAGCGCGAATGCGTTCTAGCTTGAGTAACTTTACCGAAAACTTTTTACACAGATGAACCATTATTAGACAATGTTTGGTATTAATTTTGAAAAAAATCGATCACAGAAGTGTCGAATGATTTTTTTTTATTTAAAAAAATTAGATTAATTGATTAAAACAAAACCGTTTCTTTTTTTTTTTTTACAAACATGTTATACAAAAAATTGCTAATTAACAAACGAACTAACTTATCGCAAAAATCGTACGCCACATTATAGATAATATATTTAATTGTAGGACTATTCTGTTCAAATTTTAAGTCGATAAGATCCGATAGTTTTCAATATTTAGTGGCGACCACATCGAAAAATATAGTTTCGCGAAAAAGAAAAAAGAAAGTAAAGGACCGGTTGTTTGGGCAATGAACGGATTTTTCTGGCTCACCTTTAATCAGCAATTCCTAGCGTATAGCACATCGTTCTTTCTGCAGAAGAATTATCGTCTTGGCTCATAGTCAAGCTTGGCTTTGCAGTACGAAAATTTAATTATCAAATCACAACTCGACCCTTCCACCTGCAAACATAAATAACTCCGATAACGTTTAGAATTTTTAATCTCGTGACGACTCAAAATTGTTCTCAAAATACCAAATTTTCAGAAAAAAAAAGAAAAGATTTTTCGAAATACCCAGAGAGTATTCAGACCACTCAGAGGATTTTGATTTTATCAAATTATAAATTATTCGAAAAATTTGAACAACGATAAAAAGCAAATTCGAGATACAAGTGTAATGTACTCTATGGATGGAGATGGTTCAGAGTTTTGAAGAAATCTTAGATTATTTGGCTGAATTGAAGGAGGAAAATAGTTTTTTTTTTCAGTTATTATTTATTGCTCAATTTACATTATATTTAAATATTTGGTTATTGCCCCTAGGGTGTTTCTATACACTTATGGGATAGAAGTAAATTATTTTTATATTATAATATTGATTTTCTCTGTCTTTCGGCTACTTTTTCATTTTTTTGTAACTTATTTCTAGTGATGGGTTATGGTAAATGGATGTGGGTATTTATGATTGGTTCATGGAGGAGGAGGTGAAGAAAATAGTGCAAATTGAATCTTGCCCATCGCTTCCTTCTAATTTCCACCCATTTACAAGCCTTTAGCCCTATGAGTAAAATAAAATTACTAAAGATATTTGGTTATGAATAAAAGAGGGAGGAAAGGAGAAGATAAATTTTTCAGTTTTATAGGTGGCGCTGTTTATCACACAATTGTTCAAATCCCAGTGGAAATAATTTTTCGAATTACACAATTTTCGCAAAAATTCCATTCATAAATTAACCCTTTAGCTGACACGAGAAATTTTATGACTGCGAGGCTTCCATGTGTTCTGTAAAAAAAAAAAAATACATTGTGCTATCCAAACACAATATGCAATGCTTGAGTATATCGCAGCAACACGCGGAGATATGTGTTTCGTTCGAAATGGTGTGTGAACGTTACTTTAATGCGCGTGTAACGAGCCCAGAGTGATTAAAAAAATTTGTAGCTCCTGAGAGACACGGATGATGGATAAAAAATATTAATAGATCGCTGGAGTTAGTCGCTGAAGAACGGACAGTGCCAGTAAAGGTTCTCGGTGTGTCGTGTGTGGAATCCACGCAGAGAGAGAGAGAGGCTGCTTACAAAACGATACGATATTGCACGTTTAAGTTGTGTGTGAACTCCCACTATAGCCTCGGGACAACTCTCGCGACGAAGCCAAACGAGCCGCACACTTTTACCAGTTAACCAAGAATTGACTCTGTCAGTTTATTCCCAACCATTCACTTCGCTACGAGCGCCTATCGAGAAATTTATATTTTATAATTCTCCAAAAACATTGAATTTTCCCACAAACGACTTTATCAAGCAGAACGGGCAGAATAAAATCCGAAAAATTAGACAATAAAATAAAAAAAGTAAAGAAAATATCAAAATATTCGGAAAATGAATTTTGAATTTTGTCAATTTTTGTGAAAACAAAATTATCCGCATTGGAATTCACATCGCATTCCCCATTATAAATCTTGAATCAAATTTTTCTCGATGGTGCATCGAATTTCGCGAAAACACAAAGTCTTACGTAATGCACATTTGAAAATTGCATCCGATGAGACTCAACCTACTTTTCCCACCATATTGATCCAACTTTGAAAAAAATGGATCGCAAGTTTTTCTTATCGACTGAGAGAGTGTCACTTCACTTTAATTCGAAACAGTCCGAGCTTATTTTTAGTGAAGAAAAAATCTACTGTAAAATCCTCGAGGATGATTAACCCACGTGATCAACGAGCTAACGATATTTCGGAGTGATTTTTTTAATATTTATTTAAACATTTTTGTGGGGAAAGAAATTAATTGGTAAACAAAAATGGCATCGTCCTCGATGGATTCTTCATGTCCTGTTTCACGAAAACCGACAACTTTGAAATTGGACTTGGAACGCAAACCAATTGAATTTGGGGATGTTAGTGCGTCAAAGTTGAATCAACAAATTGGGAAACCCCTAAATTTGGAATTCAACGATCTATCGTACAGCGTACGAACTGGTATTTTAACTGGAGGTAAGTACGATATCAATTCTTTGTCTTTTATTGTTTTTCTAAAAGATTTTACACAATGGAGGATTTTACTTTGTTGGAAATTCATTGTAGATCGTTCTCCGTTAAACTTTTTGCTTTTCACTCGTGCCAAGCCCTCCTGATAACTGATAAGACGCCTTATCTTTAGCTGCTATCTTGGCGCAGATTTTTATTAATTTTTTTCTTTACGTTTCCTAACGAAGCCAAGCATCTTCTCTCGATCTACCGACACCCAAAGAGAATTTAAAAAAAAAACGAACGATGCAGAGTTTGTTACTACCTGAAAACGTCCCTTGATCCATCATCATCAACGGTGTCATGAAAAATGATAAGATCTCGTCATCTGTACACATTGTATCGTTTTACAAAAGACGAACATCTGGTCTTTTTTGCTTCTCTCGTATCGCGAAAAGAAATAAATTCATTTTTATCAATGCTACTCGGAATGAGCAAAATTCGAGCTCAAAGAATGCTAGAAAAATCGCGATAAATTAAATTCAATTATTTCTTTAATGTTTCAGCGTTTCTGTAAATTACTTTGAACTCAAAGAATGCTAGAAAAATCGCGATAAATTAAATTCAATTATTTCTTTAATGTGTCAGCGTTTCTTTAAATTACTTCGAACTCAAAGAATGCTAGAAAAATCGCGATAAATTAAATTCAATTATTTCTTTAATGTGTCAGCGTTTCTTTAAATTACTTCGAACTCAAAGAATGCTAGAAAAATCGCGATAAATTAAATTCAATTATTTCTTTAATGCTTCAGCGTTTGTTTAAATTACTTTGAACTCAAAGAATGCTAGAAAAATCGCGATAAATTAAATTCAATTATTTCTTTAATATTTCAGCGTTTCTTTAAATTACTTTGAACTCAAAGAATGCTAGAAAAATCGCGATAAATTAAATTCAATTATTTCTTTAATATTTCAGCGTTTCTTTAAATTACTTTGAACTCAAAGAATGCTAGAAAAATCGCGATAAATTAAATTCAATTATTTCTTTAATGTTTCAGCGTTTCTGTAAATTACTTCCAACTCAAAGAATGCTAGAAAAATCGCGATAAATTAAATTCAATTATTTCTTTAATGTTTCAGCGTTTCTGTAAATTACTTCCAACTCAAAGAATGCTAGAAAAATCGCGATAAATTAAATTCAATTATTTCTTTAATATTTCAGCGTTTCTTTAAATTACTTCGAACTCAAAGAATGCTAGAAAAATCGCGATAAATTAAATTCAATTATTTCTTTAATGTTTCAGCGTTTCTTTAAATTACTTTGAACTCAAAGAACGCTAGAAAAATCGCGATAAATTAAATTCAATTATTTCTTTAATATTTCACCGTTTCTTTAAATTACTTTGAACTCAAAGAATGCTAGAAAAATCGCGATAAATTAAATTCAATTATTTCTTTAATGCTTCAGCGTTTGTTTAAATTACTTTGAACTCAAAGAATGCTAGAAAAATCGCGATAAATTAAATTCAATTATTTCTTTAATATTTCAGCGTTTCTTTAAATTACTTTGAACTCAAAGAATGCTAGAAAAATCGCGATAAATTAAATTCAATTATTTCTTTAATGTTTCAGCGTTTCTGTAAATTACTTCCAACTCAAAGAATGCTAGAAAAATCGCGATAAATTAAATTCAATTATTTCTTTAATGTTTCAGCGTTTCTGTAAATTACTTCCAACTCAAAGAATGCTAGAAAAATCGCGATAAATTAAATTCAATTATTTCTTTAATGTTTCAGCGTTTCTTTAAATTACTTTATTACGTATTTGTCTATTATTTTATTTATCTTCATTCAATTTTGCAAATCAAATTTACGAAAAGTTCAACCATTGATTAATCTTCCATGACAAATTTAATTAAATTATTTTCGTGTGTATCAAATTTATTTCATCCTTATTTTTTTAATATTCGTATATCATTATTATCGAATTATTTATTTTTATCGATTTTTGCAAATTGAATTTTTAACAAAATTTAATGGATAATTAATTTTCTGATAAGTGACAAATTTCATGTCGAGTATATATCTCTACCAAAAAAAGTCAATCGTACAAAAATCTTATACATAATTCACGCGTCGTTTAGAAAAATTATCATTTCGAATGGTCATGGCTCGTTATCTTCGTACTCGCTGAGCGATATCAATTTCGCGCGAGCCGCCGGTGGCTTCTCTTATCAACTTCACCCATGTTTCAAATGTCTCGTGAGACTTTAGGCTCTCGATAATGTAGTAAAATATATATATATATATATTAAAAAAAATTAACATCGTACATAGTAAATGTATATACATTTACTATGAACGATGTTAAAATTTTTTTATATGACCTCTTCGCGTCCTTTATCATTTTCGGTCTCATCTGGTACTTTTGCTTGACTTTTGCGTTTGGGTCAACGGACATTCTGAGTACACTCTGATCCATAAATTAAATAATGGCACTACTCCCATGAGTCACAACTTGTCGTTACAGCTAATATTGCTTTGTATCTCGTCTGCCTTTAACCGTTTGACTCACAAAAAATACGATTCGCGCACTATAATTGTGTACTTAATCCACACGTTTTTTTTCTCTCTCCACAATATTATCACGTTTCATGCGTGAGAAATTTTTCAACCACGTGTCAAACTATTAGAAACATCGATGGGCATGTTTAATAAAAAAGTAAAAATGAGTTTACATGCACGTAACTGATATTCTCACATCTCGAGAGTGACCAGTAAAATATTTAACTAGTTAACTAATACTTAATTAAGAGCTTTGATCTTATTTTTTTTTTTTTTCAATACTGACATATATATTATTTTTCGTTTAAATTTTACGAAAACCATGAGATCTCTTTGATAAAAACAATTCTTCATTATTTTCTTCGATTTTTTAAAACATTTTTTTAATTTTTTTAAATCCAACTCTGTTCTCCAATCTCGTATTTTTTTGTCGTGATTACCATCAAGATTATAAGTACTCTCGATACGAGTCTCAAAGTTCTCCCTGCTTATTTATTTCTCCTTGGCCGGAAAATTCCTGAGTTTGACACAAGCAATTTATCCCCATGGCACAATTCGTGATGTGACATTAACACAATCATCTAGATCAGTTGTGCAGAGCTAAAGAGATAACGAATAAAACGTTTCTATAATGTCGTAAGAGTGCCGAAAATTTTATCAAAGTCCAGTTGAAATTTTTCACGCATGGCATTTTACACGTGTTGCCAGATAGTAAAACTATTGAACGATTATAGACACAGCACACTGTACTCTTTTTTAATATGACTTAAAACGTGTTACATTCAAGGTCTTTCTTACGACCTCGCATATACTCGAATGGCAATTTTTTCAAAACTGTGAAACGTTGAATGTACGTTCGGAAAAAATCTGCACATTTTCCTTCCTCCCAAGTTCCCCTGTAAAGCCATTAGGAAATGAATCGTTCTCAATTTTACCTACTTCGTATAGATTTATATATGTGTAGGAAGCTTTATCCTAAATAAAGGAAAGTCACGAGTAATGAATGTGCAAATTTCAATTTGTACTTTTTTCCTTCCCACATCAGTTCAATATTCTTAGATTTGTTTGAAAACATTAATTTTGTTGGCTTTTTGAAAAATTTTAACGTTTCTATAATGTTGTAAGTGTGCCGAAAATTTTATCAAAGTCCAGTTGAAATTTTTCACGCATGGCATTTTACACGTGTTGCCAGATAGTAAAACTATTGAACGCCTATAGACACAGCACCCTGTACTCTTTTTTAATATGACTTAATATGACTTAACATTCTTACGACCTCGCATATACTCGAATGGCAAATTTTTCAAAACTCTGAAACGTTGAATGTACATTCGGAAAAAATCTGCACATTTTCCTTCCTCATAACTTCCCCTGTAAAGCCTTTAAAGGCTTTACAGGGGAAGTTAGGAGGAAGGAATATATACATATATATATATATATGTATGTAGGAAGCTTTATCCTAAATAAAGGAAAGCCACGAGTAATGAATGTGCAAATTTCAATTTGTACTTTTTTCCTTCCCACATCAGTTCAATATTCTTAGATTTGTTTGAAAACCTTAATTTTGTTGGCTTTTTGAAAAATTTTAAGCTCTCCTTTAAGCACAAAAATTCTATTCAAGATTGTCGTTGGCACAGCAATCTCGAGAAAAACATTTAATCAACAAAGTTTGCTTTATGAGGAAATAAAAAGAGAACATAAAGCAGCAAATGGGTGATGAAAAAAAAAAAAATTAGAACATTCTTGTTTATTTCTTTAATTTAGGTAGAAGACAATTATTGAACAGCATCAGCGGATACTTTAGATCTGGCGAGCTAACAGCAATACTCGGGCCTTCCGGTGCAGGAAAAACATCCCTCATCAACATTCTCGCAGGTTTCACGTCAGTCTGATTTATAAATTTTTCCAATATTTCCTTTTTAATCCGTACAAAAAAAAAATCATTCAAACGAACCAACTCAGCGAGTAAAATTTTTTCCTAAACGCGTGATTCAACATACATTTGATTATTATGCGATTATGTAAATATTATTATTATTATTATTATGAGTCCATGGTGATAAAATCGAACTTTGTCTCTCGCGGTGCAAAAATTATAAACTTTTGCACTTTTTGGAAAATATTGTACTTGGATGCAATAAACACCAACCGATCGAGGATCGACCGAGTGTACGTACTCTTGGTGCATGCACTCTTGGAAAAGGCAACTCGTGGCGACGACCGATTTTTAATGCCTGATGCCTGCCTGTCTTAAGGCACGAATTAGTTGCAAAAAAGCTGTTTCATTGATAAACGTGTTGTATTATTAAGGTGATATAACACACACACACACATATATATAGGGCCATAGAGAGAAAGAGAGAGAGAGGGACGCAAATTTTTTGGACAATTGTTTTCTATAGTATCGGACACGTTTCCATACAAACGCAAATTCTTATGTAGGATGCATAAGTTAATTTTACATCTCATAAGAGCTTAAGTTTTCCCAAAAACATGGAAAAGTGTATATGAAAAAATTGTCAAAAAATTTTCATCACCGATTGAATATTGTTTGACATCACCTTAAGGCCGTGAGATACCTAAAACGTAGGCAATCTTCTCATGACTGCCTACGTTTTAGGCACTACGTTTTATCACATGAATATCAAAAGACTTTTTTATTAAGATCCTTTTTTCTTTTTGCCTCATTGTACGCATAAGTTTTTTTTTTGTTTCGGAGATTTTTTTTTCTCGAGATTTGTGAAAGGGAAAGTTTTATCTTGTGTTAATAATTGGAGTTTAAAAATTGTATAAAAGCTAAAAATTAATAAAACAATATAGAACTACTGACGTGACCGGTAGCGTGTCAATAAACGGCGAGAATCGCGATTCAACGGCTTTTCGAAGATCCTCGGCTTATGTGATGCAGGATGATAATCTACAGCCCCTTCTCACCATCGACGAGACTATGAGAATAGTCGCTGATCTCAAATTACGCTCAACCCACGATGAGAAAATGCAGAGGGTATAATTTTTTTTCAATCACCACGAGAATGAGAGAAAACGTACGATGAATAAAAAGACATGCGTATGAAGGGAAACAAAAAAAATCTTGTGTATTTTAGATTGATGAGATACTCATGGGTATAGGACTGTCCGCCAATAGGAACACGCGAACCGATCGTCTGAGCGGAGGTCAAAGGAAAAGACTCGCTATAGCCATCGAATTAGTCACTAATCCACCGATAATGTTCTTCGACGAGCCCACGAGGTAAACATTGAGAGAATAAAAATTTTATCGACCAAATGCACGAATGATTTCTATAAATGTAAATACAAAAATAATATGATGAATAATCTGAGCAGCGAGCATAAAATAAATAAATCAACGTCTGAATGATTTCGAAAAATCTAAAGGATAAATTATTTAGATATCTATTTGAACAGGAAGAATTAAATTAATTGAATTGACGTTGAAAAGAATAACTCACTCGGCTATCATTCTCTGTGTAATTATTTTTTTGCCATCTCCGGGCAACGTTCAAAGAAATTATCGTTGAATTTACGAGTTGAAATTTATTCTGCATCACTCATGTCAATATTTTTAAATCGCTTTGATTTTATTTCAGTGGCCTAGACAGCGTCGCCTCTAAACAATGTTTGACCCTCTTGCATACTCTCGCGGGACAAGGACGAACAGTAATATTGACTATTCATCAGCCAAGCGCAACGCTCTTCAACATGATAGATCATTTACACGTAATAGCAGAGGGACGTTGCGTTTATACTGGTGGTACAAGGGCTCTTGTCCCTTTTCTCGGCAAGCACGGATTACATTGTCCAACTTATCACAATCCAGCTGATTATCGTGAGTACAGACTCGAAAAAAACAATTTTTTAAACAAAATATATTATTACGATTAGACGTACCTGTACCTAATAATAATTAACAACGGATAAACGAACGGATAATTAAATTCCATTACGGTCGAAGGAATTATTCATCGATTCACAGTCATGCAAATGAAAATAACGATGCAACTGATACAACCAACAGATGCAAAAAACGTGCAATAGATTATATTTGGATTAAGGAATAAAATGTTTCGTATAATTAATAGAGCCGCCCCAAAAGAAAATATCTGGTTATGGTTATTTTGCTCGATCGATAATATTGAGAAACAGTAGGATTAACCCCAGTCAAAGTATAACAATATATATATATATTTTTCTTTTCATCGTACCCAGATAAGAAAATAAAGAAATATCGTCGCAAGACGTTTTCAAAATTATTGCATCAAGCTGCGTTCTCATTTGATGAAAAAAAAAAACCGTTAGTAAGATTATTTTAGAAAAACAATTGTAGACTGCAATTGTTGATTATTAAGACTGCAAGCAACAAGCAATAAAGGGACGCAGAATTTCACAACCATACGTAAATTAGGCGTTTTCAATTAATCAAACAAACAAAAATCACTCCATAGTATGATTAACATAAATTTCACACTAATTAAAAAAAAACTTCCCGCATAATTCTGTAACTTTTATTATCCGGGATAATGAAAAAATATCCAACAATTGGACGTCTGTGATTCTTATTGTTGATGGACCATTATAGTCCATCAATTAAACGTAGAGGTCGTGACCTTGATTGGATATTTACGACCCGCAACGTTCTCACTATCATATTAGCTTATACATTTTGCCAGAGGCATTGGCACGATCGAGTCCAAAGTTCGATTTGATATAGTTTCTCTTTCGTTTTTTCCTACACTTTTATAAGCTCTTAAAAGATTCTTGCAGCTTTTAGACCGAATTGAATGCGAGATTAACAATTTTCCCCTTAAGATTTAAACTGACCCATGGTAATTTTTTTTATACACGCAGTAGACAGGATTTTTTTTTATCTCAAAGTGCCACATCTTGAAAGTAACACCCACAAATTTTATCTGAAAAAGTTATGATTTTCTTAGTATTAAAGTTTTTTTTTCACAATTTACATTTATTGTTGTTGTTGAACATGTATTTTGATCCGTTATGTTGTTATTATAAAAACATATTCCGCCATGTTTAATCCTGCGTGTGTACCCTGGGTCTTTGGAGGAACAGTCGAAATTTAAAAAAATCCCATTTTTCCACATTTTTTACCATAGCTCAATTTTTATTAACAACGGTATTAAATTTTTGATTTTGGCAACTTCTGGACCATGTATAGTACATACTTCGAGAAGTAACCCTGAATTAATGCAGATTTTTTGAAAGCCTAGAAAACTTTGAAAACCCGAACTGTACCCTAAAAGACCCAGTTTACACACTCGAGTCTCGAAAAATATAGTGTACACACGGAGGGTTAAAGTATGATTTAAAAAAAAAATCGTTCGAATCCGACCGATAGTTTTAAAATGGCAGCCATTTCAAAATCACTTGGACCAATTTGATCTCTTACTGACACTCCTTGTTATACGATTATTGAAAATATTATTACCCTCAGTATCTTTAGTGTCGTCGTTGTTGATTTATCCAAATTTTTATCTTATTTCAATGCAATCGAATTTTTCTTTTTAATTCGATACCCGAAATATCTTAGTTTTTGTTTATTGATTGTTCTCGAAAAGTTATGGAAGTTTGCGACGGTGATTACGGCGACCGCATTGAAAGACTCGCAAGGTCAATTGACAACGGAAAGAACAACGATTGGCGTTGCTCGTCGACCGTTGATTGGAACATGATCGAGGAAATGATCGCGTCTAATTTGGACATGAACTATCTGATACCGATCAGACCACCTCCAATAACCCCACACTTCTGTGAATGTGAAAGGGAAAAAAATCCTGCTTATTATGCAACGGGATTTTGGCAACAGCTTTACATATTGCTCAAGAGAAATGCCATAAGACTGTCCAGAGACAGGGTATGATACTATATTGAAAAATAAAAAATCTAGTATAGCTATAGGATGTGTTTATTGAATGGCTCGAAGATTGAGAGAATTTTTAAAAAAATTTAAATTTTCCCTCAACGAGCCTCGATATATAATTTGATAAAAAATTTTATCGCTTGATGAACGAGTTTCAAGAATCATCCTAAAGAATTGCAATAATCTTTTGTCCCGATTTCCGATTTTCATGATGATCAAAATATATTAACATCAATTTTATTTCCGCCATAAAATATTATTCCTTTTAATTTCTATGAGAATTTCTTATCATTCAGCGATGAAAATTTAAAAAGGAAACACTTATTCGCGTTTGTGTGTACTAAAAAAATATCGCTGATTAAAATTCATAATAAGAGCAATAAAAACTCGGAATATTTAGCAAACAAATATTTTGTCAACTGTTTAAACAATAACTTTGTGAATTCATTTTTTTTTACACTTTTGTATCTCATCGCAAGGTATTCAATTCAATTTCAACTCTAATGTGCATTTTTTTTTCTTCTCATTTTTGTGCAGGTTCTAACGTTTATGCGACTTGGAATGCATTTTATAATTGCTGTCCTCGTTGGCACGATATATTGGAGAATTGGCCAGGATGCCTCGCACGTTTTTGACAATTTCAGTCTACTCTTTTTCAACATAATGTTTCTCATGTTCAGCGCTTTCAGTGCAACTATCATTACCTGTAAGCAATTATACATTAATTTTTGTTTCCAGGCGAAAATAATTTGATTATTTTGAGGCTTATTTATTCATATTTCATTTAAAATCGCCAATGATACGTATTTTTTTAAACAGAATTAATATAAAATATCCTGAGTGAAAAAGATAAAGAGGAGGCTCAAGGCTTTTTTTTTCAATGTTTTTAGTTCCGTCCGAATTGCCGATCATGGCGAGGGAACATTTCAACAGGTGGTACAAATTACGATCTTTCTATCTGGCAAATAAAATAGCCGATTTACCCGTACAGCTTGTTGCAGCATCCATTTACACTCTCATAGTTTTTTACATGACTGGTCAAATTCTTGAAGGATGGAGATTAGGTCTTTTTATCCTCGTTTCTGTTTTCATCACGCTAGTTTCGCAAATGCTGGGTGTCATTGTCGGAATTGGAATGAACGTTCAGGTGAGACGTTGAGAAAAGTCACTAGTAATTTTTGGACTTTCTACCCATGTCAAAATGTCGTGCGAGTTTAGTAGAAACAACCTGAGCGTTTTTCGCCATACTCGTACATTTTCTTTCAACTATTTTCTCATTAAATCTTTCTAAATTTCAAAACATTTTTATAAATTATAATATATATATATATATATATATATATGTAAGCATGAAGCAAAAATGGCATAAATTAGAAAAAAAAACTATTTTCTTTAAACATACTTTGGTTTTAAATATTGTTTATTTTTTAGACAATTTTTTTTTTATTACGTATTCTCTTCATTCCAGCACGGTATGATATTTGGCCCGTTTTTTATTATACCATTCGTCATCTTCAGTGGTTTCTTTGTGCATCTTCACGATGCTCATCCTTATCTTCAGTGGTTGTTTCACATCTCCTTTATCAAGTATGGATTTGAGGGGGTGATGACGTCAATTTATGGGTAATTTTCTCTGATGAAGCAATTATGAAAAAAAAAAAACCAACAAAAAATCATTGACGACTATTAACAATTCTATTGTATGATTATCAGATTCGACAGACCAAAAATTCCTTGTTCCGAAATCTACTGCCACTTTGCAGCGCCGCAAACATTAATGAACGAGTTGGATATGGAGAATGCCGATTATTGGTTCTCAATATCGATTCTCATTGGTCTCTACGTGATCCTCGACATAATCGCATTCATCGCACTCAGAGTCAGGCTAAAAAGACGTTGGTAGTATCGAATTGTCAAGCTAAACCAGGAAAATAGATTAAACCATTGAAAAACAAAAGTGACGCAAAGTGTTATCGATCTCGGAGGTGAAAAAAACAAAAAAAACGCAAAAGTCAATCGTGCTCCGTTATGATAATTGTATGTGTTGCAATTATTGATGGGCAAAACACGATGCAATCGGTATATTTACACGTGCTATCAAATAAAAATCGACGATCGAGAATATTTTTCCTAATGTGGAAAATCTAGTCATAAAAACTTTTTTTTTTATTATCAAAAGGGTGGAAAAAAAAGGAACTTGAAAAATTCCGTCAATGAAAATATTTTTATATTCGAAAATCCACGAAATGTAAAGTGCAATGGAATTGCTTAGAAGTTTAACAGAGAATACAACCCTTGACCCCAAGATATATATACTGCCATACTGTTATTAAAATTGTATATTATGCATGCGGAATTTTTTCTCGTAGAAATGAATATTTCATTCGCGTGAGGACTTTGATCGACGAGCATGCACATGCGGAATAATCATAAACTGTTGTCTTTGCGTGTAATAAGATTAAAAGTAAAAGATTACTATTACGAAAGTGGGTAGAAGAAATCTGTGTTATCGATCATTTTAGCTCTACGAGAAATCGCTGGGGATGAGTCACTTTCTCGAGAGAAAGGAAACGATTATACTGCACCGGTTTTTTATGCGTCTCGGGCGCTGATTCTCCAAACATAAACCGGTATTGATGACTGATGTATAGATATACTGAGCCACATGAATTTGAATCCTGTCGCATGTGAAGAAATTCAACGTCAGATCTTATACAGCTGCGAAAGACGAGGTGAAATTAAAAAAATAACCGGCCGAAATGCCAAAAAGAGATTTCAAGGACAAGAATAGTAAGAGCACATGCCTGGTTGATAGATGAATGTGGCTTAACTATTATCAACGAAAATGACCTCTATTTTCGTTACTATTATTTTCCTCGAAATCTCAATTATCTCCGTGGGGCATTGTTAAAAGTTTTCGTTACCGACTGAGTCTGTTTCACATCAAGCGCGGCGAAATACCGGCCGAGTATCTACGAGTTCGAGGAGAGAAATAGCGTGATAGGCACTCATAAATGAGCGAGAGGGAATACGACATAGAACAAGTGTCACCATCCCTTAAATATTTAAAGTGCACACATCCTCAGTCGGTAAAAAAAAAAACAAACTATAATAGATTTTTCTCCGAGACGATTGATCTTTCCGGAAAACGCAAAATCACATCGGGGGAAGTTTTTCATTGTGCACAAGGTAAGAGTTTGCTGTTGATCAAAACTCGACGATGTGAAAAAAAATTAAGGCTTAAGGTGGAGGGGACGATTGAATGAGGAGTTTCACCTTGCCTGAAGGTGAATGTCAAACATGTTCTCTCTATCTCTCTCTTTCTCTCTCGCACTTGCCAGACCTCTCACGATCAGCCTGTCTCACATCAACTTAATAAGTTCTCCATTTGCCTAACGAGACGGATACAACTTTCTTATCTTCCGGTATAGACGGAACATAAATTATTAACTTTTTCACATCGCGTCATACAAAGTAAAACAACCGATAAAAATATTCTCAAATTCTTTAATTCACAAACACGAAAAAGTAGAAATTCGATGGTCCATTCGATCTCGCGAAGAATATTGTTTTTCTCACGAACCAGACGAGACTATCAGCATTCGTCAAACGTCTCTCAGTGAAAATCTCTACTGCGCAATTCTACGGTAATGCGTCTATAGTGCAAAATGCAAATATGTATACGTATCTCTCTGAACAGCCATAACATTTATGCAAACGTCGAATTCAAGACATTAAGGTCAAGGATAATAATAAAAAAAAAAAGATAAACAACGATGCTGAATCAAATAAATTCGCGCTTTGTGTTTCAAACAGCTAAAAATATTCTTAATTTCACGATCAGTTCAGAATTTTAGTTTTTTTTTCATTAAGTTTGTAATCACAACTTTTTTTTTTTACTGTAATTCCTTATAGTTTTAATAATAAAACAATATACATTTTTTT
This sequence comes from Dyspetes luteomarginatus, assembly GCA_963669185.1. Taxonomy (NCBI): domain Eukaryota; kingdom Metazoa; phylum Arthropoda; class Insecta; order Hymenoptera; family Ichneumonidae; genus Dyspetes; species Dyspetes luteomarginatus. Next base: position 14,731,942 of record OY769910.1, on the reverse strand, counting down.
TTTTTAAACCGAACCCAAAGTTTCACTCGTCGTAATTTTGTTAAATTATATTATTGGTCGTTCTTAATAACATAACAATGTACAAATTATTATTGAAAATCAAAAGCACGTTCACTACTTACTTTTTTTCATCACAATTATCGATTACGATTGGTCGTTCTATAATAATAAGACAATGTATTTTTATAATAAAATAAGCCCGAAAGTGCTTCAAAAATTATTTATTCCTTCACAATTATCGCGTATTATTGATCATTCGTAAAAACTAAACATTTTTTATAAATTATTTTTATGAGTCAAGATCGAAGCTACACGCGTTAATTTTTTTCTCCTTTGAAGCGTCGAGAGTCCCAGACAAAGTGACCACTTTATGAATAGCGTAAAAAAAAAAGCCAGTGCGTAATTGATAGCTCGAAGGTTTCATATATATATACATATGTGATGGGATGTAAAAAAAAACGAATTGAAAATTACAAAATAGTGAAGGGATCATCCATGTGCCACGAAAGTTCAACTGACCACTCGTCGTGCTCGACGAATGCCGGTTGATCTTCCCCTCCATTCTAACACGATGATACTCCTCTAAACGTCTACACATCGGCGAGGAGAAGTGCTTTGCTGTTGCTGCTGTCTGCTAGATGAGATATCTCTCCGGTGACAAGTGCTTTACTGTTTGCTTTCTGTACAATGAGATACTGTCGGGCAGTCCCGACATTTATTCCTCATAAATAGAGATAGTTCTCTTTCAATTCTACAATCTGCTCTGCAACATTTGAATATTTCATTGGAATGGAATATTTCAATTATTAATTCATAATTATCTACGATCACTGATCATCATTCATATAAAAAATGTGCATGTGAAACTCATCAGGGAAATACTAAAATACTGCACAGTGTGAAAACGTGACTTTTGCTTGTTGACGTATAAAGTTCGAGCCGGATAATTCGATACGAATCGTTTCATAATTTTGAAAAAAAAAAATCTCTCATCGATCGATTATTAAAAAGTGGTTTGACCTTAATAATGAGGAAAAAATGGTTTTCTATTATCAAGGAAAAATATATCGAGTGCAATTTACATAATTATCGTTTGCATTTAATTTTGTAAATAATTTAATCTTCTTTTATTATTAAATTCTTCAAATATGGACTCTCTCATCTTATCTTCTACGACAAATTGACCGAACGGACTCTGGAATTGGAAAGATATAAATACTCATTACTCTGTATCGAATGTATGAGGAAAAATTGTATCGAAATATAAATATTGGTTTTATTTTTTTCACCAACCCACGTGGCCATGTGTGTCAATGGCCTTATATGTTTTGATCTAGGCTAGTGAGGAATTTGAGGTTTTACCCGATTCATTGGTATAAAGTGAAAGTCCCTTGAAACCGACGACTATAGTCTTTGGGGGAGGGGGAAACATTGCAACGCTGAAATTTGTTGAATCGTCGAGGAAGTTTGAGTTGTGCCACAGTGAAGATTTCTTCACAGAAGCGAAAAGAAGGAAGGAATAATGGGTCGTTCGCGAGCCAATGATGATCTTGATCCGGCCAAAAAATCATTTGGACAGTGTACAGTTCATCTCGAGGATCGACAGAAACTTTTACACAACGCGGGAAGGATCAACGTTAAATCGCAAATTTATGTCGAATTCACTGATCTTTCTTACACCGTGCCCGGTTGCAGAGGTCAGTTTTTCCACATTTTTTAATCTTTATGCATGAGACAAAAATACCTGCTGCATAGCACGTTCTGCTCTAACATAATGTACGATTGAAATTGTCTATGAGCGATGAGAGTCTCATCGTCAGTTTACAATTAATTTTATAGACCTCAAGGATTGTGATTGACCCAAGTACTAACTTTTTTTTTTCATTCATCTACTATGAAAAACTAGTTTGCGCCAGGATTGTTGATTTGTATGCTCGAATGTTCTTAAGGCTAGAAATTGAGGTCAACGTATTTAAGTTTGGATTAAAATTTAATAAATTCATCGATTAACTAATTTATATATTTATATATTTATTGATGATTAATTTTTTTTCTTACTCGAGCAATTTACAAAATATTAACTCTTGGAATTAATAATATTGAGTTACAGTGAAGGAAAAAAATATATTGCGAGGCGTATCGGGGCATTTCTGTCCTGGAAAGCTAACCGGTATTATTGGTCCTTCCGGTGCTGGTAAGAGACTATTGAACATAATTTTTTAAATAGTTCTAAACATTTTTTTTTGACAAATAAATTAAATTCGTTATAGGTAAAACTTCACTTTTGAGCATAATATCCTGCCTGCGAGCATCCAATGTCAAAGGATCGATAACTGTCAATGGAAATCCAAGAAATTCTGATGAATTTAGACGGTCAGCATCGTACATACCTCAAGAATTTGCCCTTTTGCCGCGGCTTACGACACGAGAAACTCTCTATATAGCAGCACGTCTGAAACTCGGGCATCCTCATACTTCACAGTCTCGTCAGCTCGTGGCGAGTTTTTTTTATATTTTTAATAATGAATTCCAATATTATCAACAATTAATAATGATGATAATAATAATAATATGCTGAGCATTCGATTACAATTTTCCTAACATCTCACTCTCGTAGCTCGTCTTTCCACGCGTACAATTCATAATTTCCAAAAAAAAAACTCAAAAATTATTTTAAAAAACTTTGACATTAGAAAAAAGGATTCTGGAAAGCGTTACAATTTTTTTGCGTGTATGAAAATACACTTGAATAGAATTAGATTAATTTGAGAATTATTTCCGATGCGTTTTATGATTTCAATCAATTATATGAATACAAAAAAAAAAGCACAAATGGACGTTCCCGTCCATCATACGAAAATCTGAACCAAAATTGAATATACTGAATTACTTGGGTGGGAAAAATTATGGACCAAATTCTGGGAGAGAATCAGGTCAAGTTGGGATCAAATGTCCTAAATAATATTTATAAATATTTATTGTTATTGTTGCTATAGACTGACGAAGTTGCAAGTAAGCTGGGATTATCAAATTGCATGGATACAATGACCGATCAATTGAGCGGTGGGGAAAAGAAGAGACTCTCGATAGGCGTTGAGATTGTAACAAATCCTGCGGTGATGTTGCTTGACGAGCCAACGAGTGGACTCGACAGTGCAGCCTCCAATCAGGTACACAAATAAATTATTTTCTCATCTATTAATAATTTCATCATCCGATTCTTGATAATCAAAGTCAAACGTCAGCGTATATATTTTTTTTTCCTCTCTGGATCATAAATCGGTGAAAAAAAGGTCGTCGGTCTCATGAAAAACATAGCAAAAACTGGATGCACTGTCGTGTGCGCCATTCATCAGCCAAATAGCCAGATGATCGCACAGTTTGACGATATTCTCGTTCTTGCTGAAGGTAGAAATGTCTACTGTGGTCCGAAGGAAGATATACTCGAGACTTTTCAGGAAGCTGGATTCGCCTGTCCGCCTTTTTACAATATAGCAGAATTTGGTAAAAAATAAAATATATTTTGCTGAATGCATGATAAATTTGTTATATTCAGTGTCAAATATTTTTATAATATTCTTATATTGTGAGTATGAAAAATGTAGTACTGTTAAAATAGTATAAAAATAGACTCTTCTTGTTATATTAATCCGTTCGATATTTTTATTCATTTGTTTTAAATACAGTTATCGAAGTCGTCACAGGCCAACGAGCTGGAAATTTGGATAATCTCTGCGAAATTGGCAATTCCAAGTGCAAAGAATTGAAGCTTCGTTACGATTTTTCAAAAATTTCCAACGATACGATTGATGTTGGAAATGAAAAAAGTCTGGACTCTTCGCCATCATCGAAAGAGTGCGAGAGAAAAATTGCAGATAGTGGGACAGGAGGCGTCTCAATGTGGGCAAAACAAAAAGTTCTCTTTTCCCGTGCAATAATTTGCAATCATCGAGACAACGTAAAAACATCATCTTAAATAAATAAGAATTTATTTAAAATTACTATTGTAAAATCAATTGAAACAGTTCGTCTTGTTTGGCTCCATTACAGACAATGACGAAGCTGAGACTTTTGGCTCATGTGATTGTGGCTCTTCTACTCGGGCTTGTATTTCATGATTTTGGCAATGATTATGCGAAGATTCAAAGCAACATCGCTTGCATATTTTTCTTTCTTCTATTCTTGTTTTTCGCGAATTCGATGCCAGCGGTGCAAATGTGTGAGTGAGATAATTTCAATGCGGATAAATTTTTACATTTTATGAAATTTACTGCCTCTACTGACTTGAATTTTTTTCATCCTCACAGTCCCGATAGAAGCTGCTGTCTTTCTGAGAGAACATCTCAACAATTGGTACACTCTGAGATCTTATTACGTAGCAAAAGTCGTGACAGATATTCCTCTTCAGGTAATAATCACAATTCCCAAGGTGTTAGAAGTCATACGATGAGTTATTGAAAATATTGCTTGAACGAAATCTGGAGTTACAAGCAAATACAAGAGTACGGGAGGTACAAACATTTCGTGGTATTTCCAAAATCGCAAAATCCGTTATACATACATTTTTGCGATGTTAAATTTATGTGATTCTATTTCGGTATCTGGATGATGAAAATAGAGACAATTTTTATGAGATACTCTTTTCGAACACAAGTAAATAATTGTACTCATTTTTCCTCCACATTTGCCAGGAATATTTTAACACACTACCGAATTTTTGCTTCTCTCATCTTCGGCTTAATCTTCATATATGTTGTGTAAATATTTTCGAGAGTGCAGACAGTTTATTTACGAAAACAAAAATTCTACCATTTATGTATAAAAAATAGTCGTATTCCAATATTGTGTAGATGAATTTTTTCAGGTAGTCTGCCCAACGTGCTTTCTCGTAATAGCTTACTGCATGACCGGACAGCCCCTCGAGTGCGACAGATTCATGAGAGTTTGGCTGATATGCATTCTCGTAACGATACTCGCACAATCGCTCGGTATTGTCACCGGTGCTGCCTTCGATACTCACGTAATCATTTTAAAAAATACTTCATTCCACCATTATTAAATTTTGTTCGAGCCTTTTTTTGTATTTTTATTTTATTCTTTAAGATAAACGCACCAATGGCAGCTCACGCAATGTATATCTATATATGAACTCAATCAATGAGGTCAATGGAGCGTTTACCTCAACTCACTCAATCAATGGTCGATTTTTTGCTCTTCTTCATTTTTCAGGCTGGATGCTTTCTCGTTCCTGCTTTGAACATTCCAATGTTTTTATTTGCCGGATTTTTCCTAAAACTCGATGAAGTACCAAATTACCTTCAACTCTTCTGTTCCATCAGTTACTTCAGGTATAAATAATCGATGTGCATATTAGCACAGAAACGTGAGTATAAGAAATACGCAAAAGACGCCGCAACTCAAGTGAACTTATCAGATCATTTCACACCAAGTTTAGAAGTAATCATACTGGACAATTTTAGAAGTAACTACACTCCAAAAGATGAAATGATCTGATGAGTTGACACCAGTTGCGGGTCTTTCTCGTGCCTTTTATACAGTCACGCTCCTGAGGTGCCAAGTGCCAATAACTCATCGATAAATAATCGACTGTGTACACAATCAACAATGATAGAAGGGATATTAATGCTTATTGAATTTGTTTTAAGGTATGGATTCGAAGGAATATTGCAAGCAATTTACGGCAACAACCGTCAAGGAATGACCTGCTCCGAGGACTTTTGTCTGGTCACAAATGCCAAACGAATTCTAAAGGAAATGGACATGCCATCGACCTCCTTCACGATGATTATCGTCGCACTGATTCTTTGGATATTTTTTCTACACGTAACGATTTATTCAGTGCTTCGTTGGAAATTGTACAGAATGACAAGATGAAAGTAAAAGAGACTTTTTATTATCAACTTAATGTCTTTGAGAGACAGCAATTATAAGCATGAATGTGTACAATATATGGGGAAAAACGTGGTCCTATTCGCCAGGGGCGTGATATGCCACATGGTTAAACGGGTCGTCTGCGCTAAAAATGTGTAATAAATTGTATAAACACTTCCAACTGACCACACTAAATCGTTTTATAAGTAAATACTAGGTGAGATCTTTTCTCCTTTTTAACAAAATACGACTTCAAACATTAATTGTAAACTTTGAGTGCTCTCAATTCAATCGAGTAACGTGATATCCTCAGAGCGTGTACACGTTGGATGTAAAATAATGTTTTTCCAACAGGTTTGAGCCAATTCGGTTTAAAAAGTAGTGTTGAGGCGTATTTTGCCAGGTCCTCCCCGACCTGGACTCCGATAACGTCCTTGTTCGATTTTAGTTTGCGAGACTGACCGCATATAGCTGGTCGCTAACATATGAGATCTGAAGATTATTGAATGGCTCGGAAGATTCCAGGACGTGGCTCACTGTGCTCCATATGTGGGGCGTTCTCACGCCATAAAAGCAGAGCGAGGTAATTAAATACTCGCTACTCTGTTATTATACGGGGCATCCAGATATTTTAATAACGAAAGTAAAGGCTCACACTTTGTGAGATTATTATTAATTCATCGTTACTATTAATAGGGAGCGATATTTTACCATCTAATTGGCACATATGAACTCGTTTTCCTCTGTATCGATGAAAAAAAAAATTCCATGAAAAATCTACAAATTTATGAGTAACAATTTGTTTTCCTATAACAATTCATTTTTATTTTATTAATTCAATAAATAAATTATACAGCCATACAGGAATAATTCTCAAATCCCAATTAAATTATATGCACTTCGCGCTATTTTTATACTGTACAACATGGACCCGAATGGGAAACTCTCGGAGCATATGCGATACAAAATATTATTCTTTTTATCAAATAGTGAATAATAATGGTTAATTTTATTTTAGTATAATGTAATGTAATTTCGTCGATAAATATTGTACTTACAGACTAGTTGAATGTTTCGGGCAGAAACTAATTGAGCATTGCTTTTTTTTTTCAATGGATAGCATCAACGAGTAGCCTTATAAAATACTTTGAGAAAATTCGTACAAATTTAAACGTTACATTTAGTGTTTTTTTTTGTTTTGTTTTTTCGAGTTATCGAAGCCCGATATTTTTTAAATTCTTGATTACAAATGACAATTTTCATCGTGACGCGACGAGTTTCCAGCGAAGCAAAATGTAGGCCAAGCATCTCGTCACTACGAGAATTATACATAGAGCTGTAACGTCCCACCAAAATTGATCGCCTTTCATGCCAATTTCACTCAAGAATTTAACCGGATATTTGTAGTGACAGTAGCCCTGATCGCAATCCAAAGTTTTTCGGCCAAGACCATAAATAGAACCAATCAATCTGAAAGAAGATAAAAACACTCGTGACTTTCTGTTCATTAAATGGTTAAATTTTTAAATTTTGCAAAACAAATATATATAATGGATTCACCCTTCGAGACCGTAGCGAAGATAACTTATGTAACTACCCCATTTGAGATAGGGTGGCAAGTCTCTGAGCGATACACCGAAACCAGCAAACATCATAATCGGTACGGAAATCGTTGGTCCCAAAAATGTGCCATTCTGTTAAAAACAAAAAGGGAAATATTATTTTATTCATCGCAATGCATCGTGGGCAGTCAACTATATCGCATATTTAACAATGAAGGATTAATTTAATCATTGAATAATGGCCAATTAATTTAAAAAAAAACATTCTGAAATAATAACGAATTAATTTTTAATTAATTTTAAATCAATTGCTTATTGATCGTTATTGCATTATGACAACGAATAATTATTTAAATATTATTAATACTCACGACGACATTAAAAACAGCACCAATCATTAGACCAAAGCTCTGTGCAACGAACGAAACGAGCATGCTTATCGCGAAGAACATTGAGAATCTCGTTGTTTCGAGTGGTTGACATGACATGAGATAAATAACAATTGTGAAAAGTAGACAGCACAATACAGACACGGGAATGTCGATTATCGTAACAGAAGTGTAAAACATCTTCAAGCTGTACCATCTGTTAAAGTGCTCTTTCTTCAGTATATTCATCTCTGTTGGAACTGAAATTTATTTAATTGTTAGACATTTTTTGTTTTGTTTTGTCACTAGTTTTCTGTACTTTAGTATTATTTTCAGGAAGTAACTCACAGGTAAGAATGGTCAGCATCATAGTCGTCATCATGTGATGCATCAAAATAGTGAAAAGAAGATTATAATTCTCCAAAACTCGAGAGCCTCGACTTCCGGACTCCATGAAAACAGCGCCCAGCATAAGACCCGTGCATAAACTGACCATTATTCGCAAATGCGTCAGGGTCTTGAAAAAAAAACAAAAAAACAAAAAATGGTACAATCACTGTTAAAACGAATTTTTTCATAATTTAGAAATTTTCAAATCTGTTTGCAGCAAATCTAATTATATTTTGATAATATTGAATAACTCACCGAATCTCGCATAACTTTTATGTATCCTCTCCACAGGAGTACTCTCAATTGATGAATTGGTGGCGTGGCTTGCAAAACTGATTTGTGCAAAACTGACTTGTGAACTTGGGCCACGGAACGATTTTCTGTAATTCGTACAAATTTTTTTAACTCCCATCAATAAATTTATTGATGTGTTTAGTTATTGTAAAAAAAAAAAAAAAAAAAAATTAACACACCTTTCCACTCTTTGGAGTTCATCATAGACGTTGAATTTGTGAGCCACTGAACGCTCTTACCGTTTCTCGTACCGGCTACCAAATCATCAATCTTGTCCTCACCGTACTCGCCGCAAGCCAGTTCGATAACTAAAAAATTAAATATTAATTTATTAATCAGCTTTTTTTCAACTCTTAATGGCTTTAATGAAGCATTTTTTTTTTCCTTATTTTTGGGTTGCCTGTGAGTCTGACAATTTTTAAGTTTTTTTTTTATAAAATCCGATCGTACTTATCATTATGTAGAATAATTATTGAAAAGTGTATATTAATTTCAAATTACTGTAATCTGCAGGATTGTGATACATTGGACATGGAAGTTTAACACTCTCGAGATAAGGAACTAGCAAACTTGTGGCTCCTTGATACAAGCAATCTCCTTTCGCAAGAACATAAACCTGAAATTTTTTTCATACAATCATTTTTATTTTTTCAAAATTCTTTATTTCTGTGGGTTTAAAATTTACCTGATCGAAGAGATGAAACAGAGAAGCGCTAGGCTGATGAATCGTGCAGACTATCGTTCTCCCTTGACGAGCTAATATTTTAAGCAAATTGGCGACTTGCATACAAGACAAACTGTCGAGACCGGTTGTTGGCTCGTCGAGAAACATTACGCTTGGGTTATTCACCAGCTCAAGGGCTATTGACATTCTTTTTTGCTGACCACCGCTAAGTCTGTCGGCTCTCGTTTTGAGGTGCTCGTAAAGACCGAGAGTCACGAGTATTTCTTTAATCTGTAATAAAATTATCAAAAATTTTATTAATTTTTTTCTACATTATTAAAAACAATTTTATATTAAAATATTCTCTGTTAAAATTAGATTTTTACGCAGGATTAAATAAGAGCACTTACTATAGCTTCCTTTTTTTTCCTTGTCGTTTCAGTTCCGAGCTTCAATTCTGCTGATACACTCATATTTTCTTGCACAGTCAAAAGTGGCTGAAGTCGATCGTCCTGAGTTATGTAAGCACTCGATCTAAAATTATTCAATGCGTGTATGCAGCTTTGTAATACAGTTAAAAAATATTCAAGCTCATAATTGATACAGTCGAACTGTACTATCTATATATTTTTTTTTATTAATCTTGGAAAAAGTTTCGTACCTTCGAAAAGTATCCAAATCACGAATCATTCCATTGACGTATACCGATCCAGAGATTCCTGTTAATCTATAACCCGAGAGGATATCGAGGAGAGTCGACTTGCCAGCACCTGTAAGATAACGTATTATTATATAATAACAGCAACAGCAGGAGCAGCAGCAACAACAATAATTATTAAAATTATAATTATAATAAAAATTGATTTCGTCATTTGGTCATTTGGCTCAGTGAAACATATTTTGGTCTGCAATCGCACAATATTTTGTTGCTCTAACTAAACATTTAAACATTTATTTCGCCACCGATAACCGTCCATTTAATTAATCCAAACAATTTTTTTAATCCCTTTTTCGATGCCAACCAATTTCATATAAATACAAATACATACTAACATAGATTGATACATAGATGTAGATATATGTACTCGTGGTACTCGAATTTGAGGTAGACATCGCCGAAAATAACAGGACACAGAAATTATGTATACGACGAATGATCAAAAAAAAAGATAAACGCGAGGAAAGTGAATAAAAATAGAAAGGAGAGAGATTTTAGTCGTTAATTTTAACGGGAACGAGCTGTGTGACATTGTCCCGTAAATATTGCTTATAAAATGAATCGCAAATATATGGATTTTTGTAAAATCATCACATACCTGATGGTCCCATTATAGCGATAAGTTGTTTCGATGGCAATCTTCCATTGACACCGTGAAGAATTTCTTTCGATCCTAAAAACAAATTAATTTAATTATATTCCTATATTGAACATTGAGAGTCAAACGGTTCATCATCCAATTTATTTTAATATATTTTTTCTCCATGTATAAAATTTCATTAAAATTTTTCGCATATAAACATTCTAAAAATATTGATACTAAAATATAAAATTTAACATAAAAATTCTTGGCAGAATTAAATCAGCAGCTGATTATAAATTTAAGATTATTCATCGTTTTATCACCCGAAAAAAAATCCTACCAATTATCCTTTTTGCAACACGAAAAATCACTAAAGGACCAGTTTAGCTTTACATAATTTTTTTCTGACTCAATGCCAAAACGCCAAATATACAACAGCAATACCTTTTCTCCAACCGAGCGAAACACTATAACGAATATCCTCGAACATAATATCCGCTGTCTGTCCATCGTTAAATTTCCCCAAATGTCCACCATTGTCACTTCCATATCTCTTCAAATCTTCCATGGTCTCCTGACTCTCTTGAATTTTCGGTGCTTGCTGGCTCGTCTTACCTTCTGGGGCGATCGAGGCTTCGTGCATAAGGATCTCCATTGTAAATCCTGAAACCAGTTTACGCTCTCGATCAAAATTCACGCGTCCACCAGAAACGCGAGATCACGACTATCCGAGCGTGGCACGCGATGCAGGATTTACAGACAAAGCGAAGGATTTCAACGATTCGACTGATTTTTTTTTTCTCCGTCTCTTTTCTGGCAACAGAGGGATACGATTATATTATACGATTAACCTACACTTGAATAATCGTTGATAAAAAAAATAGACAAAAGGAGAGAGAGAGAGAGAGAAACATACATTGATTGACGATTAGATAAGATTAGTTGAAAAATGCGATTGATGACATATATAGAGTGTGAAAGACTCATCGAGAGCCCCTGAGAGATCGAAGACCGAACGAGCTCCGGAGGTTGCTGGACTCGAATCTAAAGTCCACTTGATTGTATAAATACACATACGAGTTCTTTCACATAGTGTGTATCTATAATATACATACGTGTATATGTATAAGGTAATATGAATTCATTTTTCTTCCAAGATACATATATCGTGATTATCGTGATACCACGAGAGGCCTTTGTCTATTATATACATTTTAAACACGTCTATGTATACAATTGTAAAAAAAGATATAAAAAATGGGTAAAATAAAATCTATATGTATAGACATTAAGGTATGTCTGGTATACACAGATGTATATATGTATGTAATAAATATTCCTCGATTTTTTAAACGATGATAAAAGGCTTATATACGATAAAAACACTCGCATAGACTACCAATTGATCTCGGTCTCCTTGCAACGTAATCAAAGATATAAATTTTTAAAAATAATATAATATATATATATATGTATAAGGTAATATGAATTCATTTTTCTTCCAAGATACATATATCGTGATTATCGTGATACCACGAGAGGCCTTTGTCTATTATACACATTATATACACGTCTATATATACAATTGTAAAAAAAGATATAAAAAATGGGTAAAATAAAATCTATATGTATGGACATTAACGTATGTCGGGTATACACAGATGTATATATGTATGTAATAAATATTCCTCGATTTTTTAAACGATGATAAAAGGCTTATATACGATAAAAACACTCGCATAGACTACCAATTGATCTCGGTCTCCTTGCAACGTAATCAAAGATATAAATTTTTAAAAATAATATAATATATATATATATGTATAAGGTAATATGAATTCATTTTTCTTCCAAGATACATATATCGTGATTATCGTGATACCACGAGAGGCCTTTGTCTATTATACACATTATATACACGTCTATATATACAATTGTAAAAAAAGATATAAAAAATGGGTAAAATAAAATCTATATGTATGGACATTAACGTATGTCGGGTATACACAGATGTATATATGTATGTAATAAATATTCCTCGATTTTTTAAACGATGATAAAAGGCTTATATACGATAAAAACACTCGCATAGACTACCAATTGATCTCGGTCTCCTTGCAACGTAATCAAAGATATAAATTTTTAAAAATAATATAATATATATATATATATGTATAAGGTAATATGAATTCATTTTTCTTCCAAGATACATATATCGTGATTATCGTGATACCACGAGAGGCCTTCGTCTATTATATACATTTTAAACACGTCTATGTATACAATTGTAAAAAAAGATATAAAAAATGGGTAAAATAAAATCTATATGTATAGACATTAACGTATGTCTGGTATACACAGATGTATATATGTATGTAATAAATATTCCTCGATTTTTTAAACGATGATAAAAGGCTTATATACGATAAAAACACTCGCATAGACTACCAATTGATCTCGGTCTCCCTGCAATGTAATCAAAGATATAAATTTTTAAAAATAATATAATATATATATATATATGTATAAGGTAATATGAATTCATTTTTCTTCCAAGATACATATATCGTGATTATCGTGATACCACGAGAGGCCTTCGTCTATTATATACATTTTAAACACGTCTATGTATACAATTGTAAAAAAAGATATAAAAAATGGGTAAAATAAAATCTATATGTATAGACATTAACGTATGTCTGGTATACACAGATGTATATATGTATGTAATAAATATTCCTCGATTTTTTAAACGATGATAAAAGGCTTATATACGATAAAAACACTCGCATAGACTACCAATTGATCTCGGTCTCCCTGCAATGTAATCAAAGATATAAATTTTTAAAAATAATATAATATATATATATATATGTATAAGGTAATATGAATTCATTTTTCTTCCAAGATACATATATCGTGATTATCGTGATACCACGAGAGGCCTTCGTCTATTATATACATTTTAAACACGTCTATGTATACAATTGTAAAAAAAGATATAAAAAATGGGTAAAATAAAATCTATATGTATGGACATTAACGTATGTCGGGTATACACAGATGTATATATGTATATAATAAATATTCCTCGATTTTTTAAACGATGATAAAAGGCTTATATACGATAAAAACACTCGCATAGACTACCAATTGATCTCGGTCTCCCTGCAACGTAATCAAAGATATAAATTTTTAAAAATAATATAATATATATATATATATGTATAAGGTAATATGAATTCATTTTTCTTCCAAGATACATATATCGTGATTATCGTGATACCACGAGAGGCCTTCGTCTATTATATACATTTTAAACACGTCTATGTATACAATTGTAAAAAAAGATATAAAACATGGGTAAAATAAAATCTATATGTATAGACATTAACGTATGTCTGGTATACACAGATGTATATATGTATGTAATATATATTCCTCGATTTTTTAAACGATGATAAAAGGCTTATATACGATAAAAACACTCGCATAGACTACCAATTGATCTCGGTCTCCCTGCAATGTAATCAAAGATATAAATTTTTTTAAATAATATTATGTATATATATATATAGCTGCGAAAAAAAATTGGCTATAGGATATTATATGCGCAGTCCCGAGGTCTCTCAATACAACGCATTCTTCATGCGTTCAATTCACACATATCGCGAAGCTTCATGTTTTGACAATTAAGATAATAATGCAATAATAACGATGACGATGTAGATAATAAACAAGTGCGGGAAAAAAAGAGAGTCAATTCGCGATAGTGAGAGACAAAAGTTTATGCGAAACATTGTTCGTGATTTCAAGCATTAATCGGAGAATTATGAAATTTCTTAAGCTTCTAGAACGAGTTTTTGAAGGGATAATTGTAATTGCAAATTTAAATGTAATTGGCGGGTCGGCAAAGCCAAGCTATGTTGATAAGAAAATTGTACTGATTGTGCCGTTGAGTAATGACGCTCAAAGGGTTGACATACACTCACACACACACACACACATATATATATATATCCTTTTTTCCCTCACAATCATTACACACACACACGCATATATATATATATATATATATATATATATATATATATATATATATATGCGTGTGTGTGTGTAATGATTGTGAGGGAAAAAAGGTGTCTTATCAGCCTCGACCCTGCTCCGTTTTGCACACATATAAACGTATTCAAACGTTCACGAAAATTCTATCTATATAGGATTGTCCATATCTCATGCTCGTTAACGGAAGTTTGTAGCTCCTTCCTGACGAGATATCAAACGTATGTTGCTTGCATATTATTATAGGCATTTTTAGCATAATGTTTAGAATCTTAATTAATCAATCAACATTTTTACACCACACTTAATTATAATTATTAATTATTGCCAAATGAAAAATTCAATAATTTTTTTAAACGATTTTGAGATGTTTCAAAATGTTTTTCGACGCGATACTAAAAAAATCGATAACGTTGGAAATTCTTTGATTACGCGATATCGCTGTGTGTGCACTGTCACAATCAATGTTTTTTTTTTTTTTTAATCATTCAGAATAATTGTTCTAATAACAGAACGCAAGGCTAGTTATAAAAATATTTATATCTTTGAATGATTTATTTGAATTTTCAACGACTAAGTTTTTATTACACGTTTTTATTGCCAAGTTGCCGGTATATAAATCAAGCAATTATTAGCTCTCGTGTGTACACTCATTGCTAGAGAATTTACCATTTATAAATCATTTTTACCCACAGCTTTGGCTGATACAATCATCGGAAAAATATTTTCAGCCATTATTTAGTGTACACGAATGTAAATAATTTTATCATATATATCCATCCTTCTATTTATATATAATTAATGAAGAGCCCCAAGGCCGTCGTAATAGTTTACTCTTGGAAGATGCGGGAAGTTTGCATCAACACACTTATTTTTTTTTTCAATGAAATATGTCAGCAATTCTTCGTCAATTCAGCAATTTATTTCGATTTACCTCGCGGATATTTTTTTATATTTTGTGAGTCTGTGTCGAGTGAGCCTTTCATAAAATAACCCTTTGCACTCGAGAGGCGGCTCTCAGGCGCCACGGTGAGTTGCTAGCTCGCCCGAGCGAAAGAAACCTCGAGTGCAAAGGGTTAATTCAGATTTTCAGAATGATTTTCAGAATGATTTTCAGAATGATTTTCAGAATGATTTTCAGGGAGATGCCTTTTTTTCCAAGTCGGAAGCAAAAAAACTCTTAGGACACAAAAGTTATCATTTTTTCTCAACTTTACAATGGAGTTAAAGAGATAATTTCATCGATGTTGTAATTATAATTTTTTGAAAAAAAGTTACAATATAATTCATATCTCAAAAAGATCCTTTTTTTTCTTTGAAAAAAAAAATTAGCATCTTCGGGAACATACCTAGATCCGGTATAAAAATTGTCATTAAAGTGGCACCAACGGTTTTGTAGTAAATAAAATCAAATACTCTGAAAATGTAAACATCGAATAACGATAAAATTATCTCTTTAACTCTATGGAAAAGTTGATAAAAAATGATAACATTTTTTTGTCCGAAAAGTTTTTTTTTTTGTATGATCCTCCTTTGTATGATTTGGGGAAAAAAGTGGTTTACATTTTTCTGAGAACTTATTTAATTTTTTTAACTACGCGAAACCAGTTTGGCACAACTCTAATGCTTATTTTTTTACGAGGTCTAGGCATGCTGCCAAAAATGCTAATTATTTTTTTCAAATAAAAAAAGAGTCTTATCAGATACATGAATCTTATCTTGAGAACTTTACGTCGTATTTACAATAAAAACAATAACAATCGACTGTATTTTTTTCAATATAAGTATCAAAAGAATAAAAAAAATATTAATTGAAAGACAAACTCTCATCAACGATTCCTTTTTTCTCTCATACTTGGTCAAAGTAAATTTAATGGAAAGTTATGTTAACGATATCACATTGTTGGTAAATTTGTGACTATAAATTTTGCAAAAATGTTTCTAATTTTTGTACACGTATGTATAAAAGAGTGTGTATGTATATATATATGTGTGTGTGTGTGTGTGTGTGTGTGTGTGAGAATATGTAATTTATACATAGTGGTGCGATACGTAATATTAGATAAATGTGCGTGTGCATATAGATTGTAGTATAGAGTTTAAATGGATCACGTAGAGTTATATGAGTAGAGCAACAATGGATGATAAGAAATCGTGAGCGGTCAAAGACGATGATCAAAGTTCAGGAGAATAAAAAATGCTCTGAGTCAGAGCTAGAGATCCCAAGACCCATATCTCTCTGAGTCCCTCTCTCTTCCGTTCACTCAATATACATATATATTGTACATTGTACCATTGTACAATCTTTACACAATGCCTATATGTGCACGTCGTTCTCGGTCTTTACACTTTGTCTTTATAGTTCTATATACATAACGATACTATAAGTTCTATATACATATATAAAGCTTTTGTATCCAATACATTGCAAATACGTACCCGGAGTATATAATTATACGTATGTGTATTTTTGATTACCGAGCCAAACGTGCCGCTCGAGCGATGAGTGGGGTTCTCCTCACATGCACGTGTAGAACGTGTTGGAGATGAAACGCGTTATTAATAACGCGTTTTTTTAGATAAAGAAAAAATTGTTTTTTCCCATGTATCGATTCCTTCTAGATGGTGCAAAGTGGCACGAAAAACAACACACGTCGATCGACTCGAATCAAATACGTACTAAAGAAAAATTTGCCTCCTCATCCCATTTTATATTGTTACTTTGAGTCAACTTATTCATTACCAAACACGAGCTATAGCTCGTAGACCTTCACTATAGGTCTTTTAGAACACGTGTATAGTGAAGGTCTACCAATTTTCAATCAAATTCCAGTGGTGACCCAACACTAAAACGCAATATAATCCCGGATATATTTTAATACGCATTATATATATATATATATATATATATATTTGTTTCATACGAAAAAAATATCTATTTTTTTATCGATGTTATTGTATATATTTCCAATTATTTTAAATTATTTCGACGAGATAAATACAACATGTGATTTATTCATAGGCTATTTGAGGCATAAAACAAATTCGACGAGTTTCCGATGGAAAAATTGATACGTAAATAATATATTGTATTGTGACAATCTCGTAATTGCATCATCAATTATTGCAATATTTGCTACAACTCATTCGTTGGAGTCTCCACAGCTATATATAGCATAGCAATAAGTTTCTTTTGTTTTTGCCAGCTTTACCACTACAGTTATAAGATCGTTTATTCGTGTAATTTTATATAATTCGCGATCAATATAAATTCACTAGACGAGTGGAATATTTCAATTCGTCTATATAACTGGAGGGTTTTTTACGGTGCTAATTATTAACGAAATCCAGGATCCAAATTCACCCCAGTTACCATTATTTATATAGATACAAATTGACATAATTGACGATTGATATATAAGTTCACTAGACGAGAGGAATATTTGAATTTGTCAATCATCGAAGGGTCCTTCACTAGCGCGAAATAAAAACGGAATAACAATCCACCCCAGTTACTATTCTTTACATATTCATATAATTTTGTATAATTGACGATTAATGTTAATTCACAGGACGAGTAGAAAATGTTTCAATTCGGTCCATAATATATTATATTCTGACAATCTCGTCTATATAATTGGAGGGTTTTTTACAGTGCTAATTAATACCGAAATCCAGGATCCAAATTCACCCCAGTTACCATTATTTATATAGATACAAATTGACATAATTGACGATTGATATATAAGTTCACTAGACGAGAGGAATATTTGAATTTGTCAATCATCGAAGGGTCCTTCACTAGCGCGAAATAAAAACGGAATACCAATCCACCCCAGTTACTATTCTTTACATATTCATGTAATTTTGTATAATTGACGATTAATGTAAATTCACAGGACGAGTAGAAAATGTTTCAATTCGGTCCATAATATATTATATTCTGACAATCTCGTCTATATAATTGGAGGGTTTTTTACAGTGCTAATTAATACCGAAATCCAGCATCCAAATTCACCCCAGTTACCATTATTTATATAGATACAAATTGACATAATTGACGATTAATATATAAGTTCACTAGACGAGAGGAATATTTGACTTTGTCAATCATCGAAGGGTCCTTCACTAGCGCGAAATAAAAACGGAATAACAATCCACCCCAGTTACTATTCTTTACATATTCATATAATTTTGTATAATTGACGATTAATGTTAATTCACAGGACGAGTAGAAAATGTTCCAATTCGGTCCAATCGGAGGGGATTTTTCACGTTGCTAATATGATAACACAAAATCCGGTATACAAAGGTTCAGACAAACAGGATTTATCCGCGTGACGTATTCATATAATATAAATATTCTCGAGATTTTTGCGGTGTGTCATGGCCAGAGAAGGGGTGGGTAAGGGGGACAAGGTGGTAGAAAAAAAGGAACTTCTCTGCGTCATGGAAGTCTTGATTAAAGCGAGCGAGTAGATCGACCACTTTCGCCGTTCTCTTTTGACTGCCCTGAGGATCCTCACCTTGGACTTGGACCATTCTATACATCGTTCTCTTCTCTGGAATTTTATATACAGGCAGAGAGGAACTATGCTCGTATTACGAATTATACGGAAAAAACCTTCAGTATTTTATAGGTCAATGTGACCATGATCAATACACTTAAGGTAGCTTACGATTAAATAATTATAATACTTCCAAAGTGCTTCATTAATCGTTCATAATCTCTCGTCTGCCTCTGTGAATATGTTTTTTAGTCTTTCCTGGCTTTTTGCATCTATATTACTTTGTTTCACGTCCACTTGTAGGCACGTTAATGATTTATTTAAATCGTGTCGATCAGACCAGGATTTAGTTGCTCAAAATAAAATTTATTATTATTATTATTTCGTATACGTACTTTACGCTCAAATATTATCTACAAACCTACTATAAGACATTTATTTGTATATCTCCAGAAGTCACGAAAACACTGCGGTTTCAAAAGACGGTCCGAAGTCCAATTTACTCAACGTGCAAAAATTTCTGTTTGCGTTCAATGGAGAATAAATTCATTCGAATTTAAAAAAAATTCGACAATGGGCAAGTTTGTTAAAAAATATGATAAAGAGCTGCTTTCATTACTTGATGACGCAACGGTTTTCAGACTGGTTTTGTCTTTTGTGATTCTAGCAGAAAAAAAAAATAAAAACAATTCGACAATTGTGCGTCGAGAAGCTAGCAAAGGAGATCTCCGTGACCTTTCGCACTACCAAGCATCATTTCACGTTGTGAGAACGATGTATACATAACACGATTTTAGACTGAAACGTGGTGTGTCCTGCGAGTGTGGATTATAAATGCGTGGATCGTGAGAAGACCAACACGATTTTCAGTCTTCGATTTCTAATAATTATAGAGCGCATAAAACTCTCGATGTTTTTTTTCTCTCTCGGTCTCTCTCATTGCACTGCGATCTTTGGTTAATTCGTAATACACGTACAAGAAAATCAAATCTGAGAATCATCCAATTATATGCATTTGCGATTTATCGTCACGTTTCCATCGGTGATTGCGATCATTTAATTGAATTTTGTCAATTGACGCAGCATTTAATCAAAATGGATCACGACCTTATTAAGCCTTTTCGAGGCTTTCAACGATTTTATTAATTTTTTTAACGCGGATATTGCTACGCTTATCATAACGAGAGTTTGTGCCAGCAAGAAGAGAAGATTGTTTTTTATCTATTGCTTCGTGTATATGTGGACGCAATGAAGCAAACCGCGTAATGGCACAATTCCATTGACGTTTTTGCAAGATCGCTGTCATCACACAGTGTGGGGACGCGAAGCGATAAGGAGACCATATAGTCAACCGAATTTTATTATAGGAGTATTATATATATATATATATGTATATCATTTTTTTCTTCGTTTGACCGAGCGTGACAAAACATATTTTTATGTTTATACATATGGACTTTGTAATTTTTTTTTATTACTTAGAGTCAACACATTTTATAATTCTCTTTTAAACAGATTTGCGATAGATTTTTTTTTTTTACGAGATCGTATCTTCTATATGATATTTGCTTACTCCACTGCCGAAAATACTCTTCTAACGAGAGGGGCAGAACAACGTTTCCAGTTTTTTTACTTAGTGGAAAATTTTAATTGCCGATTTTTCCATAATTAAAAAAATTCTCTTTCATTGCCTCGCGCCGATTTTGCCATTATTCAGATTTTCCTATTTATTTGCCTCGTGGATAGATCGATTTGCCGGCGATTTTACTTGAAATCCATAGATATCGAGAAATATAATTATCTTATGGTTTTTTTTTAACAAAAAAAAAATACCAATTGAAGGAAATCTATGTGCATGATACAAATTCTCGATCGTTCGAGCCAGTTTACTTTTTTACCGCCTAATTACCTTGAGATTCAACTAGAGGCGAGAGCTTGAACAGAAAAAAACCTGCGATTCGTTTGAAAAGACAATTCAGCGTAAGCAATTGAGAGTGAATTCAATGATGCAATGGTGAAAGTTAAACGGAGGCTGCACCAAAGATCGTTTCAGCTGGAAAAATACCGAGCCAAGTGGATTTTAAAATCACTTTAACTTACCAAAAATGAAGCTCAAAGATTCAAAAAATCATCTCTCGAAAATTATTGCGTCTTTCACGATCGTCGATCGGGTCGATGACGTTTATTAATATAACTTAAGTTTGGGCTCTATTTAAATTTACACTTTATTCATTTAAAAATTTGTAAAATTAATGACATTAAAACAACAACAAAAAAGAGATCGATGATCCCGTAGATGGGGGAGCCGATCTATGCCGATTTATAAACCGGACGATCGCGTCCGAGCCTCCCTGAATTAAAAAAAATAATAAGTGGAGATTCCCAAATTCATGTAAATCGTATTATTTGCACGACAGTTCTTTTTTGTCTCACGAGTGGTTAAATAAGTCGAGGAGGAACGATTTACGAACACTATTGAAGTCACACTCCTTACTGATGGTCATGAGCTCGGTTTCCATCACACATGGTCTCCCTTTCTCCTTCCCTCTTGAAATCTCTTTCGGCGCGACAATCCCCCTCTTCTTGAACTTTTGCCGATGTTACATTTGCTACATTTTCTATGATTCCTCTCTCAGATCCCCGCTTTTGTCACTGCTAAGTGCAACAAACCCAGCATCCGGATTCGTTATAACGCAGCATTTTCGAACGTACATGATTTTTATGTACCACGCCGATTCCCAGGTGTAGAACAAAAAGAGAGAAAAATATAGTCAAAAATCGAATATTACATATATATATATTTTTTTTGGGAAAACATTTCATTTTTGTACCCGACGAAAATCAATTTTTAAATCGCACCAAATTTTTTATAAACCGAAAAAGATTAACTTCTTTCTGTACTAAAAACTGAAATTTCTCTATTCTGCTGGAAAATGTTTGCGACAAAACATATAATTGATACAAGCCGGCAGGGAAAGAAGGGGGAGACGTATAAACTGAGCAATTTTCACACTCTATGTAGCACCCAAGTGCTGTAAAAAAATCGAAAAAAAAATCCAAGTTCAAATTTCTTTAAGTTGCCATAAACATATTGAATTGCACAGAAGATTCTCATCGAAATATTAACAATATTTACCGTCACGAATCTGAGACTCGTGTACTACTGAGTGGACATTGCAAATATTTTTATTTTTCATTACACTTATCTTATCTTAGAGATAAGACGATAAAACTTTTTTGAACTTTTCACAGATTATGCACATGCCCAGAGAAAAAATCAATTTTTCCAGATCATAAATTGAATTCGACCTTATTGACCTTCTGAATTGAATAAAAAAATTGAAATATACGATTAGGAAATGTTATCTGATCGAACGAAAATTTAGTACACTGGCAAGTGAAGAAAAAAAAACCTCTCTCTGAAAGGGAGAAATTACTCTCTATCATAATATGAAAATCGAGATCGATTAATCGAATTGATTATAAAAATCTGCCACAATCGAAATTTTTATCGTATTTAATGAAATACGGTGGATATATATTTATCGATTATAATTATATATTTGTCAATCTGTTGACATTGAGAAAACGATTCGAGATTACTTGCAAAAGCGAAAAAAAAGAGGTGTAAAAAAATTTGATTACGTCGTCTTGAATTTCAAAGTCAAAGTTGTATATACTTTTATCACATCAGCGCAATTAAGTGCCATGCACTTAAAAATGTTTATTTGCATTTTCCTACATTGCAATCATCGACAAATTCCACCGGATGAACTTTGCGGATGGAAAAGATCAAGTGGACCCCTCGAGACTCCAGTCATTGCAATCGCTCTTGTACTTTGGCACATTCAACGATTACGTTCAGTTACAACTCATCTCTCATTATGTTCGTCACACACTCTTTGTTCTCATGCGGTAACATTTTTTTGCTTGTCTGTCGATTTTTTTTGTTTGTTTTTTCCTTCACTGATCCCAGGCATCGGACTAAAAGTGATTGATCATCGGGGCTTCATCTCTTGCAATATACAGAATTGCCTAAACTGATCAAGCTGAAGAGTTTTTATCCAGGTCATTGGTGTAAAGTTCACTCTAGTTCATCAGAAAGCAATAAAAAAAAACGGAAAATTTTCCTTGCAAAGTCAAAATTGATACAGCCGCTGTCTCACGGAAAAGTACTTGGCAAATTCGTAAAAATAATGAGGATGATGTGAAGTTTTTTTCAAATCATTAGCATTTTTTACAATCTATCTTTTCCAACTTTTATATCATTCATATATATATATATATATATATATATATATATATATATATATATATATATATATATATTTTTAACGTCTTTCAGACCAAGAAACAGAACAACGTCTCAACGCCAAGTGATTAAAAAGAAATTTCCACACGACCAATCTGAGAGTTCCTGTTAAAAATTTGAACTCTTCGAATCTGTGTTAGAATTGTTTCAATAATCATCTGAAGCGACCGACGCGCTGTGTACTGCATGCGGTGTGGAAGAAGCCCTAACAACAATCCTCGCCTTTATATTTCAAACATTTTTTTACAACCAAGCTAATCTTTAACCCTTGGAGTGCACATGGGGTCATTCTGACCCCACGTTTATTTTGTAAAATAGTGCATTTCGCACTCCACAGCTTTGACGAAGCATGTTTTTCGATAACTAGAATTTGTTTTTTTAAAACTCTAACTGTGCGGCTAGATGAATAAACGACCAAAAATGTCGTAACATTTTTTCAAAACAAGTACAACGGTTTGAGATAATTTAAGCATCATTTTCTAGCTGTGCTCATTAGCTGGACGACAATGTTCTCCTCTTGCTCAACATATTCATCGTTTCAGAGAAAATATGGAAATTCTTTTTCAGCTATCTCTCTCGCACTCATGTATCATTAATTTCGTCTTAAAATTCATATGCACAAGATTTGTATTGACAAACCTTCATGTCACATCGTAAACAAGGACACATTGAAATAAATAAATGAATGAATAATAATACTAATGACAAAATTATACATAAATCTGAGAATCACATCATAGTGATTACTTTTGTAATCAGGATTATAATGCTGTAGACTTTTAAGCAGCAATGACAAATAATAAATCTTGAACGACACGTGATATAGGTTGAAATTGAGATTTATTCGTCGTCTTGTACAACAGTAGTTTTCTCAGAGACATAAAGACCGTCTAAGAATTTTCTGATGTCCTTGTTCTTGACTGTGGTAGATTGCTGGATCAAGGCAGCTATAATTAGAGAAAAATATCCATTCAAAACAAAGTTCTCAATCACGATAAAGTGACGAAAAAAAAAAAAAAAACGTATGCAAGAAAATAATGCATCGCACCTGATCTAGATACATCTTCAAGAGAGTTTCCCTCAAGAATCAGTTCGTCCTTCTGTTTGGTGGAATTTGTTACCATAACACCGGGTGCCATTTTAACGCGACGAATGAATTTTTCACCCAAGAAATTACGAATTTCAATGACGCTGTTGTTCTCAGTGGTGACACAATTAATGGGGAAATGAGCGTATACGGCACGCATCTTGTACAAATAACCCTTGGTCACACCTTTGAGCATATTCTCAATGTGCGAGCAAACGGTGCGAACGGCAGCGAGTTCCTTTTTCGTTCCAAACCATTTTTCCACCTTCAGTGTTCTCGCATTGACCATCTGCAATTAGAATAAAACATACAAACGTGTGGGTACATAATATTCTTGTCTGGCTTTTTTTAAATTCTTTTTGGTAGTTGAAAAAATTTCAGATAGGATTTATCATTTATAAACAAAATGAAGGGGAATCCACAAAATCATCATGAGTATTTAATTAAACCATCGTGAATTTCGCAGTAAATTTCTCTCACCCATTCTCTATGCAATATAGTGTAATTAGGCATTCGGTTTTGGATGTATAGAGCTATAAAGTGTAATATATTCATTGAAAAAAAAACATCATTCAGTAAATTTGAGATTTTTTGGAACGTTACTTCAGTGGTAAGGTAATTTTTCTCCACTCATAGAAAACATTTTGTCATCAGCATCATCGACAGGACTTTTAATCCTAAAGTTATAGGCAAATGATGATTATGAAAAATAATACACAATGTTGACATAAAGAGTGATTTTTCTGGATGACGTAAATAAATTTTACAACTAAAAGAGTGTCTAGGATAAAAATTCATAAGTATTTATATATATTTAGGTACATACAAATTCAAAAATAATGATTTTCTACATAAACGAATACACAAAAATTGATTTCTTTAGTATTCATATGTACATAAATGCATTTATGTAGTTTGGACACTAATGGAGACCACAAATTTATTTTAAGGCCAAGAAAATAGTATAGTAACAGCCTTTTAAAAAATATGATTGATATTCAAACTGTTACTCAAAATAATCTTGAGAACTAATAGTTCTGTGAGTTATACAAAATCATGTGGGGATGCGTCATATAATCACGAAATTTTTATGATAATATGATTAATATTCACAGTATTATTGAAAACAATCTCGACCTAATAAGTTTCTATGAAAAAACTCAAAAAAATAAAATATTTATGGAATTTGTACAAAATCATCTTAGGACGGAATGCTTAATATAATTACCCAGCTTTATTCATATCATTGATATTCACATTACTGATTGATTGATATTCACATTATTGAACTAATCAGTTCTATGAAAAAACTACAAAAATATTTTCATAGAAATTCTAGAAAATGAGAGAAAGTCTTATAGAAACATTGAATGATGGATTAAATGTATGCTAAATTTGCTTGAAGCATGGAAACGATCGAACTTACGCGAATATCGAGAGCAAGATGCTTGAAGGATCGCTTCAAGACTCCACGGGGTCCCTTAACCGTGATGGTTCGGGACTTGACTGATACAGTCAGCCCCTCCGGGATCTTTACAGTTTGGTTTGTGACAATCTGCTTCATCCTGTAGCTGAAACAAAATTAATCACATTTCACTAATGGTATTTAATTATTGAGAATTCTGCGAAAACCCAAATTCATCCTATACGATTCACAACATAGGCCTGATTCCGAAAGATCGAGAGTGCGATCGTAATTTGTTATTTTTACAAGCGAATGCTCGATAAAATTTTAATCAATCGATTGTTGTGACAAAAACACAATTTTTTTAATTCGTTTTAACTCGCACGTTTAATCACGAAAACTTAAAAGAATCCAGAAGTATCCATGACAGTTAAGATCGCGGAAGAACGAGGTTATGCATTAGTCGTTGATGGAAAAAAAATCTCGTCAGGACGAAAAATATCATTTCACGATTGTAAAATGTTTTATCGCGAATCCCATGGAAACAATAAGACACTGATATAATTCACCATTATTACGGATCGTATGGAATTCGTTTACACGTTGAAAATTATTACCTTACGCACGCTACAGTACAACCGGAAAAGGGGGATCAAACGAAAGAAATCATTTCATAAAATTTCCGAAGCATGGCGGCTCTGTTGGGGGAAAAAGCGTAATTCCCTATATAATCTTAAGTGTTAAGTTGGCAACATTGTCAGAAATGAGCATTGCTAACATTCTTCAATTACGGTTAGTCCAGTTTTGAGAATCAAAGGACACTCCAATCGGTGGACATTCAAAAAGATACGGATATCCTTTAATTCAATTTTTTGACCTGATTCTCTGTATTTTTAAAAATACGTTGTGAAAAAAGATAAACGATGCCATTTGAGCTAAAAACTGTCCACAACTACCGTAAAGTTAGCCGTTTCACTATAACTTTTTTATTATTTTATATATCCAATCGATTGGTGGTTATTTGGTGGTGATTGGTAGCGTAATTAAAAACCTATATAAAGTTGATCCATTGGTTAAAACATTTCGTGGTCAATTGTTAATTCGATAATAAAAATTTTGGGGCAACGTTGACTGGACCACTTTTTATTTTCAACCAAATTGGTTCCATGAGGGCTTATTCGATGCGTAATCATTTGGTGGTCACGAATAATCTATTTACCCGTTTTGGTAGTCCGTAGATTATCTAAAAAATAAACAAAAACTATTTGAACATAGGTGGTGGGAGTGACTTGCTGAATGGTGTGAAGCGGGCCACAAACAGTCGGATAAATATATTATTTCTTATCCGATTTCATCCTAATTAGTCTCAATTTAAAGAGAATCGTTTGGCGATGATTCACAGTCTAATTACAACATTTAGTAATCAATATTTTTTTTTGCACGGTTGAAAAGCTATAAGCTATGTGCTAAAAAAGAATTAAAAGTTATAGTGGAACGATACAACGCACGATCGGCGCGCAGCTCGCACTCTTTTCACTCGCAGTGCCGTCTAGTGGGGAGCGAGCCGGCGCGCAGCACTCGCCGCGCGCATCATTCGCGTTCCGACGCTCGGGCGATGTGGAAGTGTTTTTGGTCTGTTTCGTGATACAGCAAGTGTGTGCGGATTCTCGCGGTATGATCTACCCTTATGGTGTATTGTGTCACGTGTTATGTACAGAAGTATACATATGAATGGATAAAAAAACTCGCGTGTAATAAGTTTTGCGATTGTGTATTTCACAGCATTCTAATATCTGGAATAAAAATTAAAAATAAAAACTCAGTGAAGAATACGTGACACAATGTTGCTTACATAAGCTTCATTTAAAACAACCGAAAACAATAATAGTTTCAGTGAAGGATATGTGACAGCTTCTCAGACGAATCAATGTGCGTTGAATTTTGACATTCAACTTTTCATCGTGACCACCATAAAATTAAAATAAGCCAATCAATAAATTGGCCACGCTAAATTTTAAAACAAAATAATCTTCAGATGTGCTGTGGACTTATAATACGTCAATAATTTCTATTCTCTACTGTTTTATTAGTGATCAAAATAAATATTAGTGGTCTCAATAGATTGGCGATATAAATAATACATCCGTGACTTTTCTCAATAGCTAGAAGATTGCTGAAATATTTTTCATTCACTTTTTCGTGTTGCTTCCAAGTACGAAGGGAGACTCTGAATGTTAGAATTTGACGGTATACTTGAGGTGAGCTTATGACTTATTTTTTGTTCCCCTTGGTGGATTTTGTAAAAAGCTCTAAGCAATATATTTATAATCGTGGTAATAACGTGGGGTGATTAAATATGGGATCCATAACTTGCATTGACTCGATTTCACTGTAACATTGAGGAAAGAGTTATTGCCGACTAAATTTTTTCCTATTTTATAATTCGCGAATAGTTGCAATTAGTCATTTCTTTTCAATCCCTAGAATTGCTCCAAAAAACGTGAACTGCAATTCGATAAAATAAAATGCAAATACGTAAAAAAGAATTAGTGCACAAAGTAAAATCTTTCTTACAATGACATTTATCTATATATATATATATTTTTTCTATTGTGTTCCAACGTATACCCTGAGGGTTTTTACGTACCCTTCCCATTCCTATCCTATCACTTCGTACCCGCACTTCGCTGAGCTAACCTAACTTCCGGAGCGTCCGCAGCCGACTTAGCTACACTGTACCGCATTCGCCATGGGCACAGGGACATTGCGGAAAACCTATGTCGGTACAGGTGGCTCATTCGGCAGAGTTGTGGTGATCCTACAAGGAATCACCAAACTCTGGGAATATTACCTCCCGCTTAGCGATTTGATGCGCCAGCCAGCGTACGGCTAAGCGGTCACCGCACCAAGTACTGTCCGCGTCCAACGCTTCTGCACTTCGGTGACCGCCAGAGCCACATGCCGACCGCGCATCTATCGCTGTTGGAGCAGTAATTTTTATATTTCTTTCGATTATATGTGTATTTTTTCAAATGATTCTGTTAGGTTTTTCCCGAGATGAAGAAATAGTATAAAACTTTTATTGGCTATCGTGTTTTCTCCTTGTAATGTATACAATGCACATGCTCTGTACTTTGAGTCTCACAATTCACAGTTTACTGTTAGTTGTTAGTTAATCATAGGTTACTGACAACTGCTTAATTACTTTTTACCAGGCTGCATCTAAAAAATCACAATTTACCTGTTGTACCAGGCCTTAGATCACGGATATTGACAATCCACTACGAGCGATGAGAATCGTATTGTTTTCATCCCGAAAATCATTATTTCGCCGTTTGGAAGGAAAAACAAGAAATGGCCATGATAAAAACGGTATGTTAATATTTTCTATACCAATTTTTAACAATCACCTTGATACGAAATTCTTTTGCTCAATTTTTATCTATTTTAAAGCAGAAGTATTGAAACGCACATTTATCAACGACGAATAAAGTGAAAAAACTGACTTTTTTTTGTCTTCAAACTTTATTAAATTATATCTGCAGACTCATGTCATGCACTTCCGGTCGCAATGACGTCACTTCCAGTTAAATTTGACGCCCCTTCCGGTTGAGTTTGACGTAACGTCCGGTTGAACGTGACGTCACTTCCGATCCCGATAACGTCACTTCCGGTTAAATTTGACGTCACTTCCGGTCGTGATGACGTCACTTCCGTTTAAATTTGTCGTCACTTCCGGTCGCCATGACGTCACTTCCGGTTGAATTTGACGTCACTGCCTGTCGCGGTAACGTCACTTCCGGTCGCGATAACGTCACTTCCGGTCGCGATGCGGTCACTTCCGGTCACAATGAAGTCACTTTCGGTCGTGAGGACGTTGCGATAACGTCACTTCCGGTCGATTTGACGTCACATCCGGTGGCTTTGACGTCACTTCTGGTCGACTTGACGTCACTTCCGGTCGTTTTGACGTGACTTTCGGTTGATTTGACATGACTTCCGGTTGCTTTAACGTCACTTCCGGTCGATTTGACGTCACTTCCGGTCGTTTTGACGTGACTTCCGGTTGATTTGACGTCACTTCCGGTCGTTTTGACGTGACTTCCGGTTGATTTGACGTCACTTCCGGTCGCTTTGACGTAATAAAAAAAATGTACTCAATCCCCATTACCCTTTCGTGGTCATAACGCACGTTCGGCGTGCAGCTCCCACTCTTTTCATTATCACTAACGTCGAGTGGGGAGCGAACCGGCTACGCCGCACTGGCAACTCGCCAAGCGTATCATTCGCGTTCCGACTGAGACAGACAGAACAGACAGACAGAACAGACAGACAGAACAGACAGACAGAACAGACAGACAGAACAGACAGACAGAACAGACAGACAGAACAGACAGACAGAACAGACAGACAGAACAGACAGACAGAACAGACAGACAGAACAGACAGACAGAACAGACAGACAGAACAGACAGACAGAACAGACAGACAGAACAGACAGACAGAACAGACAGACAGAACAGACAGACAGAACAGACAGACAGAACAGACAGACAGAACAGACAGACAGAAC
Organism: Dyspetes luteomarginatus; assembly: GCA_963669185.1. Lineage (NCBI taxonomy): Eukaryota > Metazoa > Arthropoda > Insecta > Hymenoptera > Ichneumonidae > Dyspetes > Dyspetes luteomarginatus. The sequence goes on along the minus strand of OY769910.1, from coordinate 14,701,524 downwards.
AGACAGACAGAACAGACAGACAGAACAGACAGACAGAACAGACAGACAGAACAGACAGACAGAACAGACAGACAGAACAGACAGACAGAACAGACAGACAGAACAGACAGACAGAACAGACAGACAGAACAGACAGACAGAACAGACAGACAGAACAGACAGACAGAACAGACAGACAGAACAGACAGACAGAACAGACAGACAGAACAGACAGACAGAACAGACAGACAGAACAGACAGACAGAACAGACAGACAGAACAGACAGACAGAACAGACAGACAGAACAGACAGACAGAACAGACAGACAGAACAGACAGACAGAACAGACAGACAGAACAGACAGACAGAACAGACAGACAGAACAGACAGACAGAACAGACAGACAGAACAGACAGACAGAACAGACAGACAGAACAGACAGACAGAACAGACAGACAGAACAGACAGACAGAACAGACAGACAGAACAGACAGACAGAACAGACAGACAGAACAGACAGACAGAACAGACAGACAGAACAGACAGACAGAACAGACAGACAGAACAGACAGACAGAACAGACAGACAGAACAGACAGACAGAACAGACAGACAGAACAGACAGACAGAACAGACAGACAGAACAGACAGACAGAACAGACAGACAGAACAGACAGACAGAACAGACAGACAGAACAGACAGACAGAACAGACAGACAGAACAGACAGACAGAACAGACAGACAGAACAGACAGACAGAACAGACAGACAGAACAGACAGACAGAACAGACAGACAGAACAGACAGACAGAACAGACAGACAGAACAGACAGACAGAACAGACAGACAGAACAGACAGACAGAACAGACAGACAGAACAGACAGACAGAACAGACAGACAGAACAGACAGACAGAACAGACAGACAGAACAGACAGACAGAACAGACAGACAGAACAGACAGACAGAACAGACAGACAGAACAGACAGACAGAACAGACAGACAGAACAGACAGACAGAACAGACAGACAGAACAGACAGACAGAACAGACAGACAGAACAGACAGACAGAACAGACAGACAGAACAGACAGACAGAACAGACAGACAGAACAGACAGACAGAACAGACAGACAGAACAGACAGACAGAACAGACAGACAGAACAGACAGACAGAACAGACAGACAGAACAGACAGACAGAACAGACAGACAGAACAGACAGACAGAACAGACAGACAGAACAGACAGACAGAACAGACAGACAGAACAGACAGACAGAACAGACAGACAGAACAGACAGACAGAACAGACAGACAGAACAGACAGACAGAACAGACAGACAGAACAGACAGACAGAACAGACAGACAGAACAGACAGACAGAACAGACAGACAGAACAGACAGACAGAACAGACAGACAGAACAGACAGACAGAACAGACAGACAGAACAGACAGACAGAACAGACAGACAGAACAGACAGACAGAACAGACAGACAGAACAGACAGACAGAACAGACAGACAGAACAGACAGACAGAACAGACAGACAGAACAGACAGACAGAACAGACAGACAGAACAGACAGACAGAACAGACAGACAGAACAGACAGACAGAACAGACAGACAGAACAGACAGACAGACAGAACAGACAGACAGAACAGACAGACAGAACAGACAGACAGAACAGACAGACAGAACAGACAGACAGAACAGACAGACAGACAGAACAGACAGACAGAACAGACAGACAGAACAGACAGACAGAACAGACAGACAGAACAGACAGACAGACAGGACAGAACAGACAGACAGAACAGACAGACATACAGAACAGACAGACATACAGACAGAACAGACAGAACAGACAGACAGAACAGACAGACAGAACAGACAGACAGAACAGACAGACAGAACAGACAGACAGAACAGACAGACAGAACAGACAGACAGAACAGACAGACAGAACAGACAGACAGAACAGACAGACAGAACAGACAGACAGAACAGACAGACAGAACAGACAGACAGAACAGACAGACAGAACAGACAGACAGAACAGACAGACAGAACAGACAGACAGAACAGACAGACAGAACAGACAGACAGAACAGACAGACAGAACAGACAGACAGAACAGACAGACAGAACAGACAGACAGAACAGACAGAACAGACAGACAGAACAGACAGACAGAACAGACAGACAGAACAGACAGACAGACAGAACAGACAGACAGAACAGACAGACAGAACAGACAGACAGAACAGACAGACAGAACAGACAGACAGAACAGACAGACAGAACAGACAGACAGAACAGACAGACAGAACAGACAGACAGAACAGACAGACAGAACAGACAGACAGAACAGACAGACAGAACAGACAGACAGAACAGACAGACAGAACAGACAGACAGAACAGACAGACAGAACAGACAGACAGACAGAACAGACAGACAGAACAGACAGACAGAACAGACAGACAGAACAGACAGACAGAACAGACAGACAGAACAGACAGACAGAACAGACAGACAGAACAGACAGACAGAACAGACAGACAGAACAGACAGACAGAACAGACAGACAGAACAGACAGACAGAACAGACAGACAGAACAGACAGACAGAACAGACAGACAGAACAGACAGACAGAACAGACAGACAGAACAGACAGACAGAACAGACAGACAGAACAGACAGACAGAACAGACAGACAGAACAGACAGACAGAACAGACAGACAGAACAGACAGACAGAACAGACAGACAGAACAGACAGACAGAACAGACAGACAGAACAGACAGACAGAACAGACAGACAGAACAGACAGACAGAACAGACAGACAGAACAGACAGACAGAACAGACAGACAGAACAGACAGACAGAACAGACAGACAGAACAGACAGACAGAACAGACAGACAGAACAGACAGACAGAACAGACAGACAGAACAGACAGACAGAACAGACAGACAGAACAGACAGACAGAACAGACAGACAGAACAGACAGACAGAACAGACAGACAGAACAGACAGACAGAACAGACAGACAGAACAGACAGACAGAACAGACAGACAGAACAGACAGACAGAACAGACAGACAGAACAGACAGACAGAACAGACAGACAGAACAGACAGACAGAACAGACAGACAGAACAGACAGACAGAACAGACAGACAGAACAGACAGACAGAACAGACAGACAGAACAGACAGACAGAACAGACAGACAGAACAGACAGACAGAACAGACAGACAGAACAGACAGACAGAACAGACAGACAGAACAGACAGACAGAACAGACAGACAGAACAGACAGACAGAACAGACAGACAGAACAGACAGACAGAACAGACAGAACAGACAGAACAGACAGACAGAACAGACAGACAGAACAGACAGACAGAACAGACAGACAGAACAGACAGACAGAACAGACAGACAGAACAGACAGACAGAACAGACAGACAGAACAGACAGACAGAACAGACAGACAGAACAGACAGACAGAACAGACAGACAGAACAGACAGACAGAACAGACAGACAGAACAGACAGACAGAACAGACAGACAGAACAGACAGACAGAACAGACAGACAGAACAGACAGACAGAACAGACAGACAGAACAGACAGACAGAACAGACAGACAGAACAGACAGACAGAACAGACAGACAGAACAGACAGACAGAACAGACAGACAGAACAGACAGACAGACAGAACAGACAGACAGAACAGACAGACAGAACAGACAGACAGAACAGACAGACAGAACAGACAGACAGAACAGACAGACAGAACAGACAGACAGAACAGACAGACAGAACAGACAGACAGACAGAACAGACAGACAGAACAGACAGACAGAACAGACAGACAGAACAGACAGACAGAACAGACAGACAGAACAGACAGACAGAACAGACAGACAGAACAGACAGACAGAACAGACAGACAGAACAGACAGACAGAACAGACAGACAGAACAGACAGACAGAACAGACAGACAGAACAGACAGACAGAACAGACAGACAGAACAGACAGACAGAACAGACAGACAGAACAGACAGACAGAACAGACAGACAGAACAGACAGACAGAACAGACAGACAGAACAGACAGACAGAACAGACAGACAGAACAGACAGACAGAACAGACAGACAGAACAGACAGACAGAACAGACAGACAGAACAGACAGACAGAACAGACAGACAGAACAGACAGACAGAACAGACAGACAGAACAGACAGACAGAACAGACAGACAGAACAGACAGACAGAACAGACAGACAGAACAGACAGACAGAACAGACAGACAGAACAGACAGACAGAACAGACAGACAGAACAGACAGACAGAACAGACAGACAGAACAGACAGACAGAACAGACAGACAGAACAGACAGACAGAACAGACAGACAGAACAGACAGACAGAACAGACAGACAGAACAGACAGACAGAACAGACAGACAGAACAGACAGACAGAACAGACAGACAGAACAGACAGACAGAACAGACAGACAGAACAGACAGACAGAACAGACAGACAGAACAGACAGACAGAACAGACAGACAGAACAGACAGACAGACAGAACAGACAGACAGAACAGACAGACAGAACAGACAGACAGACAGAACAGACAGACAGAACAGACAGACAGAACAGACAGACAGAACAGACAGACAGAACAGACAGACAGAACAGACAGACAGAACAGACAGACAGAACAGACAGACAGAACAGACAGACAGAACAGACAGACAGAACAGACAGACAGAACAGACAGACAGAACAGACAGACAGAACAGACAGACAGAACAGACAGACAGACAGGACAGAACAGACAGACAGAACAGACAGACAGAACAGACAGACAGAACAGACAGACAGAACAGACAGACAGAACAGACAGACATACAGAACAGACAGAACAGACAGACAGAACAGACAGAACAGACAGACAGAACAGACAGACAGAACAGACAGACAGACAGAACAAACAGACAGACAGAACAGACAGACAGAACAGACAGACAGAACGGACAGACAGACAGAACAGACAGACAGAACAGACAGACAGAACAGACAGACAGACAGAACAGACAGAACAGACAGACAGAACAGACAGACAGAACAGACAGACAGAACAGACAGACAGAACAGACAGAACAGACAGACAGACAGACAGAACAGACAGACAGAACAGACAGACAGAACAGACAGACAGACAGAACAGACAGAACAGACAGACAAAACAGACAGACAGACAGAACAGACGCGTTGGTTATGTTGTTGACCGGCAACAAAGTCAAGTTGAGTTTAAAAAATTGACTATGCTCTACATTACCGACTGCCAGTATAGTAGGTACAGATATCATGTGGTCGGCCAGGCAGATCCCTAGTTTACCAGCTGCCAGTAAACGTGACTCACAACTTATCGTATTTCTGTCATGTTTGTTCCTAACCGGTGGTCATGTTACCAACTGGCAACAAGGTCGACTAGTTTTTAATATTGACTATGTTCTACATTACCGACTGCCAGTAAAACAGTTAGAGCTAACATGTTGTCGGCAAAACGGATCCCTAGCTTACCATCTGCCAGTAAAGTAGCTTTTAACTCATCTTGTTTCTATCGTGTTTATTACCAACTGTTGGTCATGTTACCTACTGCTGGTCATGTTGCTAACTCCCAACAAGGTCGACTAGTTTTCAATATTTACTATGTTCTACATTACCGACTGCCAGTAAAACAGTTAGAGCTACCATGTTGCCGGCAAAGCGGATCCCTAGCTTACCAGCTGCCAGTAAAGTAGCTCTTAACTCATCTTGTTTCTATCGTGTTTATTACCAACTGTTAGTAACATGACCAACAGTTGGTAACATTACCAACAGTTGGTAACATTACCAACAGTTGGTAACATGACCAACAGTTGGTAACATGACCAACAGTTGGTAATAAACACGATAGAAACAAGATGAGTTAAGAGCTACTTTACTGGCAGCTGGTAAGCTAGGGATCCGCTTTGCCGGCAGCATGGTAGCTCTAACTGTTTTACTGGCAGTCGGTAATGTAGAACATAGTCAATATTGAAAACTAGTCGACCTTGTTGGGAGTTAGCAGCATGACCAGCAGTAGGTAACATGACCAACAGTTGGTAATAAACACGATAGAAACAAGATGAGTTAAGAGCTACTTTACTGGCCGATGGTAAGCTAGGGATCCGTCTTGCCGGCAACATGGTAGCTCTAACTGTTTTACTGGCAGTCGGTAATGTAGAACATAGTCAATATTAAAAACTAGTCGACCTTTGTTGCCAGTTGGTAAAATCACCAAATGTTTGTAAAATGACCAACTGTTGGTAACGCGACCACCGGTTAGTAACAAACATGACAAAAATACGATAAGCTGAGAGCCACTTCACTGACGGCTGGTACGCTAGGGATCTGCTTCGCCGAACACGTTATACCTACTATACTGGCAGTCGGTAATGTAGAGCATGGTCAATTTTTAAACTCAACTCAACTTTGTTGCCGGTGAACAACATAACCAATGCGTGTGTTTCTGCCTGTCTGTTTGTCCGTCCGTTCTGTCTGGTCTGTCTGTCTGTCTGTCTGTCTGTCTGGTCTGGTCTGATCCGGATGCGTCTACCAATTCCGGTGAACGCTTCTGCCTCCTCGTTTTGCCGCGGCGTGATCCTGTCGCGTTTCTGCATCCCCCGTCGTCGCTTCGCTCGCCTGTTCTCTCTCTGGCTGCTTATTTTTATCTTTATCTATATCTTTCATTTCTGTTCCCACGAGTGCCTAGGTGATAAATGTCCAACCCAGCAGAGCCTGGTTACGGGGGCAAGGCCGCTTAGATACACCTGCGATGGACTAGTTGCCCCCAGGGGAACCGTTTGGGACATCTCTCCCAGATGCCATGCAGACCTCTGCACGGTTTTTCACACCTTAGCTTGGGTTTGTGTTTTGGTCCGCGGGGGTTATTTTATTTCACCCCTGCCCTTCGTTTGTGTCTGAACGACGAGCATTCCCCTATCCGCCACCTGGGGATGCGCCATATGGCAGCATCACCTGTGCACAATGGTGTCTGGTCTGTCTGTCTGTCTGTGTCTGTTCGTCTGTGTGCCCGTGCCGGTGTGTCTGAGCCTGTGTGTAGGGATCTGCTATGTCGCTAACATCCTCGCTCTGTATCCATTTAACTGGCGGTCGGTAATGTAAGAACATAGTCAATATTGAAAAATCCAGTCTACTTTGTCGTGAGTTGGTAACATGACCAACAGTTGGTAATGACCAGTGAGTTGGTCACATGACCAGTGAGTAGTAGTTTGTAGTGAGTTGGTAACATGACTGACTGTTGGCAACAAACATGACAGAAATACGATGAGTTGTGAGCCGATTTATTGACCGATGGTAAGCTTAGGATCTGTTTCGCCAGCTGAATGATCCTTGTACCTATCTCACTGGCAGACGGCCATGTAGAACATAATCAATTTTTGAAACTAGTCTACTTTGATGTCAGTTGGGATTGCACATAGAGCCGATTCAGCCGGGTGGATCTACTTTACTGTTGGTCGGTAATATAATCAGCAGCTGACAACAAAGGTGACAGACATATTATGGACGGCGACCCGCTTTACTGGCAGTTAGTGAGCTAGCAATCTGGTTCATTGACTTTGTGGGGTGGCTTCGTCCCTGTTTTACTGGCAGTCGGTAGTGTAGATTATAACCAATTAAACTTTTTCTCAGCGAAATTATATAGCTCCGTGGAAGAAATTATTTTGGAGAGATTTCTTCCAAAATCGGTATAGAAACGTAGATAATAGTGACGTAATTTTTTCAGTTTTTTTTTTTGCGAAAAATTTCAAATAAGGAATAACGGCATATAAGAGGATCAAAAAATGAAACTTATTTTTAATCAATTCAGACAATTTTTCGTTTCATTTATAATATAAAATTTATTCATTTTAACATTACCATTCATATTATACGTATTACTATTATTAATTATTAGACATCAAGGTTTAAATAATTAATGTGCCCCGTATTATCCATGCGTCGTAATTACAAACAAATTACATTTTGATTTAGAGTAAACTAAACATAAAAAAGTAATCATGTATGGAAATCGACGAAGCATTATCTATTTTGGTTGAAGCATAAGTATGCATTAGATTTCTGACAGCATATTTATGCGTTATTAGCACAACGCTTTGCCTGTAATTTTCAACATCTGGCCAAGGACCTAGTGTGTCAAGACGCGCAGACGTTTCTGGAGCTGGAGTTGTAGGTCATCTTCTTTTATTACTCTCAGTTCCATTTATTTTAGGCCTCTCCCATATCGTGACGTCACTTCCGGTTAGGTTGGACGTTACTTCGGTCGCTTTGACGTCACTTCCGGTTAGGTTTGACGTCACTTCCGGTCGCTTCGACGTCACTTCCGGTTGGGTTAGACGTTACTTCCGGTCGCTTTGACGTCACTTCCGGTTAGGTTAGACGTCACTTCCGGTCACTTCAACGTCACTTCCGGTCGCATCGACGTCACTTCCGGTTGGGTTAGACGTCACTTCCGGTTGGGTTAGACGTCATTTCCGGTTGGGTCAGACGTTACTTCCGGTTGGGTTAGACGTTACTTCCGGTTGGGTTAGACGTCACTTGCGGTTGGGTTGGATGTCACTTTCGGTTGGGTTAGACGTCACTTCCGGTTGGGTTGGATGTCACTTCCTGTTGGGTCAGACGTTACTTCCGGTTGGGTTAGACGTCACTTCCGGTCGCTTCGACGTCACTTTCGGTTGGGTTAGACAGACGTCACTTCCGGTCGCTGCGACGTCACTTCCGGTCGCATCGACGTCATTTCCGGTTGGGTTAGACGTCACTTCCGGTTGGGTTAGGCCTCACTTCCGGTTGGGTTAGGCCTCACTTCCGGTTGGGTTAGGCCTCACTTCCGGTTGGGTTAGACGTCACTTCCGGTTGGGTTAGACGTCACTTCCGGTTGGGTTAGACGTCACTTCCGGTTGGGTTAGACGTTACTTCCGGTTGGGTCAGACGTTACTTCCGGTTGGGTTAGACGTCACTTCCGGTTGTGTTAGACGTCACTTCCGGTTGGGTTAGACGTCACTTCCGGTCGCTTCGGCGTCACTTCCGGTTGGGTTAGACGTCACTTCCGGTTGGGTTGGATGTCACTTCCTGTTGGGTCAGACGTTACTTCCGGTTGGGTTAGACGTCACTTCCGGTCGCTTCGACGTCACTTTCGGTTGGGTTAACTTCCGGTTGGGTTAGACGTCACTTCCGGTTGTGTTAGACGTCACTTCCGGTTAGGTTAGACGTCTCTTCCGGTCGCTTCGGCGTCACTTCCGGTTGGGTTAGACGTCACTTCCGGTTGGGTTAGCCGTCACTTCCGGTTGGGTTAGACGTCACTTCCGGTTGGGTTAGACGTCACTTCCGGTCGCTTCGACGTCACTTCCGGTTGGGTTGGACGTCACTTCCGGCCGCTTCGGCGTCACTTCCGGTTAGGTTAGACATCACTTCCGGTTGGGTTAGATGTCACTTCCGGTTGGGTTAGACGTCACTTCCGGTTGGGTTAGACGTCACTTCCGGTTAGGTTAGACGTCACTTCCTGTTGGGTTAGACGTCACTTCCGGTCGCTTCGACGTCACTTCCAGTCGCTTCGACGTCACTTCCGGTCGCATCGACGTCATTTCCGGTTGGGTCAGACGTCACTTCCGGTTGGGTTAGGCCTTACTTCCGGTTGGGTTAGACGTCACTTCCGGTTGGGTTAGACGTCACTTTCGGTCGCTTCGACGTCATTTCCGGTTGGGTTGACGTCACTTCCTGTTGGGTTAGACGTCACTTCCGGTTGGGTTGGATGTCACTTCCGGTTGGGTCAGACGTCACTTCCAGTTGGGTTGACGTTACTTCCGGTTGGGTTAGACGTTACTTCCGGTTGGGTTAGACGTCACTGCCGGTTGGGTTAGACGTTACTTCCGGTTGGGTTAGACGTCACTTTCGGTCGCTTTGACGTCACTTCCGGTTGGGTTGACGTCACTTCTGGTTGGGTTAGACGTTACTTCCGGTCGCTTTGACGTCACTTCCGGTTGGGTTGACGTCACTTCCGGTTGGGTTCGACGTTACTTCCGGTTGGCTTGGACGTCACTTGCGGTCGCTTAACCGGACGTCTAACCCAACCGGAATGACGTCAAAGCGACCGTGTGTGACGTCTAAGTCAACCGGAAGTGACGTCAAAGCGACCGGAAGTGACATCGAAGCGACCGGAAGTGTCGCGAACTCGCCGGCAGATGGTGCCACCGTCGTGACGGGAAAATTCAAATTTTTACCAGGAATTTTGCTGCTTCGCGAACTCGCCGGCAGATAGCGCCACGATCGTGGCGGGAAAATCAAAATTTTCGCTTTGAAATTTTGCAACTTCGCGAACTTACCGGCAAATGATGCCACCGTCGTGGTGGGAAAAATCAAATTTTTGGGTTGAAACTTGCACCTTCGCCAACTTGCCAACAGATGGCGCCACCGTCGGGCGGAGAATTAAAATTTTTGCCCTGAAATGTAGCAGCTTCGCGAACTTGCCAGCAGATAGCGCCACCGTGGTGGCGGGAAAATTCACAATTTTGCCTTGACATTTTGTTGCTTCGCGAACTCGCCGACTGATGGCACCATCGTCGTGGCCGAAAAATTCGATTTTTTGCCTAGAAATTTTGCTGCTTCGCTAACTCGCCGGCAGATAGATCCACCATCGTGACGGGAAAATTAAAATTTTTGCGTTGAAATTTTGCAGCTTCGCAAATTTACTGACAGATGGACCGGAAGTGACGACAAAGCGACCGGAAGTGACGTCAGAACAACCGGAAGTGACGTCAAAGTGACCGGAAGTGACGTCAGAACAACCGGAAGTGATGCCAGAACAACCGGAAGTGATATTAGAACAACCAGAAGTGACGTTAAAGCGACCGGAAGTGACGAAGTTGCCACCGGAAGTGACGTCAAAGCGACTAGAATTGACGTCAAAGCAACCGGAAGTGACGGCAGAGCGACCAGATGTGACGTCAGAGCGACCATATGTGACGTCAGAGCGACCGGATGTGACGTCAGAGCGATCGGAAGTGACACCAAAGCGACTAGAATTAACGTTAAAGCGACCGGAAGTGCCGTTAAAGTGACCGGAATTGACGTCAAAGTGACCAGAAGTGACGGCAGAGCGACCGGAAGTGACGTCAAAGTGACTGGAAGTGTCGGCAAAGTGACCGGAAGTGACCTCATTGCAACCGGAAGTGACGTCAGAGCAACCAGAGGTGACGTCAGAACAACCGGACGTGACGTCAGAACAACCGGACGTGAAGTCAGAACAACCGGAAGTGACGTCTAAACAGCTGGAAATGACGTTGGAAAAACCGGAAGGGACGTCAAAGCAACCGGCAGTGACGTCGAAGTGACCGGAAATGGCGTCAGAGCAACCGGAAGTGACGTCATTGCAGCCGGTAGTGACGTCAGAGCAACCAGAAGTGATGTCAGAGCAACCAGAAGTGACGTCAAAGCGACCAGAAGTGACGTCTCTGCGACCGGAAGTTACGTCAAATTTAACCGGAAATGACGTCAAATTTGATCGCAAGTGACCGATAATCGTTGCCGATAAGAGAGCTCTTGCGGCACTCTGCACAATCGCCGGATACATTATGTAATTGTTTCATCTCGTGCAATGAATGATACTCATTTACATATTTTAATTAGATCATTAATCATCGGCAAATATCTATTATCTAATTGCGACGGGATAGAATAAAATTAGTTGAGAAAGTAGGACAATTGTTTAGCTGTTAATTTCAGATTATATAAATAACAGATCGAAGCCTGCACCTATCCGTTGTTTTGTATGTTTTCCATTATCGGAGGCCGATTATGAAGTATCATACGTTTTAATCAACGAAGATTTATAATGCTAAAGTATTTGCAATGAATAGCTCTATCTTCGTCGATATCAGCAATGTAAACCCAAACCCCCACTCTACGTATCGCTCCTGTGCGAGAGAACGCACCCATCACCCCAGCTGCGAGTTGAGTGAAATAGCATCATCAACCCGACTCAGTAGATGCAGCCAACGCAGTTATACAGCCGCCCACGTGTTTAGTTTCGTACGTGAGCGCACACATGTAAACTCGACGCTAGCGACATCTTACCGTTGGGGGAGAAAGATTGTCCGAGCTCCCCAACTTTTTTGGAACAAAGCGGGCTATAGGCTTTGTGCTTCTATAGGCCTAAATCTTCGTTGGTACCACCAAAACGTAAACAGATTATTTGTGACGACCAAACGATTATCTATCGACCAAGCCCTCGTAGAACCGATTTGGTTGAACATAAAGAATGATCCGGCCAACTGTCCCAAAATTTTAATTGTTTAATTAACAAAAAAACATTTGACCCCCAAAAGTTTTAATACGCTACCAATCACCACCAATCGATTGGTAATATAAAATAATGAATAATAAAAAATAGTGAAACGGCTAACGTTACGGTAGTTAAAAACTGTCCAGCTGTGACGTCGTCTCGGGTGTACTAATTTATTTTTAGTTACTGAATTTGCCGGAAGATGGAAATAGGGGTTAAAGGGGTTGTGCCTATTCAAATATAATGCCAACGAAGATTGAGGTCTCTTCGTTGATAATGCTCATGAGTTATTGGACAAATAAAAATTAATAATATTTGCTATAATTATTCTTATACAGACTCCAAAATTTGTTTATTAATTCGTAGTCACCTCAAAGTCAAAATTCAGATACGAATAAGAGGAGAAAACAAGTAAAGCGTCACACAATGTTGTCTGGCATTTTTATTTCAAAAGTTCCATATAACCATTAACCATAGCTTCGGCATTTTCAAACTAAATATTATTATTTTTTTCCACCACAGAGTCTCATCATTTATACTCTGAACAGCAGTGTTGTTCATCATATTTCTTCTGCAATTTTTGGTAGAGTTGCCGTCTCTTAGTTACGTCCGTTTTTTTTAATATGATTTCTTTTTTTACATGGCGTAGCGTATCGCTTATCACAATATACAGTTTCTTAAATTTATCTTAGCGTTCAGTAGTAAAGTGGTTGGAAACGGTTTATACGTTTCTCATCGTCCGGTAGAAATATAACATGACTATCGTTTTTTTTTCTCTCGCTAGTTTCGATTTGTCGGGTTTCAAGATTTGGCTCAAGGAAATGTATTGTAGATTATTTTCAAATATTCGCAACTCTTGTGATTAAAGAGCTCGCAAACATCATTCAAAGACCGAGTAGTTTCACTTTCACGAGTGAATACGCTTAAATATAGAAGATAATCCCGAGTTATTCTACAATATTTACAAAAAACATTTATCATAGCTGTATTTTATGATAGAATGGACCTAAACATTTTACCACAAATCTCTTATTTGTCTCAGAGTGTTACATGATATTTTTGTTTCCATAAGTTGAGAGAAATACTTTTTGTGATACTTATTCATTTGTGCAGCCAAACGAAAAATGAATACAATCAATATGTGAGGACTTTGTAAACTCATCAAATGCCCGAATCAGTTGTAACGTTTATAAAAACAATAAAAACGACGAAAAAAAAAGAAAAAAAAAAACAATAAACACTTCCGCTGTAAAATAGCGGTAAACGTTGCATAGAATAAATTATGCAAATCCGATCTTCATACTAGTTTTTATCAATGATAAAAACAAATTCATTTTAGATCTATGATTTACTTTGGAATGAATGCGCAAATATAATAAATAATATTGAAACGTTGTCTATATAATTGTCCGATGATCCCTCGAATCGGACAGAGAGGAGGCGAAATTTTGAATTATAACGTTTCACTGAAATTGCAAAAGTCAAATATAATTGACACATACACACGGTGAATAGAATCAGGGGTTTTTTTCTTCTTTCATGCTTTTTATAGGCTCAACTAGAAGGCTCCCTTGGTTGATTAGCGTCGTTGCTCGTGTGATCAATTAAAACTTTTATCATTTCACAAACGTGTGAAAAACTCGAAATGTCGTTTCTTTTATGCGATGCTTGTTGAAAAACTGAATGACAAGTGAGAATTCAGCAAACACGCGTGGGAATTAATACAATGCGATGAGAAATGCTTTCTTAACCGTTATTCCCAAGCAGCTCATTTCATTGCAAAGTGTTCAAGCGTATTAAGGTCTATTTATTTTTTATGGAGTTCACTGAATTTCACCAGGTCTACGTTCTTGACACATCGCTTTTGGCACTCATGTTCGAATCTTGTACATCATTCTCTTCGTCCTCGTTCATTCGTTTTTTTCCTTCATCATCATCATCATCATCAATTCGTTCCTTTTCATCCTCGTCATTTGCTTCTTCCTTCTGTTCCTCGTAATTTATTTCATCTGTTTCATCCTCGTTGTTCAATCCCTCCTTTTCCTTTTCCTTTTCCTTTTTCTCCTCCTCCTCCTCCTCCTCGACGTCCATTTCTTCATTTTCTTCCTCCTCGTTTTCCTTCTCGTCGTCGACGTTCATTTCTTCCTTATCATCCTCTTCATTTATATCTTCATTATTCTCGTCCTGTTCGCTCGAAGATTCCTCATAGTCTTCCTGAATCTCCTTCTCGCTTTCTCCTCTCTCATCGACGATTGCTTCGTCATCGCGTTCAACATGAAAACCCGCAAAATCGTACTCATCATCCTCGTAAATGTAACCAGTCACAGCCCCGATGGAATCCTCGTTATCGAGATCGGAGACATTTTGTTGAATCAAAATTTGATTACCGTCCGAATCGTTGGCGACCATCAGTACAGTTCCATCCAAATTGTGAATTTGCACTGTCTCCTCATCACAAATTTGCTCCTCCTCGTCTTCGCCCATTTGCTCCTCGTCCTCAATTTCGCCTGCTTGCTCGTCCTCCTCAATCTCCTCCCCTTGCTCTTCCCTCTCAATTTCACCCCCTTGTTCATCCCCGTCAATGTCACCTTCTTGCTCTTCTCCCTCAATTTCACCTCCTTCCTCCTCATCCTCTCCCTCCACCGGTTCCCTTTCAATTTCCACGCTGTCCTCAAAAATTTCATGCTCCTCTTCCTCCTCGGCCGACTCTTCCGGGCTGTTGTCCGAGTGATACTCGTCATTTGGGTTAACAACATGAATTCTACTATCCTCATCGTCTATATTCTCATTCTCATCTTCGACAATTCCCCCGTCATTATCATTGACCTCCTCCACTATTTCTCCTTCATCGTCCGTTTCTATTTCGTCATTCGAAGCCGCCATACTGACATTCGAACGTTCCGCCAAATCAGCGTACTCGTAATATTGTTCGTTATTTGGTGATGGTAAATCGGCAACTCTCTCCGACAATGGCGGATTTTCATCGATTTCCGTAGAATTTTTCGCGTTTATTTCTTCCTTAGTGTTTGACACCGTCGAAGTTAATTTCTTCAATGAAGCCGAAATTTCATCAATTTCCGGAGCTTCAAGTTCCACCTTGTTTTCTTTTTTGTCATTTAATGAAATCATGGGTGTCAATTTATGGCTCATCTCGTTGTCTCGTTCCTCATTAACGTTCTCAACGGATAATGGCATCATCGGACTCAATATAGGAGGTCCATCATCGTCCGAATCATCAGCAATTTCGTGATTTACTTTCGATCGATCGGTAAATTCCTCATTTTCTTTAATTTGTTCTTCCTGAGAATTCTCCTTGGTATTTACGATCGAGATTTTTTGTTCACCATCATTTTTTTCCTCATTCTTTACCTCTTCTTCAACAATATTTTTCTCACTTTCTCTTGCCTCACTGGCAGCCTCCACATGCTCACTTTTCGTCTTCTCTATTTTCGTAACATTAATCAACGGAATTTCTTCACTTCTGTTAGATTCTTGTTCCTCCTCGGTGTCCGAGTGAAGACTAACTTCTGCCGTTGCTCGGCTATTTGTTCTTGACTCAATTTCTTCCTCCTCAGGCTCATTTTCCTCATCTTCGCTGTCGGTTCCGCTACTCGAGCTGCTGCTGCTACTCTCTGAATCTTCAGTATTATCAGAATTGCTCTCTGCGCGATGATCCGAAAAATCGACTTCTTCCTCACCCTCGCCGGTTAATGAAGCCCTATCGCCAATGAGACTGCCCTTATCATCGTCATCCTCAATTTTTATTTCTCGTTCCATGTCAATGTCAACGCTGTGCTCCTCATAAACTGGCTGGCTTTTGTCACAATTGGCCATATGCTCATTTAGTTTTTCCTCACTCTCGAAGCTTTGCTCGCATTTCTTACACCAGGCAATTCCATTGCTGTTTATGTGAATGCTCATATGAAGCAAAAGTTTACTTCTAGCATTGTGATAGCGTCCGCAAGTTTTGCAAGTAAAATTATTACCCTCACAGGTCAAAATAGACTCGTGACTTGCCCTCAAATGATGCGCAAGCTCCTCGTACGTACGGCAAAGTTTAAGGCATACGCCACAAGTGACAGCAGCCTCAGCACGATGAAAACGTATTAAATGCTGCCAAAGATGTTTCTTGGCTGGCCATTGTTTGCCGCATACCTCGCAAGTACACTCGGTATTTGTCGATTCATCGTAAACCTTTCTCGAGTCTTTTCTGGAACATTTCATGCTCGATAATAATCGCAATTGTGAGAGTGGCATGAGATTCGGAAGGGGTTTTTGTTCGCTCAGTTGCATATTTATATCCTCGAAAAGATTAAAATCAGGTATATTCAAGTTTGTCTCGTTCAAATGAGACTCGACAGGCTCTTTTTTAATCTTGTTATTATTTTTGAGATGAGCCTCGAGAATGGAGGTCGGATAAGAACGTGTCTCGTCGCTTTTCGCCGAATTTCGTCTCGTACAAACATTTATATGATTCCAAAAAAGTGTCTTTGTGCAAAATTGTTTGTTGCAATTTTTACACTCGAAATTTTCACGCGTACGCATTTTTCTCTTTGAGCTCGAACTCTCGAGTTTCATTCGCTTGAACATTCTCTGGGGATCGGTATTGTGAACGTTTGTATAATGATCAGAGAGTGTTTCACGATTGAGAAATATTTCCGGGCATATTTCACAATCGTGAGTATCGGTGCTGTTTCTTCGTCTTTTAAAATCATAAATATCATCATCGCAAAGAGTCTCATCGTAATCGTAATCTTCAGGTTCGTCCTTGACAATGATATCTGACGTGTCACAATCGTCTGGTCTTATATCGAGACGATTCTCAAATCCGGCGAGCTGATCTTTCGGCACATTGTGTATGTGCTCGTAATGATATCGTATATCATTATCTGTCGTAAAAACAGCCAGGCACTGTTTGCACGTACGAAATACTTTACCATGACATTTTTTCGTATGGTCAAAAGCTTTCCACTTGGAGGCATACTGTTTGCCACAAACCTGACAAGTATTTGGCTTGAGAAGAACACCGTCGTGCTCATCTTCAACGTGTTTCTTCAAATCTTTTGGATCTTTCATGGGAATCAGGCAAACACCACATGAGACTCCAATTTCATTGCGATGCAACGACAATACATGCATCTTTAATTTGAGCTTGTTCTCAACGGTATCACCGCAAAAATCACAAACATTCGGTGTATTGTGATATTTGTGATCTTTTCTGTGTGACTCAAGATCTTCCTTGGTACGAAGGAGCTTTTTGCAACTGGCATTCTCGCAAGTTAGATCAGGATGATCCATGTGTTTGACACGATTGTGTGTCATTATACCAAGTTTTGAGGTAACTGATTCGTTGCACAAATGACAAGTGTACTCGCTGTGATGATTCTCAATGTGTTTTTGGAGGCTCGCACGATCTTTGAATATTCTCTCGCAGGCACGACAGCGTGTCAGAAGTGCACCTGGATCTTTTCGATAATTTTGGCAGCCTTTCATATGACGACGCAGGAGATAACGCTTGTGAAAGCCCTTGTTGCATTTGTCACAATGATGTACACCCTCGTCCTCAATTGTCGTTTGTTTGCCATGGCTCGATGTTTCGTGAAGCTCGAGTTTGCTGTCGGGCTCGTAACGATGAATCTTTGCTATGTGAGCCGCAAGATGATCCTTCGAGGCGCTTGTTTTCATGCAATAACGGCATGTCACGTCTTTGTGACCTTTGTGAACGCGATTAACGTGTTTCCACAGATGGGACGTTCGACCGTAACATTTGTTGCACAAATCGCACGGAAATAGACCATGAATGAGACGACGATGATTACACAAAATTTCCCAACTGTCAAACGTCAAATCTGTGCACATTTCACACGTTAATTCAGCCTCTGGTAATGTTGAAGCATTTTTTTGGTATGTCAGGGATTCGTTAAATATTTCTGAAGTTGTGCCATTGTTTATCAGACTATCGACTTCGAGTCCATGAATCTTTCGATGTCGAGACATTTTTGATTTGTTCGAGTAAGGTCGGCCGCATATGTCGCAACTAAAGTCACCATTTGTCAGTGGCCAGTGATTTGTTTTCACGTGATTACTGAGCTTTACAACGTCGGGAAATACTTTTAGACAAACACCGCATATCAGCGGCACCGTGTCCGAGTGAACGCCCATTACGTGCTTCCAATAATCTACTCGACTGCCCCAGAGCTTTCCGCATATTTCGCACGTATTTGGTGAGGCTCCCTGAATCAAATGATGCTGGGCGTGCTCGTTCCTTAATGTCTTTGTCGCAAATATCTTGCCGCAATCTTCACGTTCGCACTGTGGAAAAAGTTTATTGAAAAATTGCAGTATAATTTTCCAAGAAATTGTACAATATTTTACGAGAATTTTGTTTTTTTTTTGTTTTTCTTTTTTTTTGTTGCATTTCTCAAGACGAATGAAATCTCGCGAAAACTTACTTTCATCGATGGATCATCGCTGTGATTACTGCTGACGTGAAGCCAACGTTCCCACTTGCTTGGATGTGAACTGCCACACAATTCGCAAACAAAAAACAAATGATATTGAGATTTGGTGCCGTTCACTCCAGAGCCAGGTCCGTTGCTCTGGATCGTGATGTCGCCACTGGCTATCACGGGTTCGGTCTGAAAAATAAATTTATCGTTAAAATTCAATTAAAAACGAGAACACAAGGAAAATGTGAACTATTAGGAAATATTTTGTTGTTGCTTTTAATAATAATTTGAAATTAGGCATATACCTTGTGTGCATTTCGTTGATGACGAATGAGTTGATCCTCATTGGGAAAAGACTTGTAACAAATGTAACAATCGACTTTTTCCCCATCCTCGGCATCAAAATCCATGAGATGCTCATTGCCCTCGTTGCTATTAAAATTTTCATTGTAATAATTGCTGTTCAATTGAACAAAACTGCCTGGATCGTAGCCAGGATCGACATTGTGTATAGCAACGTGTGTTATTAATTTTTTTCTCGAATCATGTTGCCGACCGCATATCGTGCAACTGTATCTTCTCTGCTCGGAAACTAAAAGTTTCGAGCCACCGTGATACATATTAACGTGATTGAGCAGCTGAGCATTGTCCGAGCATATTTTTAGACAAACGCCACAAGCAAAAGCGGCAAATTCTTTGTGAGTCGCACGAATGTGAAGCCACAATGATGCACGATCGTTAAAATCACGTGTGCATATTTCACATACAAACACAGTCTCGATCTCGATCATATTTCCTTGCGAGCTCTCGGCGTCTTCCGACGAATCACTCATATCTCTTGCTGTTTTTCGTCCGTCTGGCTTGATCAATTTTTTCCTCCATGCTTGTGTCATGACAATCTTTTTCAGGCACTTGTCACTGTTAATAATGGGAGTTGGATCGACACCGTGACTCGATACGATATGTCTGCTCAGTGATGTCTTGAGAACAAAATCTTTTTCGCACAATATACAAATGTAGGGCCTTTCGGCATCGTGAATAATCTCGTGTTCTTTTAATTTTTCAACCGATGTAAAATTTTGCGGACACATCTCGCAGTACCATCTCTTTTGTCCTTCACCGTCAGTATTGTCTGTCAAATGAAAATATATATATATATATTTTTTTCGTTCGACACAAAACACGTTAAATTCTTTTTAGCCTGTTTGAAAAAGTATATAGATATTTTACCTGTTCTCGCTATTTTTGCTGGTTTGTGGCTCAGCAAAGTTCTGTCCTCGTAATCTCTCTTTAAACCCTCCCCCTTGGTCAGAGCTTGCTTAAGTATCGTCAATTGAGGATTTTTCGACAATTTTGCTTCAGCATTTCTGTAATCTTTGCTGTCATAGTCCGTGTCGGTACTCGACAAATCAGATGTGTCAACGAGACTCTTGCTTTTCCGTGGCATTTTTTTGTTTCCCTTTTCCTTCGTACCCGCACAAATTCTTCCATGTTTATTGAGATCTGTGACATTCGTGTACATTTTTGGACATGTTTTGCATTTGTATCTGTTGTCCGGTTGTACGTAAGGAATGGGCAAATCAGGAGGTGGTGGTAAACCCGTGTGTCTTGATTTTATGTGCTCTTCGAGATTCGTTCGTGTTGAATATATACGCGAACAATATGCACATGTTACGGCTGGATGACCTCTGAAAAAATTCGATCAAATGAGATTAACTCTTTTTTTATATATTAATTTTTTTCTTTATGAATTAATTTATACCTAACAAAATGTATCAACTATGAAGTAATTTGCAGCTGGTTCACATTTTGTGATTAATAATTAATAGATTCTCTTCCCCCTCGAAACAAACCAGAAAGAAATAATAATGGGATCTAATTCATTCAGGAGGGCGTGCATCCTATTTTAAAAAGGTGACTTGTTTACTATCGGGTAATCAAATAAATAAAAAATTGTGGTACATTCATTTTGGAGCACCTGAATAATCATGAATAATCCCGAGAACACGAGATTTCCTTAAATTTTTAAGAATTAAGGATAATAAATCCGGCATGAATAATTGTTATACTTAAAATGGAA
Source organism: Dyspetes luteomarginatus (assembly GCA_963669185.1). Lineage (NCBI taxonomy): Eukaryota > Metazoa > Arthropoda > Insecta > Hymenoptera > Ichneumonidae > Dyspetes > Dyspetes luteomarginatus. The sequence continues at coordinate 14,680,602 of OY769910.1, read as the reverse complement.
GTGTTCAGTGTTCATATCTACTTTATAATTATGGAAATCTGGGCTCCATCATATACACGTAAATATTTTTTTTCTTTTTTTTTTTTTCAAATCGTAAAGTTATAAAAATGTAAGAAGCTCATAAAGTTTAAACTGATTTTTTAATGGTATTGGATTATTATCTCGTACCTATGAGTCGTGGATACATGTCCCCATCGATGTTTGGCCGTTGAATAAGACTTATTACAGAGATCACACTGATAAGGTCTCTTGTACGAGGTGTGATCGTCCGTGATGACTTTAGCACCGATCACATCGCCAGCGCCAACGTGAATTCTCGCATGAAGCGACAAATGACCTTTGGAACTGAAAGCCTTGTTGCACAATGAGCAAACATAAACCTCGTGTTGCTCCGAAGTATGTTGAAATACATCCGAATTTCTTGCAGGAGCAATTTTAGCCTTTTTCCCATCATTCTCGTCAAGATCCTCGGTGACCATTGGCGTCATTTCCAAAAAATCACTTGGATTTGTCTCCATATCCATCTCGTACTCGTCCGATTTTCGATCTTCCTCGACAAAGCCTGCATTCGTTACAAGGCCAGATTTTTGTATATTTCCTGGAAAAATATATCATAACGCTCTCCTCTCTCTCTCTTTTGGAATATCGAGAGTTACGAAGAATGAGAAAAATGGAAAGAAAAAAAAAAACGTACCATCCTCGATGCTAATGTCGTGAATTTCTTCGATCTCATGATCGGCCTCACCGTCTGAATTCAATCTGGGCGGTGTGCCGAGTGCAGCATTTGGATTTACTATGGGGGCCTCGGGTATGAGTATGGGCATTTTTTCCTTCTCCTTGAGAAGCTCCGAGCGTAATTCCGAATACTTTTCACCGCCATTCTCAAACTCGCTGCCTGCCTGTGATGGCAAATGAAGATATGATTGAAGAAAATAATACGATCATAAAATATGAATGGATTTGATGAGTTTTTTTAGTGTTTTTTTTTTTACTTACGACTTTAGTCCCAGGTGGCAAAGATCTCTCCAAGAGTGCTACAGCATTCACACATGCTGTTCTAAAGTCGTAAAAATTCTCCAAATTGTACATGCATCGATAGCAGAGACACTTGGGCAGTCGATCATCTTCGGCTATCTGCAACAGCAAAAAAAAAAAAAAACAATTATAAAGTAGCCGAAAAATTGTGAACTTTTTAATTAATGTAAAGAACTCTGAATTTTCTCCAGAGTTGGACGCGGAAATTTCTGCTGAAAAGGGATAACTTTCATCTCCTCGTATCATTGATAAATCTACAAGGAATACAATTAAAGACAGAGCGGGAGAATAGTTCGATCTTTGACTATGTTGGTCAAGGTTGTTAAGTCCAAGGATGACTCACGTACAATAACGCGGTCTCATCTCCACAATCTCAGAAATATTAGCTTTCATGTATATATATATATAAATATATAACGTGCATAAATATGCGAAAGTCTGAGATGATAAAGAGTAAAAAAAGAAAGCCTGGCATTGAGCCTGAAGTTGCGAAAAAAAAAGGATTTTCATTTCCACTGTGCTACGACGCTGAAGCTCCCACACCTGGCTATCTACACTGAAGGCTCGACTTTCGTTTTTTCTCTTCAGGTATACTCTCGGCTCGCTGTTCTTGTCGTTGGCGAGGAAAAAATCTGATCGAGGGAGCCTGAAGTGAAAAATTTCCGAGCAGTTGGTGATTGCAGCTGGTCCTTGACCAGTCTTACGTTGCCGACTCCTTATTGGTCACATTTATAGATGTGCAATTGAAATTTTTCGAATGACACAGTGAACGGGCCGAGCCAAACATTGAATTGATGAAAAAATTCCATTAATTTTCGTCCACATTTGCCGGTTTATTTTCGACAAAGCGAAAGAATTTCTCTAATAATAATGAAAATCATTCAGCGAATTATTTCTAGACACATAGACAAGTATTTGCTAACTAATTGTCTTTATATTTAGAGCAACGATTGCACAAGCTCAGGAACATTAAAAAATGTGATAGAAAAATGTGGATGCACATTAATGAACCTTTTGCAAATTAGTTGGCCGATAGTTTATGGTTGATAGTCGCAATTTTAGCAGTAAAATCATATTGAAAAAATCATCGGGTGTTTTTGGGACCGTCATGGTTGGCAGGTAAAGAGAAGAGAGGGGAGCGTTAACCGTGAGCTGCATTAAGCGGCAGATGCTATAGCCGGGGCAAAATAGTAGCATCGGGGAGAGAACGTGAACCTTGTCTCGAACACAGGGCGTTCCTGTGTGTGGAGATTCAACGCGGTCGAGGATGCGCCATACCAGAGAGGTGAGCGGTCCAACTCGAGATTCGACGTAGTTTCTCGAGGCAGAAAACTCGACCCTCGAACGAAGTAAAGTAGGAGATGGTGCGAAGGTCTGAGGCAGGAAAGTGACAAGAATCGAAACAAGACGGATATATATATCCGTCTTGTTTCGATTCTTGTATATATATTTGAATGTTTGATTTTACAATTATATTAAAATTGTATAATTTTATTTTATGATTATTTCATCACAAAATGATGATTTTGGTGATTTGTTTAAAATTCCCTATTTACAGAATTTTAAAGCTACTATAGTGTTGTAAATTGAAATTCTTCCATATTTAAAGTAACCATGGATAAGAATTTTTAAAGTAAAAATTCTTTTAGCAGGATTTTTTGAGATAATTTATTTGTAAAATTACGATTTATATAAATTTCTTAAATAACCCTCCACGATATTTCAACATTATGTCTAGTGTATAAAATCTCAGTTCTTTGGTTCACAAAACAATTTATATTGTGCGAGACTTCAAAATCTTTTTAAATACGGTTTTAAAGCAGTTTTAAACAAGTGTATATATATATATATATATATATATATATATATATATATATATATGTATGTAGACCTGTGTATACCCAATGTAGAAGAGAGGCGAGGCAAAGAGGAGGGACGACAACAACGTCAACGACGGGCGGATGCAGCCGTGCGACACACACAGGCCGAGGAGCGGCTTTTCGCGCAAGCGACGCCCGACCGCATCCAGTGGGACAGACCTGGCCAAGGCCTCGAAACATGCTGCCCATCACGTTATATATATACATATATATAACGTGACTCAAACGTACGAATGGCAAACGCTCGAGCGTTCTACACAAACGTCGCGAATACAACCGTTGATACACCTTGAATGGCTAGATGAGATCTCTCGGTCACAACGCTCAGAGTACGGCCAGGTATACAATATCCTCATGCCCCGTACCAAAGACAAAGCTGCTTCGACCTATTGAGTTACTCGTCACCCCAAAACGGGTGAATCGAAAAATTCATAATTTTTCCAGGTCTTTTACTTCCCCTCGATCTGCCATCTTGGATTTTTCCATTAAACCAATTTTATAGTACGAAACTTTGGTCAAAAATTCAAGATTTGATTTGATCATTAACTCCGTCGATAAAGTGGACTTTTAATTTCAAAATTGATGGCACAAAGGTTAATTTTTGCTTCATCATAGAGTAAAACTTTTTTTTCTTCTTCTGGACGATCTATTGCTTTTTTCTCGGGTCTGTTTACGTAATAGAGATCTTTATAATACATAATTTTTCCATACGTCTTTTCCTTAAAATTAATTTAAATGTGAACATTGTGCGATAAGTAAAATTTCGCTTTAATCATTGATGCGACATGTTGAAAGCGCCGTTTTTTTTTCTCGGAGAAGAAAAACAAGAAGATCAGAGAAGATTGCATGCTTTTTTTCTCGGGTCTCTTACGAGTTCGAGATGTTTATAACTTGTAATTCATAATTTTTCTAAATATCTTTTCCGACGGATGATCTTTTATATATTGTATTTCTTCTTCAAATTGATTTAAATCTCTTCTGCCAATAAATGGTGCATCAATTTTAATGATTTACGTAACATGTAACAAGGCCATTGTTTTTTCTCCTGGACGATTGTACGTTTTTTCCTCCCGTGTTTTACGCGATAGAAATCTTCGTGAAGCGATGAGTAGCCTTAATGCTTTCAAGGCTCTGTGAGAGAGAACGTTGTGAAAATACGAAGAGCCTCGACGTCGTCGTCGTTCTCGTTGTCGAGGATACGACGATGTTGATCGTGGTGCTTGTGGCGACACGATTTATCCCGCCCACTGTGAAATTCGCACACGTGCACAACAGAATCACATTCTGTCCACACACAGAGAGTGATAGAAAGAAAAAAAAAAACAATGAGAATAAAGCGCGAAATGCGTTTGCTTCTCGTGGCAGTCAATCCTCGGCGTCCTAGCTAGGTCCAATCGATATTCCAGTGCAATCCTCGCGTCCCAGAGCCAGGAAAAAATTGAATTATCCTTGGTTTTCTTCTCTTAACTGAAAAACTACGATAGGCAAATTTAATGAAAAACAAGTTATCCAGTTCACGAAAATGATCCTGAAAAATAAATTATTTAATTCTACTTGTTATTCACATATACTCATATATATATACATTTTTATACGGTTAATAACAAAAGTGAGAAATTGTTGGGCAAGTATTTCGGAATTATCCCGTCGTTTTCGGTCAAGAAAAAGAACAATGATGATCCTCTCGTCGTCTTTTGGTTCTCTGATAGAAAAATACAAACAAGGATGTCCAACTGGAATCTTTTGTTATATAGAATCATTTTTTTTTTCTCTACAAAATCAATGAAAATTGTTAAATAAAATGTGTTATTATTAAGTATTAATAATTTTTTTTTTTCTTCCTCGAAATCATCAATAATACTCAGAAAAATACTGAATGGACTGGGAAAAATATGAAAAAATATGCGATATAGAGATAAAAGTGTGGCATATCGCGTGGAAGCCAAGATATCTTGTGGTCTTCGTCGCGAGTCTCGGACGAGAGATGAGAGGAAGTCGACATAGTGTGGCGTGTTTCTCGTACAAGAGGGAACTGCGAGAGAGAGAGAGAGAGAGAGAGAGCCAGGCGAGAGAAGGACAGGAGACGGCGAGCGGCGGCGACGACGACGACGACGACGATGTCGACGATGACGACGTAGAGCGAAATGGGTACATACACATAGATAGCCGAACACAGAATGAGAGAGAGAGAGAAGAGAAAGAGAGATAGAGGAAGAGCGAGGACAAGAGTTAGAGGGGAGCAAGAGAGAGAATCGCTTCAAGCCAAGTTTCCTCGTCGCAGACGACGCTGCTGTTACACGTCGAGGTCGCCAAGCACTTGGTGAGCATTCTCTCAGTCTCGTGATGATTGTAGATAGAGACTCAAAGGCAAAAACATAGTGGGGAAAAAAACATGTCTACGTCGTTTCGAGATTCGTCGTTGATGCATCGGAGCTTGGCAATTTAGTTCCCAAAGCATTTTTGTTCGGCCTTTGGTCTCGTCGAAGCGTATCCGTGACGGGAGGAGACCAAGAGACCCCTCGTGATTCGCGCGGCTCTCTTCGACAGAGTAACATTTGGCCCAAACGGCTCTCAGAGAGCGTCGATATCTCGTAACCGTCCTCGAAGTTTCGGATATTCCAGAATTCGAAAGTCGGATTTTCTCTCCAATGTTGCTACAATGATCGACAATCCGGACGGATTTTGTTCGACATTGAAGAATTGTGTGTGTATATATATATATATATATGCTCTATCCTTCAATCTACTATATTATAATATTATACATAGTAGAATAGAAGCAACTTTGCTACATAAGTAGTAGCAATTGTTAATAAATTACTTAATTATTATTATCATTAAATGAATATCACAGTAAAATGAATATACATATTTCCAACTGCATATTTGATCGCCTAAGTTGGTATATTTTATTTTTTTTTCGATACGAGGCAAGAGACGGAGATAGACGTCGGAAACGAGGAATGAGAACGAAGCTGCTGCGAGAATTTGCGTTGAGTTGTATCACCACCACTACTAACACGGGTATCCGTACTAACAAAAAAACAACTCGAGGGCAACGACGACGACGACGACGACGATGACGACGACGACGACGACGACGCCAACGAAGCTGACGAAGCTGACGAAGCTGACGACGACGAAAACGATAAACTGCCGAACGAGAAGAAAGAAAGGAACAAAAATATGAGGGGTGCGACGAAAGTGAGACGTTGGAAACGAGTCGACTCGAATAGCCGACGATCACGGTCGGCGGATTGCTTGGCCGAGGGGGCCGCGATTACGATAACACAAGAGCGCGAGCAAAATAGAGAGGGGGGAGAGGTGGGGGGGAGGGAGAAAAGCCTGCCTGCGCTGCTGATGATGATGATGATGACGATGACGAGTCAATGGATGATCGTCGCGATCTTGACAATTGTTCATATATTTGCTCACCTAGTGTTATGTACATACAGCGACTCGGGACAATTGGTGAGAGCGCGATAAGGGAAGAAAATCCTGCCTCACCCGATGATTATGCTGATGACGAGTCAACGAATCATGATCATTAAGATCTTTACAATTGCTTGGATATGTCGCGTGTTTAAAGCGTTAAGGGGGTATGCACAGCGTACAAGCATAGAATATACACCTTTATGGTTTTAGACACGCGATATGTATGCGTTATTAACATATGACGATTTAGGATGATTGTAGAGAGAGAGAGAGAGAAAGAGAGAGAGAAAATCGTACCCAAGCTGATGATGATGAGTCATCGAATGATCGTTATGATTTTCAAGATTGCTTCTATATATTGGGTTGCAATAGAATTAACTTCGGTTATAAGTGCAATATCGTCCTACTTCTACCGAAATTATTTATTATGTTATAACCCAACAATTATGTGTGTTTTATATGACGATCTCAGAACATAAAAATTACTATTTGAAATAGAAACGCGATATTCACGTTAATCAGTTTCGACGATTTTTACCCACATTATCGAATGTACCAATTTTATAAGTGGGAGCCGCGTTTACGACAAAAAAATATTGAAAAAAGAAAGTTTGCCCTGATTTGAGCCGTATGATGACGAGTCAATGGATGATTGTCACGATTTTGACGATTAATTATATATATATTTTTTGTGTTATACGCACAAGTCGATTCGGGACAATTTCAGATCCCTCTAAAGATCGACTGGATATTATATAGATATATGGCCATATTATAATTTTTTTCCACTAAGGAATCGCGGGATTTACGTTGATCTGTTTGAACGTTAGATTGGCCTGTATTTAACCAACTCGCTGACGATTTCTGCTCTCGCCGAATTATACGTATGTTTTACTTACATAAATATGACGATTTGGGAATTTTTTAATCGATTAACTACGTATATATACACGTATGAATTAAACTCAATAATTTTAACCCATATTAGTAATAATATATTTATGTAATTTACTATGAGAATTTACTTTTATCAGTTTGAACGCTAGAGAGGTCTATATTTTGTCGATTAGCCGATGATTTTGCGAACCCGCAGAATTATATGTGTTTTTATGTATACACAAATTATGACGATTCGGGATTTTTTATTTATTAATTCATTATATATAACTATATTTACTATGAAATAACGTTACTCACTTTGAACGGCAGGCAGGTTTGTATTTTATCGACTAGTTGACGATTTTTACCCTCGTTCCCGAATATATCCATTTTAACGGCGTCGTAAGAGGCGCAAAGCCTGCAAAGCTCGTTGTAGCGTTCATTTGACGGCTCCATTCTCGTTCGACGTAAAATTTCCACTTTCGGTCACTTTTTCTTTAATCTTTAGTTATTAAGAACTTAACACCGGAAACACTCGCGTGCTGGTAAATTGGTCCTTTGAAAGCCGTTGAATTAACGTTGGGAGTTTGAAAAATGTGCGAGAGAGATGGGAAAAGAAAAAGAGACCCGCGCACTAGGCGCCACTCGCACCGACTGACCTCTTCCTCGTGGCAGTTCGACTCCTCCCGACGATGACGACGACAGAGATAGAGAGAGAGAGAATGAGGAGAACCCACCTCCTTTGCCGTGGCTTGTCGCCTTTTCCGTCGTCTGTCTTGCCAACCTCGGTGGGGACTCGCTCGAGATTATGCTGTTTTTTTCTCTCTCTCTCTTTCTCTCCGTTTCTATTCTATACAAAACGCCAAACTTTGTCACGGCCTCCTCTGCCGGCAAACAGGCAGGAGGTTTCACCAATTTTCACTGCACCGATCACATTTTTTTTCTTCGCTTTTTCTTTGTTTTATTTCTTTTTATCGCAAGATTCTACGAAACAATTTTTTTTTTTTTTTTTTCGACTCGACGGCCTCGTATCGTCCGAGGCAACGGATGATTCGGAAGATTCGCGATCTTGTGTTATCTCGCAGATAAAAAGACAACATCAACGGATTAACTTTATTATGATGCTTGGTTCCTTTTCGTACCTTTGGATAGATTTTGTCGTTTATCTCATAAACTCGCAATTACGAGGCGGTGGTAGTGACAATTTATTGTTATTTATCGTTTTCGCGTTATTATGAAAGGATGATCGTAACCCGGCTGCCGCCATACTGTACACAGACACTTGTTTTAGACCGCTACTTGCTGACGAGCAGCACCGACCAATTGATTGCCAGACTTGTGTGCGCGACCACAGATTATCGAAAACTGCGAGAAAAATAGTACCAAAAGATTACATGGGGCGCCACGTTACAGGGGTGATGCGAGTAGTACGTCTTAAGCGGCGCTGCTGACACATTACGCGCGAAATTTGAAGGGTATGAAATATATTTGGAAAATAGATAATTTATATAATTGAATGTACAATATATTGGTGAAAATTTAAATTCTCCACGGAAATAATTTACATACAATATTTATGAGAAATATATAAGGGGACAAAAATTATATTTCAAATATATTTTTATAACCCATTTATACATGAATTATATCAAATATATTTAATTCGTAATATATTTTTACAGCGACATCGTATATATATTTAGTTTCCGTGAAGGATATTATAAAAAACAAATATTAAATCCGGTATACACGTAAATAGAAAAAATATATTTACGCGTATAATTTATTTCCATGGGATATAAAGTGAGAATTCTGAGAAATGTCCATATCGACCACTTCCGTCGGAAGTCTGAACTATTCTCGAGCTAAATATCGTTTGCGAGTTAAATTCCGGAGCAGGCAAACAAGTTGAGACGAAGCAGCTGCCGAGCTGACGGACCTTTTTACAATTTTCCGTTTTATTTCATGTACATTTATATTTAATTAAATTGCTATAATAATGTTAGTGGCGATTATCATTAACTGTAATAATTGTTCATTCGCAATCACTAATCACTTATTTCACAATAATATTCGTGTTGTTGTTTCTTGTTCTCGTGGATTATTATTATTCGCCTTTGTTTCCGCATATAAACTTTAAGCCGATACTTTTTTTTTCTTTTATCGACATAGCAAAAATTAATTCGACAATCATTTACAAACTCTTGCACCTTGTGTTCGGTAATGGCTCTTTTTTTGTGTTCCAAATGATTGGAAATACAAATAAGAACTCAAGTTTATATTCTGGCAATGCTCGGATTTTTCGGATGATTAACTGATTGGTTTTGGGATTTTTATTTCATAAAGTGCCACTGGCCAATAACGTTCTGAAATTCCTTCCTATTTTAGATTTGTTCATTTTATTTAAAAAAAATTTTGTTCTTTTTTTTTTGGTTTCATGAAAACTGGTGTACTGCTGTAATGTAAAAAGATGATACTGATACTGCGATAATGATAATTAACGAACAAAAAAAATCAATGGGGAAAGTGAGAATGTCATTTGCAACGATTCGTCCTGGGACTCAACGATGAATGGCCAAATTTAGTTGCTAAGTGACAAAGAAAAAAAAAAAAAAAACAAATCGGAGATGCATTTAATGGCAGTATTCAGGAGAACATAATCTCGAAGTCGTCGATGTCCGAGAGTGAAAAGTCGTCCGCCGAGTGCGGATCGTAATCGACGCTATCGTTTGCAGAATCGTCACCATCCCCGCTATCATCGTCATCGTCATCGTTATCGTCTCCGTCATTACCAGCATCGTCTCCACCATTATCTTCACCTGCCACATCCGCGTTATCTCCATCTATTGCAATAAATCAACAAAATTATTTTATGATAATGAAATACTGATGAAATAAGTAAATGAAAAACAATAATCTTGATTGAAATTAATATCGCGGCTGACCATCGGCATTATTATCGTCGGATGCGGAATTCGAGCCATCATCGTCGCTCGCATCAAGATCTTCCTCGTCATCATCTTCTTCGGCCTCGTCCTCATCGTCTCGCCGCCTACCAACGTCGTACAATCTCACACAGGATTCTTGGCCACTATCGAATTCACCCTGATTCTCGACTACGGCTATCTGCGTGTCGTATTTATTGCACGCGAGACCGTAAATTCCTCTCTTGACGTCGTAAGTTGCTGAAAAATTTGAAAAATTCGCTATATAATTTTTTATGTTTTCGTCGGGAGACCCCATAGAATAATTGTAAAATTTTTTTTTGAGTAACCAATCTTTTTTTTTTAATAAATAAAAAAATTATTGAAAATTCTTCAACATCGAACAATCTTGATCCAGCATAAAAAATTTAGTTACAATATTTCTTAGAGGAGAAATTTCTATTTTTTGTTTTAAACTAATAATCCTTTTCCCTCACCTCAGTCAAATTGTAACATTAAAAAATCGTTCAGACCACAAAATGTTTCGAAAGGAATTCTGCATGATTTGCCACAACACGAAAAATAGTAATAATAATAATAATGTTTGGAACAAAAAAAAACACAATTTTAAATCACCGTAATAAATTTACTATGGAAATGTTTCATATCTAGAAAAAAAAAAAAAAAAAAAAAAAAAAAATGATGATCGAAAATAAAAACTCACCAATGCTGCTGTAATCGAGAGCGTCGAGTGTCTTAAAAGACGTGTCACAGTGCGACTCGTCTTTGCCCTCTTGATCGAGAGAGACCGCGTAGATAATATGATTAACAGGTGAAAAAATAACATCCATCTGATCAAGAGTAGGGACGGTCTTCAAAAGATGAAAAGTTCTCAAATCCCAAACTTCGGTATTTGAAACGACTTCTGTCCCATTAGGATGAAAAACTCCGTTCAAAGTTTGATTGAGTTTATCAAATTTGTGAATTTCCTTGCCCGAATTAACATCCCACAAAATTCCATCGCTCAGTACAAGCTCATCGTTCATACTGAAAGTGGCCCGATTTTTCGTATACTGATTAGAAATTGAGGGTGTAAGTGTCGTGATCAATTTTCCCGTCGCGATATCATAAATCGTCGCGCTCTCTCCCTGAGTTCCAATAATTCTGTCCTGTAATTTGCCAAATTCGACATAATCCTCATTCTCAAATGGGAGTTTCATATCGAAAAAAGTTCCAATGCTCCATAATGCAGACATTGGGCTTATCCACGCTGTCGAGGTCAACAGTAAATTTCCACGTTTGTTGCATTCCATATGATAGAGATAAGATTCGTGACATTGATAGGTCGCCTCCTCAGTACCGGTATGAGCATTAAACATCTTAACATCACCGGCATAAGTTCCAAGAATGAGATATTGCTGGCACGGTGAAAAAGTACAGCAAGTAAAAGTACCCTCGACATCGGTTGTACGAAATGATTTAACGGGACAAAATCTGCTATAAATATGCCTACGATCGAGTCTTCGGCCATCCATGCCAAGTGATCTTCTGGCAACGCGTACGGTAACATTCATCGCTGATGAATTTTTCGTACGTGGATCGGGACACTTGTGCGGCTCAAGAAGATTAAATTGTGGACAAGTGACCATTGGATTTTTGCAAAGTGCATGCTGATTCGTAAGATACTCAGTTATTATTGAATCGAGAGTTATCGTAGCGACATTTGTCGTTGCCAGTCCCGGACCACCTCCGCCAGGATCTCGTGAAATTTGTTTTTGCAATGATCTACTAGTTGGCGTCTGTTGAAGTTGATTCATAAGGGGACAACTCGTTGTACTTGCGATCTGTTGTTTATCCGTTTGAGTGTGTTTTTTCTGATTAATTTGTAATTTTATCGGTTGACTGTTGGTACAGACTGGACTGGCTAGACAATCCGAGAGTTTTATTCGTACAGAGCTCTGACCGGAAATTGAGGGTGTGCTCGAACATACGACTGCATGACTGATAAATCTCGATGTGCTCGAAGTTGGTGTATTACCATTTCTCGATGGTCCATCCCGTTGATTGCATCTGCTCGTGTTGTAAAGATTAACCGGTGCACCAGGTGAAAAAACTACGCGTGTAGTTGTCGCTGGACTTCTGTAAGTAAAAGGCTGATAAGTCGTGACTGGTTTCATGATTGTGTGAGAATCAAGATTAGCCTCTTTTTGTAATGTCGTGGCAGTTTCGCTCATTCCCTTGGATATGAGATGTTGATAAATTAGCTGATTCAATTGTTGCTCGTTGTACTGTATTCTCGTTTGTGCCACGACATTGGCACGATGAAGGCTGACAAGTGATATTTCATATTCTGCGCCTGTTGGTTTTGCCTTTCCCGAGACTCGTTCCATGAGCTCGAGGGCATATTTTTGAAACATTACGTGTTCCTGACGTTTTTCTTGGAGTATTGGATCCTTCATGAGAGCCTGAATCTGTCCATCAGTAAACATTGGCAATTTACTGACAATCTGACGTACTTTTTCGCTTCTGGCGAGACCTGCCAATGCTCGACAGGCCAAAGCTCTTATGCTGTCCGCATCGGTTATCGGTGTTTTTACCATCATCAATTGTAGCAATACCATTATACCGTTATTCGAACGTACGCTTTCCCATACTTTTTGTATCAATTCCTCGCTATTGTGAATATTTGTTTTTTTCTTTGCCGAGCCAGTTACGGAAAAACGTGCGACATTTCCACCGACCCTGTTGATCGGTGCACAAACACAATTTACAACAGCCCTCAGGGCAGCTCGTTGAACATCCGCGTCAACAATTATCTCACACTCGGCTGAGGCCAATAGCAAATTAATGGCCATTGTCATTGACATATCGGGCATATCGACACGATCGCATAAAAGCAACATTACCTTGGGAACGACCGAGCACATTGCTATGACATCGAGACAAGATCTGACAGTTTCGGCGATAGAAGTTGTGTGAACTCTTGAGCTGTAATTCCATTCTCGGGCAAACGCGATAATTTGAAGCAAAAGTGTTATTCCACCGAGACGATAAAGCTCTTCGACAGGAGGCCAATGGGCTCTTACTGACATAAGTTCCTGAAGTGTTTCGACCTTTTGTTGAACTTCCTCGCTGCTTAATTTGCATGCTTTGTAAGGGGGAAGCGAGGGCTGCCAAGTGTCACGTTCCGTTCTTGCCATTTCCATTCTTTGCAACTGTTCGGCTTTTAAATACAAATGTGCCTCCATGTAACGTTTAAGGGCAACAGCAACATGTCGGACAATTTGCCTCGAGGCACATTCCTCGTCATCGTTCAGTGCTGGCTCTTCCTCGATATTTAATATCGGCAGGGTTGATATTACATTAAATAATTTTCTTAGACCATCCTGTGCATCAAATTCCTCGAGTATTACTTTAAAGGGGAAGGAAAAACCGAAAAACATCGTTGCGTGACATCTTCCAGAATCGTGACTACGCTCCAACAGCCAAAGTGCATAAGTAACGAGATCGCTTATTATGTGTTTTGGCAATAGGCAAACTCGTTCCATTGCATCCTCGCAATAGGCAAGATAGTACAGACATATTGAGACTCCTGTTGCCGCGACGCTCGGTCGCGGCACATCGAGCAATTTTTGCAAACCTCCCATATTGAGAAATTCGATTGAAAATTTTTTGTGACACAGCAAAGATGCGAGATATTTGAGTGCCTCGAAAGCGAGACGACTGTCTTTAGTCTCGCGTACGTTTATATATTTGAGAATGAGCTCGAGGGCATTTTGTTCAAAAACGTGACCGAGAAATTCTTGATACTCCCCCATTGGTGTGAGATAACGTAATATGAGCATCTGACGAGTTGCCAGGGTTGGTGGATGAATTTGTACATTGCCAATAACGTATGTTTCGAGCTCGGCCCACGAGGAATTGGAATTACCCTCGAGAAGGGTCGAGGGTGTACTGGAGTTTTGAGACGTGGCTCGAGTTAGATTTGATTTTGCAAGGGTCGTCAAAGGTCGTGGAGTGTCCACTCGATGATTCTGATTCTTTGATGGTGTTACTTGGGAATTAGTCGAATTATTTGGAGTTTTTGGTATCGCGGTTGGCGGCGACATTATTTCGGGATATGAATTATCGGTAGTTTTTACGGGTGTCGTTGGGTCGAGCATTTCTGGATTGCTCTTCATTTTTTTGGTCGGTGGAGTTTCGTCAGGACTAGTGAGGGCCTCGTCGTCCGAGCAAAAACTCGTTGGACTTTTTGCCACACCGTTTTCACGCTTTTTGTCTCGTACTTTTCGCTTTCCCGGCACTCCCTTGTGCTCCGTGTCGCCATGGCTGTTGCGATTATGGCCAAAATGAGCGAATGGTCGGGCATTCGCGGCTGCCACTTGTCTGTCCTCTTGCGCTTTGCTCTGTAATTTGTGCAATCTCTGAAGCATCAGTGGCACCATTTTACCATTTTGTTCACGAAATCCTGTTGCTATGTCTTGAACCTCCATTGCTGCGGCTAAAAGACCCGTTGCGTAACTTTGCAGGGGTTCGATGCTTTTTTCGGCCCATGAGAATAATCGATGAATCAGACCATCCATGTCTGGTTGAAATACCGCTGATGTTTCGAGGCCTGGCAGAATGTCCAGCATCAGGCGACAGGCTGCTATGTTTAATTTTCTAACATCTCGGCCGTTTATTCCGGCTCGAGTCCAAAATGTGTCACGGAGATAATCGTTTATGAGCTGTTGATGAGAAAAAAAAATATTTTTTTTATTTAATAAATTATACAGCATCTTGGCAAAAAAAAAAAAACCCTCAAAGCCTTCGTTGTATGTATTATTTTCATTATTTTTATGAAACGAGTTTGCCTCCCTGTCCATGATTTAACTCTTGATTAATTATTTCAAAAGTTCTTTTCCGAATTTTGGGTAAAAAATGAGTTAGATAAGAATATAATGAAATATGAAAAAGATTTCTTCATAGTACTCTTGATATTTTTTTCTGCACTTTTTGTTCCTTTAGATATTAAGCAAAAAAATTATTTTACTTATTATTGAGAAAATAATTAAAGTCAAATCAATGAATAATACATTTCATGATTTGATTTATGAAAAAAAAAAACTTCAAGAAAATTACTTTTTTGTTATTGATTTAAAAAAAATGAAAATCATAACTAATTCATAAAAAAAAAAAAAATTATAACGATCTTAGATCATTGTTTATGAGACAATGGACGAAAAATGTCTAATGTTAATTTGAAAAATGATACTCTTTGTTTTTCTCGCTCCTTATCTTGTTCGTTATGTCCCAATATTTGTAAAATGATCCTTCCTGCTTGTAATTGCATCATTTAACTTTTCATTAATTATCAAAAATGATTTTCTTATATAATTTCGTATTGCAAAATATTGTGAAAAATAATGTAATGAGTCATCAGGAAGTAACACATGTTAGTTTTATTTGATACATTCTTTTCTTGATGTTTTTGTTCAAAAAATTGATTATAAACGTGATATCACCTGTAATTAACCCTTTCCACATAAACATGGGTCTTTCGTGTCTGGTCGATGCAATTTATCTCCCCAATTATTGATTATTCTTTGATAATTAAATGATACTCAACTTATTTTTTTTTCCAAAATAAAGTAAAGGCTAAATTCTACTAAAGTATATTCACAATTTTTTCCGGATTTTTAGAACGACTTTGAATAGGGGGAAAAGTTGTCAAACTCAAAAGACCCATGTTGTATGTATCAGGTACAGTTTTTCACGTGGTATGGAAAGGGTTAATAAAAAAATAAAAATAAAGCTGTTAATTATAAAAAATAGAGAAATAAATAAAAGCTGATAATTTAAAAGTACCAATGTGTAGCCATCTGTGCAAAGTCTAGAAAAAGGTTTGTCGCACTGGAAAATACTGGAGGTAATGTCTAGAAATTTTACAAAATTGTGCAAAAAAAAATTCCCAAAAGTAGCAAAAAGCAAAAATAAGTCTCCTGGGTCAAAAAAATGTTCATACAAGGAAATAAAATCACCTTTCCGAGCTTTCTAAAAAATTCTACAATAATTCCATCAAAAACAAATTACCTTTGTCATAAAATTATCTTTTCTAAATAAAACTTTGAGTATGTGTCCAAAATTGCATTCGGGATCAGTTCTCGATGGGTGTCTCTCATCAAAAGGATCAGGATCCATCTTGAGGTAGTTCTCAGTCTCCAGTTCTATGATCTCGGCGAGTCTCTGTAGAGTCGGTATGGGATCGTAAGTGGGCGCAGTGTGATCTTCCTCCCATTGTCGAAGTATTTGCACGACATCGGTTACTTCTGCCAATGATTCGGCAGTTGCCATTGCAAAAACCTACGAATTTAAATAAAAAAACACAAAAAGCAACATATTATTCGTAAAAATCTCAGCAAATTTCGATCATAGCTCATTTCGCGAAAAACATAACCTCAAATGCTAAATTCTACAAATGCCGTACAAAATACGATGATAACTCTTGCAATCTCGTGATTTAAAAACTGGCCATACGTTATATCGAATCTTTTTGCACAAATGAACAATCACAAGATAAAGTTTCGATAATTTTTTTGCGACGTACGGGAATTATATCTTATGTATATAGTCGTACAGAAAGAAAAAAAAACGGTATGTAATACGAACGTGTCGCGTGTGTTCTCCGCTCAGGTTATAGACAGCTACTGTACTGGACCACCCGACGCTGTTGTTCGCACGAGAGAAACAAAAAAAAGAAAAGAAACACGCGTGTATATATATATATATATATATATATATATATATATATATATATATATGATGTATATCAAAATCGGTTTTTTTTGTGACAGCTTTTCCAGAAGCGGCACATGCGTTTCCCGTTAACGTAAAGTTTTAATAGAGATTCGAAAACGCGACTGGTAATGTGACCGATGATTTTTATATTGTTTCGCAGCTTATACGACACAGCCGATATTTCGCGTGGTTCTCGACGAATGTCTATAGTTCTGTATATATATATATATTTATATTTATATATATATATATTTATAATGGAACTCATACGAGAGCAAGAGAGAGAGCCGCGTGTCACACACACACGCCCAGTTTGCCGCGCTACTGATGTGAAATTTCAATGCCCGTTTCCACGGAAATATATTACTATATGTTTTAATTCGTGTTACTCACACAACGCTATGAGCGCCACTGGTACGTTGGTTGAGAAGAAATCGCGCATGGTGGCGCCGGGACCGCCGGGAATAGAGAAAGCTTGTGTACTTGTGCACATGCGCTATGCGCATCGTTAGTGTCGTACGCGATTAAATGCGATACACATTGTGAGTGTGAGTAATTGCGAATATTGAAAATTCGTACAATTCGTACGTATATAAATGAATTATCGATTACTATCGTTCGGTGATTCACCATGTTTTGAGCATTTGATTAAATATTACGGGAACGTAATATTTATCAATCATGGCCAAAAGATTCGGCAAAGAGTTTGACAGCAATTCCTCACCAGCCAAAAGAGCCAAAATCTCAAGTCCAAGTCATGGAATTGTACCAAAAGAGGGACAAAGCTCGACTTCTGTTGTCGGGAGAAACAACAAAAATGAGGATCTTTGGGGCGATGATTTTGACGATGAAGCCATTGAGAAAATGGATTTTATCGTATCTCAAGTTTGCTCACAGGTAAGTGCAATTTTTTTTTCTCATCTTTTTCGTAATTTCTTTTTTTATTTTTTTTTCGTGAATTTATGAAAATGTTTATGTTTACGAAAAAAATTTTAGGATGTCAACATTTCTGTAGATACGAGAGTTTCTGGACATTCTCAGATGAAAAATATACTTGGAAATGATGAACAGCCAGTGGCATCAACCAGTCGTGCATGCAACGATCGTCCAACAAATCCCAAACTTTCGAGGCTCAAAGAAGAGTACAGACCTTTGTCATTGAACAGAAATACTAATGGTGTGGGACAAAATATTCATGCACATTCACAAAAACTTGGCTCATCCGAAAATCTCAGAGGAATTTATGAGGATGAGTCAATGATGGTTTTTGATGATTTTAAGAGTAATCTGCTCGAGAGGAATAATTTAAATTCGACTTTTCAACGAAAACGGGATGTAGTTCTCGACTCTGGTAAGATTTTTTTTCAACAAAAGCCGAAATACCGACTGAAGGTAAAAAAGGGCTGTACCTAGTTTTTTTTGTTAATCCTTTGAAATTTTGTGGTATCAACGTGAAATATTGCCTTAGTGAGAATCTGTCTTGTTCCCGAAATCTCGAGATGTTTGCAAAAAAATAAAAAGTGGTAACAATATGTGTCAAAGTGTTTTGTATGACGTGAATTTATAATGAAAAAAAAAATCAAATCCAAGTTCAAATCCAAAGTATTATCCCACTTATAACAATTGCCTGTGTTAAACGCCGTTTTATATTTACTTTTCTTGTAATTAAAAAATTTTAATCTGGAATTTTAACATTTATCTGGTAAAAATGGTCATTATGAAAAAAGATTGATAGAAAAAAAAAGACTTTTTGCAGTTTATAAACGTGATAAAATACTTTGCATCGACTTTATGTGTGGCAACAATTTGCAAAGCTATTTAATAGCTTTTTTTTTGTGTCTCTTTTTTTTTTTTTATAATAAAAAGATGACACAAGTCTGAGAAGATTGGAAAAGCTCGAGCAAGAAAACAAGAGATTACTGAATGACTTTATGACAAAGGAGGGCGAGACGGTATTTTTACGAAATCAGCTTCAACAAACGCAATTACGGGCTGAAAATGAAAAAAATGAAAAAGCACGTTTTATCGAGGAACAAGCGAGCCGGCATCGATCAGAGCTCAATGCACTTCACAAGGAAAAAGAAAATCTGAAAACACAGAATGAATTTCAGGTTTACCTTTTTTTTTCATACTTTATCTGTTCATTTTCATTCCAGCGAATTTAATTTTTCTTCACGACTTTTTCAGGCATTACAGCTGGGCACTCTTATGGACAGATGCAAATTGTTAGAAACTGGCACGGTAAAATTGACTGCACCGCAAAAGGCCATCATTGCCAATGATTCACCAAACAGAAGTCGATTTGGCAATTTCAATCGTTCGGTATCCGCTACAAAACCGGTGAAAGTGATTGAGACAAGCGTTCAAACAACCACCATTCAAAAGCCGACAAGTTTCCTAAAAACGAGGTTACATGGTGAGTTCTTAATAAAAAAAAAAAAAACAGAATTAATGTAAAAAAAGTGAAAAAATTGAAATCAATGCTATTCTCAATGCCAGTTCATCCCCTGGATGGTATACCTCAGTCTATTTTCGAGCGATCGCTACCAGAGAAATCGGTCGTTGATATTCAGATCGTAGAAAAAATTGGCCAGAAGAATTTGCCAATTTTACAAGAGGAAGACACCTTCAGGATATTCGGTAGATAAAATAGATTTAACAACACAAATTACATAATAATAATATGTACTGATTCGTAAATAATTTCCAGAAAATCCTGTTTTGGTTAAACCGATCGTGACCGTTATCGATGGTGAGAAATTGAACATAGAATTTATTTTACCGGATATCGCTGTGATTATGAAAAAAACGAGCGAAGAAATAAATTCCGAGGATTGTATTCCAATCGTGAATAAAGTGAGCAAAAGAAATGATAAATTTTTAAATTATATTGCACCACCAGAACATTTTTTTTTTCCTGCAAGTATAACATTTCGTATGATAAATCGATAAGAATTTTTACACTTTTCTTTCGGATGTAAAAAAAAAAATACATTTACAAAATATTGAGACTGCGGACTTACAATATTTCAGATAGTTGCGACGACTCGAGAATTGTTGCTGAATTCAACAATAGTTCTTCAAACAATTTCCACAGCTATGAAGAATGACGATATAAGAGATATGAATGATTTGTATTTTTCCAATTTTTACGACAAGACGATTGATTACAGCCAATCGATATGTGATTCGAAAGTTTGGTACGAGAAAGAAAGAGGAATAGAGGCTAGAAGAGCTATGGGCACATTGTCCTATGTCGCTGAGGCATCAAATTATCTCAGCGATTATATTGCCGGAAAAACTCGTTTGATCATAGAGAATGATGGAAATTACAGTAAATACAACAAACAAATGATTCGATACTCTGCATGGGAGAAAAAATATCACAAGTTTGAGATATTGGAAATGATCCTCGAGTTTGTTACTTCGCTCGGTCTTGTGGTAAGTTTTTTTTTTTTTTTGTTTTTTATACTATCCAAACTACGAATTGCACGTTATGTTATAATTTTTTGTTGAAGAGACGGTCACATCAATTCAGCGGTTTGATATGTTCGATCGCGAGGACTTTGCGTAACGTGCAGAACCGAGTTGGATTCTGTCCCAGAGGGTAAGTTTTCATGAAATTGAAAATATTACGAATTGTTACGATTATCAGGACAAAGTACGTAATGATTCAAAGTGGTGAAACAAACGAATGATTTACTTAATTTCATGACGATCGTACAGGAATTGAGTCGAGATATGAAAACTTTAATAAATTTCGCTCGGTCAATAACATTTAGTGGCAACAAAATCATTCACGGCAAAATAATAACAATATATTTTCTAAAGTTCCGTTTGTGGTAGGAAATATTTATCATACTTTTAATATACTTATAAAAAAAAAAAAAATCCACTACAATTGTATTAAAAAAATACACGATTCAATGACTACGAGCGACAATAATTTAGTTTTTATATTTTCGAGACTGGGTGAAAAAAAATAAATGCTTTGTTTAATTAAAGATTGAAGTATGTATCGAGCATATTCAAGGAAATGGTATTCTCGAGGCCACTCATACCTTGCTTCCTCTCCATGACCAAGATGATGGCGATTTTTTGCAAATCTACCATATTCGCCCAAAAACTTTGCTCTAGTCCAAGTACGTATTTTGCTTGATACTTATCGAGGCGGAAAAAAAGACTGACGAATAAATGAACAAAAAAAAACCAAAATTTCAGACATGACGTCGTTAAATACTTGGAAAGGCGTTTTGCATTTTACTCCAGGTACGATTTTCACAAATTTTATATAGTAATTACGAATATATATATATTTTGTTGTTATTATTCAAAATACTCACTTGTTATATTTCAGGCGCTTGCCCATTAGAAATTTATATGGCGCAAGTTGAGCGATTTCGTCTTGACCCAATCACTACTGTAAATCTGAGTCAGGCTCTTCTCTCATTCGTTCATCTCGTAATTCTCACTGAGAGCATTCCCTGGACCACAGACTCCTCAAACTCTTGCAATTGTTGCATGAGCGTTTTGACATTCGCGATAACGTTATTGTGCAATTGTTCCAAGATTGATCTACGAAAAATCGAGAAAGAAATTGCTCGTAGCGGTGAGCAAGCATCGACAAGGTTGAACAATGATTTTTGGGCCAAACTCGTTAAAAAACAGATTAACGCATTGCACACGGGTATAAGATTTTTGAGTTATCTCGCTAAACGAGATCCTGATTTTATTATCAGGGTATCAGATATCGAGGATTCTTTTTACTTGTTTATGCAGCGTGTTAACGCTTTCGATGGACTTACTCTGCACGAGAATGAACGTGAGTTATTTTTTTCCTCATTTTTTTCTTTCTTTTTTACTTTAGTTGATTTCTAGAAATTTTGACACATTAAAAAAAATATATATATTATTTACAGAAGAAAGTCTTGCCCTGATAAAATCGACTCTGTCATTCGAGAAAACAGCTACGACAGAATCGTCTTCTCAACCATCAACGAAAAAATTCAGTATTAAAAGTGCCTTTGAGGAAAAATCTGTTCCGAGCCCATCGAGCGGTCGTTGGATCGATATTGACGGGCAAAATAGTTTGTCTCAACAACCGATCGCCATGTACAAAGATGCCATGTACCTTCCCAATGGTTGACCATACACAGATATCCAATATTATTCGTCATTATGAGAATTACATGTGTTCGTCGCGAATTGTGAGACCCAGTGAAATATATATGTACAATATACAATTTAAATAAATAATTTTTCAGTAAAAACAAATAGGATTCCTTTTTTTTTTTTTTTTAATCCGTCAACTCCTCGTCGTCGCTGAAATAGGATTCGACCTTTTTGAAACGTTTTCGCGGCAATGAATCCTTTTCCTCGGGTGGCACGTTGTACTGGCCAGTCGCGACCTCGTATCTGTATTTTTCCAACTCCAATTGTTCTTGCTGAAACCAACGAAAATAGTGATAATTATTGATGAAATTATAAGGGGAAAATAAAAAGAAAAAATATCCTAAAATGCTATTAATAGATGCAAAAAATTTCCTCTGACGAAAATGCCATAGAAAATACGATAACAAAAAAAAAAAACTGTTGAAACGAAACATATATAACACTCGAAACTCGAACTTCGATATATCGAAACTAAAGCCAAAATGATAATTAGAAGACTATTTTTGGTCACGTTTGGGTTGGGTTTGGGTAGCTTTCGTATAATAAAAAATTAATGTAAATAAAAAAAATGAAACTCACGGTATGCTGTATAGCTGCGCTGAGTGTTTCCGTGTCCGGTTCAATTTCCGGCTCATTTTCGTCTTCGCAAATTTTGCTTCTCGATTCTCTGGGATTTCTTACTCCATCGTCGCTGTCGCTGTCATAATAGCTCATAGCCCCTCCTTGTCCCTCCGAATTTCTGTTTCTCTTTCTTGTACGCATTTTTTTGGGAGGGGGATTTCTCACTCCAAGAGTATTGTGACTGCAGCTGTACGAGAGATGACCCTCTTCGCCACATTCCCAGCATTGCGATTTGTCGGGATAATCCCGGCGTCTTATGAATTCGGTGCTACGTCCGTTATCAACGGCAATGGAACTTCTCACCGTTCGTCCACCGATCTTTAATAATATCACAGTGACGATTATTATTTTTTTAAATAAATTTTATTATTTATTAATTTGTTTTATTGTGATATTTCGACTATTACAGAGTCGTCCTGGTTTTTTCATCATTATTTCTATAGTTCAATTATTTGACTAACATTTTTCTTTTCAGCTGAACTCACAGCGCGGATCGCAGTCGAAATTCTTATTGTTATCGTATTTGCTATGGCATTTTCTTCATGGGCAGAGGGAAATTGCAAAAAAGCTGTGTCAATACAGCTTGTAGAAAGATTTTCTTACTCGCCTAACAATGATTTTTCGTATCGTTAGCGAGCGATGGCCTACGAGAGCTGCACCTTTCCCCAAGATCATTTCTGTAATTGGCTGTCGCTAATTAACAATAGAAACAATTGTCGCTAACGAGTTTGAAAATCCCGTCACTGGTTTGCTTGACCAGTGAAAAAATATCAGCCATTAATTTACAAAGTTTTATAAACATTATTCTGGAAGTCATGATTTTTTTAAACACAAAAGTGTTAAATTAGCCCTTTTCGCCGTTACTGATTTCCCTCAAATTTCCGAAAATCAAATTAATTAAATTTCGCTGATAAAAAAGTAAATTTTTTTGACTACTTACAAGCCTCAAGTTCTTTTTTAGGCAACACAAACAAATTAATATTTTTTAACTTTTATTTTTTATCTTTATAAAATCGTAACTGCTAGTTTTTTTTTTTAATCTGAAAATTCATGCCCATTGTTGTTTATCACTCTATGAAATACAAAAAAGGTAAAATTTTTGATTAACCATGAAAATTGCAATCAGGACAAATACGAGAACGAGATTCGAACCATCGACCTATCAATTAGAATTAGAAAAAGATCCAAATTAACCTGGACCAAAGTATCGGATTATAAAAATTCATTCATTGAGAAAAAACATTTACGTGAGACATGATGTATGTATGTATTACCTCGGTATTATTCAAAGTTTTGGCACAATTTGCCGCCTCTTCGGACTTGAGAAATAGAATAAACGCAACACCTTTGCTGCGCCTGGTAATTTTGTCTTTAACGACTGTAACCCTAAAAATTACAAAAAAATATTTAAATTTCATTCTCTCACCATATTACGTTTGACGAGCGCGCGAAAATCACAGCTCGCTGTTTTTTTTACTCACTTAACTATTTTGCCGTAAGATTCAAACATCTGATGAATGTCATTGTTAGTGAGAGAAAATGGTAAATTCGACACATAAACGGTCGATTTACTGGGCGCTATGCCACCGCTCATAATTCTTATCTCATAGGCAATAAAAACGTTGAAATTAAAATAATAACTGTACGAAAATCAACTTGAATTGGAGACAGCAGCGCATCTAAATTTGCACAGCAGTACCAAAACGATAATAGTTCGACATAACCTCAAACATATCAGTGACAACTGAAACGTTGTTATAACTCATAACCTCTAAAAGTGACTTCGAAGTTAAAGGTGAATTAAAACGATATGGAGGCTTTTCTAGTCGCTTCAAAGTCGGCACTGGTAAGTATTATTCATTTTTAAGAGTGATTTAAGAATCGATTTGATTTATTAGTGTATTTCGGAAGAATCGTCACTTTGTTTTTCAAACGCGAATTATGAGACACGACTGTACGATCAGCTGTTGAGAATCGCCCATTTATGTTCAGGGTCAGTTGCCTTATTTCGCTCGCATTGTTTTAAAAAATATTGCGGCGCTTAAAAAACAAACGATACTTTAGCTCATTGTCGAGCAAAAAATCAAAAATCCGAGTATAAATGATCACTCATGTAATATTAAAAAAAAATAAGTTGAAAGTTACCGGTCACTTTTTTGTTTATGAAAAACTTGCCCTGGTTAAAGCTGAAACGATCAGATCGTCAATCACGTTTGCACCAATCGAATAAAAACCGATGATAATTAAGTATCCAAGAATAGAATTTGTCATACGTGAAATTCTGACGTGTTATCAGTTCCCACTGCACCGTTACATCGTTTATTAACTGACGAAAGATAGTGTAGCAAGACTTTAATAGCACACAAAATATTAACAGTACATTTATTTGTTAATACTGCATGCTAATGCAAAGAATTGACGGGCGTGAAGAACGCGCTCGGTCGAAGTAACGTGAACTGACGTCACATACAACCGCATGGCGCGGCACCGCGAGCGGTTCTGATACCCACGTGACTTGTGGCGGATGTGCCGCGCAGCTCTCTTGGCGCATGACGTTTCATTCCCACTACTCGTCCCGACAGAGCAGCCGCAAAGCGCATATATATATATATATATATATATATATATATATATATATATATGGGTCATTCCATGTGAAATCGACCAATGGTTGGAAACGACCCCTTTCGATTTGGATGAATTTTGGTCAGAAGTTTCCTTTTATCATAAAACAATGTCCTGCCGAAGGAAAACAAATATATATTTTTTTTCAAAAGGCAAAATTCAAAATGTCACTGTTTTTCCGGTTTGTCAAGTTTATTTTTTGAATATCTCAAAAACTATCATAGTTACAGAGATGGGCCTGAATTTGTTCTAAAGAGGGTACTTGGGGCTATAGAAAAAAAAATATTTTGAAAAAAAATTTCAAAAAATGATGAATTTGCAGAAATTTGAAATTTAAAAATCGAAAAAATCTAAGTTTAATATTAAATTTTTGGCTCAATTTTTTAAAATATAATGCCCTGAATAGATCTTAAAATGTTCTGAAATTTTCAGGAGAGCGTTTTTTTTTTTTTCAAAGATATGAATTTATAAATTTTATTTAAAAAAAAAAAAAATTTTTAAATAAAATTCAAAAATTCACCAAAATTCATCCAAATCGAAAGGGGTCGATTCCAACCATTGGTCGATTTGCCATGGAATGACCCATATATATATACATATATATGTAAGCGCTCTTTACGTTGTATATATATATAGATGTATAATATCGTCATAAGTATAATATTAATATGAATTATTATAATAATTAATAGATAATTATTATTTTCATAAACAATATTAAATACATTTTCCAATCGCTTTAGATTATCCCAATAATTACACTTTTGGAAAAAACTTACAGCGATAGAAACTCTAAATAATAATCATAAATAATCGTCGATTACAATTATTTAAAAAAAAATGTTATTTTTAGAACGATCTGCCAAGATACGATCGAATCAAAGTTGTTTTGGGAAATTGTACGTGTGACTTGGATTCTGCGATATCCTCTCTCGTACAAGGATTTTTTTACTATCAAGATTTGACCAATGATGATAAAAATAAAGTAGCTGTTATACCTTTGATGAATATAAAGGAGAAAGAATTTCGTATAAAGACCGAGGTCGTTTGGCTTCTCAGTGAAAACGGAATTCAATCGAGTTTAATAACGTTCAGGTAATTTCCAATATTCATTTGATATATGTCAGATGATATTTATTTTTAAATTATCGATATTAAAAATTAGTTATTTATTTTTGCCAAGACAGGATTTATTGTATAATTATTAAATGAACTTTCACATAAGATGATAATTATTGATATCCATGATAGGACAATTTTTAATCCTTATTCAATTATTGATATTGAATTTATTATTGATCATTACGGTGAGAGGATTTTGAATATTTATTTAATTAGGAATCAAATCGATCTTCATGCTCTCGGAAAGGAGAAACGTTTGGATCTGACACTGGTCGATCATCACACGCTTACTGGTGAAGATTTGAAATTGAAAGATTTTGTCGTTGAAATAATCGATCACAGACCTCGAGATCCTGCCTGGTTGTGGACCAAAGCAAAGATCACTCTAGATCTAGTTGGTAGCTGTGCGACTCTCGTGGCAAAAAATATATTAACGAAAAATCCGAAAATCTTGGATGCACAGATTCGAAATTTATTGATAGGTTTGTACATATTGATTTTAATAAAATATTCACAAAATATTTGTTTGCAGCAAAATTAATAGAAAATAATGAATTGATTGATTAATTTAAATCATAATACGGAATAATCTACTAAAAAATATATAATTATATGTGATTTTTTTTTTTTTTTAATTTTCATTCCTCTGAGATGAATTTTAAATTAATATCAATTTAACTTTTTACTCTATAATGAAAACGATATTGCTCGAACATTAGAGCTTGTAATATTAACTTTCATTCAATTATCCAAAGTTTTATCATGATATTATTATATATTATAGTCTGCTTATTGTCTTTTCTTCCCGGAAAATCATAAAGTTGCACGACATGCACAATCCACCCTGTCACTAACAGAACAAGCTTGAAATTATAATCATGAAGGAACGAGGCAGCAAACTGTAAGAAACTTTATCGTTATATTCAAAGTGTACGTTTCTCTTTCCTTCCAGGATTTAAACTTCATAAATTTGCAACCCTTTACACTGAGAATTGCAAATCAAGCGACAAGTATAGTCACTCAAACTCTTCATCTCGTTAACTCTGTCACAATTTAAAGAGGTTTATACCTCAAAGTAGAAAGATGTATTTACGCTATTCTGTTAGTTCTCGTCTCAGACGGAATTGTATTTTTCATAAATGAGCAAAATTTAATTACAACCTTTAAAATTATTCCGGATGATTTTATCTATAAATAATTAAGTACAAAAATAATAATAATTTTTACAAATAAGTAAAAATAATTATTTGCCCACGTTATCATTGATTCTCTTAGTTATTATTTTGTTTGAACATTTGAACAAGTTTCTTCACCTAATGAGATGGCAATTTTTCTTATCGAACTAAAAAATCAATAAAAAGTTTGGTACGAGGAAAGAAACAAAAACAAATTTTTCATCCTCTTTTCCGGTAAAGACAAGTAAAGCCTGTTGATGCTGATTTCTCGACTGAAAAATGAGTACACTGGAGAAGCAAAACAAAAACAAAAAAAAAAAGTATTGAAGAAATAAAAAGAGAAAAGGTGCTTCCGGAATTTGCCATTTGTTACATTCACTGTAGAGAACGAGAACGATAATAGATCGTCTTACCGTTATTCTTCGTTCCTTTCTCCATTTTTTTCTAACATTGTTTTTTCTACTTTCCGGAAACTCCAAATTCAGGACCAATTCTGGTAGATACCCAGAACTTTTCGAGCGAGGCAGGTTGTGCAAAACAATTGGATCGCGAAGTGATTAGCGAGCTCGAAAGTTTCGAAGTTTCCGTGCAATCACGAGATGAGATTTATGAAAAAATTTTAAATGCCAAGACCGATATTTCCGGACTCAACGGTGAAGATTTGCTCATCAAAGATCTCAAAGTCGTGGATGACGTGGCTTTACCAGGTTTTCCAATTCTCGTTGAGGTATTAATATTAATCTACTATATATATATATATACACGCTTTATTATTATACTATTATATTGAAGGGATGGATAGCAGGCACTCTTGCCTATGTAACTCCATAAGGTTAATTAAATTATATATACACACATATATACGGGGCATTTCATGTAAAATAAGCGACCTATTATTTAAGACTTAATTTCAGTATCCTTTATAAATTAAGACGACCTTGACCCTCCGTTATTCACGTGGGGTGTAGGGCACACCCCAGCGTTCTTTTTTTTCGCACTACGCATAGAATTTTTGTTTTCTCGAGAAATTCATTTTCAATGATCTCTTTATGAAATATTGATTTTCGGGTCAAATACAAACAAAAAAAAACAAAAAATAAAACATGTTTTTAGTCCAAACGTAAAAATACTGTGAATCTAAATTTATTTCTATATGCTTGAATTGCTTTTTAATAAAAAAAAGTACATTATGATACAATTCCCAGTTTCATCAGTTCAATATCTTTGAACTTTTTTAAATATGAAATAGGACATTAAGGGGGGTTTTTTTTTTTTTTTTTTTGCTAACGGCGAGAAAAATAAAGGAATTTTATTAATTACTCGAAGAAAAGTTAAATTTTACTAAACAAATATTTTCCTATTCCAAGTCAAGTTCATTTAATAATCTTAAAATGTCATACATAAACAATCCTTAAATAATAAATGGCCGATTTAACGTGAAATGTTCCATATACATGTTCATATATTGCACCTGTCTTGCGTGAAATATATTATATATATATCCGACTTTTATGTATATATGTGACATGTTAAATCTGATCGGATAAGAGGAGAGTGTCAGCGTCAATGGACGTTTGGTCGCCCCCTCGGCAAACACTATATGAGATTATGATGCTATAAATGCGCCTGGCATTTGATTATAGTCACGCTGTGAAATAGGTATATATATATATGTATATAAATAATAACCGTTCGGAGTGTTAGGCATTCTATTATATTCTAACGCCCCTTCGATATCGTATGCATATATTCGTATATATCTATACATAAGTACACTTATGAACGTTTATATCTATATATATATATATATATATATATATATGTATAGGGTACATTGTGGGGTTCATATACTGTTCGTACTGCTGCACTGTGAGAACGGAGATTCATCTTGCTCGTAAAATTGGGAGGACTTTCTCCATGTATTATACTACAATGCTAATATATAAATATATGCATATATATATGTACATATATATATATATATATATATATATATATATATATATATATATATAGTACATATGTCGCTATACACACATAGAATGAGAAGAGGAAGCGGCTATTTTCCTATTCGATGCTCAGAGCACACGCCACGGACACACTCTACGGATTCCCGGGACGCTCTCGTGTACCAACCAACCCCCTGGAATCGCTATCGACCCATCAAACGAACAAACTTCATGCCCCGCTCACCCCATCCTACTACCCCTAACTTTCACCCGCTCGTTTCAAATAATTCATGTAATTATCGCATTAAAAATGTTTTCTTCCTTTCCCTTTACCTCTCTCTTCGTCTTTTTTTTTTTATTTTCTTTATTGTTTTTTAGAAATTCATGGAATTGCCCAACGCCCTGGAAGATGTTGGATCATTCGCGAGTGGGGGCTCATTCAACCTCGTGATTCTTCTCGGTATGGATTTAAAGGGCGAGAAAATGAGGCGTGACATGGGCGTTTTCATGCCTGGTACGAGCCAAGAACAGGAGGTGAAAATCAGGGTGAGATTCTTGCACCCCATTTCACGAAGAATAATTTTATTCCGTTTTGAGAGATTTGTTTTGTTTTTTTTTTTTTTTTTTACTTTTTCTATGTCGTGGGTTGTAATTTTGTAATACGTATATATTTCGCTCTTTGATTATCCCTCTAAGAGAGGGGTAGAATGGTGGAGAGAGAGAGAGAGAGATATCTCAACCCCACTGAATTTTCTCTCAGTGCGATTTCATCCCTCCCCCCTTCGTTCTCGCTCGCTCTCTCTCTCTATTTCTCTCTCGCTCTCTCTCGATTTCTCTCTCCCTCTCCCTCCCCTTGGTGCTTCCCATTCTATATTTTCGGTCGACAAAGTTTCGAGCACTTCCATACCAGATTTTAAGCACACCTATCTCACTCATTTCCAGCACTTCACGCTCTCTCTCTCTCTCTCTCTCTTTTGCCACCCTAAAAGCTCTTCGTGCCAAGAGAGAAAGGAATGAGATCCTTATATATATATATATAGATATATATAGAGAGAGAGGAGAGAGATCGAGCTTTTTGATGAGATATTCACCCTCTCGTATTATCTTCGAATACAACTGGGCTTACAGTTGGTAAATGCATATCGCGTGCCGAAGTGCCGGAAATTAATAAACCTTATATATGTTTCATTGTTCTTCGATGTTCCTCTTTGTTGAGAAAAATTGCATAAATTAAATTTTCAATTTTTTCTTGTGTTTATTTTGTAAGATTTTTTTTTTTGAAATCTTCAGGCTAAAATCAATATTAAATCTTACTGAATTTTTAATTATCTCGTTTAATATTGAATATTTTTTCATTATACGAATAAACAATATAATAATATTGGAAAAAAAAAAATTTTATAACAAAAAAAAAACAATCTCCAACGAGAGATATTGATAATGATAATTATTACGAAGTTTATCAGTCTAAAAACTTGGAATTGAGAATAAAAAAAAATTAACAACATGAAAATGTTAATATTGCTACGTCTCTGAACTTCAATTTGCCGAAAGAATGAAATTTTCTGTACGAAATATTTTTTTCGATTGGAGAATTATTATATGGCGAAATATTCAGCGAAAAATTTATCTCGAGAAAATTTTCTTGGGACAATTAAAGTGCTGAAAAAAATTCTCCATAATTAACGATGTCAATAAAAAATTGTTTAAATGATAAAATTCTGCGATAACTTGTCCAAAGTGATTTTCCCCGAGTAGATTAAATCATTTTATAAAAATTTACGTTACTCCATTCATATAAAAAAAAATTTAATTTCAGATCATACCGTTACTGAAAAACTTCGATTTGGGATTGGATCTAATAATGGAAAAAGATTACATGCCTAAAGAAACCGATGAAAAGGGTTATAAGTTCCTTCTGTTCAGGCAGGAAAATGGGCAGGCAACGAGGAAGCAAATACTCCCGATTATACAAAGCGCATTGGCCGAGCTTCGTCGACAATGTTGATTGTCCTGTTTCTCTCTCTCTCTCTCTTTCTCTCTCCCACACATTAATTCCCATCGAGTTTTCGTTGTGTGCAACGTGCAGCATGCTAAAACTACCGCCATTCCTGGTATAAGCTCGTCTCCATGGTTCTTGATCAGCTTCCCCTTCCTCGTTCAAACATTGGACTTTGTATTAAGTTAATTAGCACTCTGTAATTATACTGGCCTGTGCGCTTGTTTCGTCGTTACCTCTCTCTCTCCCTCTAACTCTGCTTTTCCTCATGTTTGAAATACACGTATATTTTATGGAGTCTCGTTGACGAATTAAATAAAGTAATTTTACGGAAAATATCATGAGCCTCAGGCATTCATATCGATCCATCTGACTCTGTCCTGCTTCGTATCGTTATACTATTATAATTTATTATTCGAACTACCATTCGAAATGAGAGCACGTTTTCTCTCTCTCTCTCTCTCTTTGTCATTATTAAAATACCCAACTCGAATGAAAATTCCATGACTCATTATCGGCGTCCACTCTCTCGTTACTCTTGTTTCTACAATATTCATCTGCTATATA
Organism: Dyspetes luteomarginatus; assembly: GCA_963669185.1. Lineage (NCBI taxonomy): Eukaryota > Metazoa > Arthropoda > Insecta > Hymenoptera > Ichneumonidae > Dyspetes > Dyspetes luteomarginatus. The sequence continues at coordinate 14,648,442 of OY769910.1, read as the reverse complement.
TATATATATATATATATATATATATATATATATATATATATATATATATATATGTTGTGCGTGCGCGTATACATGCATTTCGACATTATATTTTCTCGTTTCTGCTGGCGCATCGAAATTCAGCCTCGAGGCAAAACGAAATATCTGCGTGGTTATACCAAAATGACTGCGTGTGTCGAATTGTTTCCGCAAGCCGCGAGGATTTGTATGCGTTTCACGCAAATTCCTTCATATGCGCAAGGGCTATTTTGGGTGAAATCGAACGATTTTTTTCCTCGAGCATAATTCTTTGATGTTTAATTAACGCGAAATGATTATAAATTAAAAAATTAATTAAAAAAAAAAGCCTATCAAGATTTTTTTTCCATCAGCCTCGGACACTTTGGAGTATTCCATGTGAAATAGACTGATTTTGGGTCGAGAAAATTTTTGCATCGGTCACGACTGAAAGAGAAATTGAAAAAATTAAGAAAAATCAACGCCCCATTTTTTTCCCTCGAGCTGAGACAGAACAATTTTTTGCTAAAGAAATATTTGTAACACATAAAAAAAAACTACTAAATATATAAAAAATGAGAAAAAAGCTAATTAATAATAATTAGCCCTAACTTTTGTTTGACTATTTTCATTTTTTCAAAATATCATTCACAGTTTTGATTCTGAAAAGTTCTCTTCGCCTAAAAATTGTTTCACTTCACGTAAAATGCCCCATGCACATATCCACCTATATAGCAAAATACAAACATTAATCTCGCGTATGTAGAGAGAGAGAGAGGGAGAGAGAGAGACAGAGAGAGAAGAGAAAAAATGCTGTGGATCGATTCAATTTTCTCTCGTACCCAAAACGTTATGTAAGAGATAATATCAACGAGTCAGCTGTAGTATAGGGAGTAGGGGGAAACTATGTAACGATGTTTAATCACCCTGAAAAGCTCGAAATTGGTTTTACATTTGAACGGGTGTGTCTGTATTGGCGTACGAGGTAAAGCTAGAGTGTCTTTTTTTTTTTTTTTTTTTTCTCTACGAGAGATTTGAAATTCTCGTTCTCATACTCTTGTCCATATAGTTCGTTCTATATACATATATAGACTTATCCATCGCATATTTTTTATCTCTTTCCCTCCCCCCTTGGGACTCGAAAGGTTTATTCTTTCGTGTGGAATTGAAATGGCATTCCATTTGTAATTATCTGCTATCACGACATTAGCTCTTCTTCGCGAGAAAACGACGACGAGAATGTAGAAGAATGGGAGGAAGGACGATAAAAGCTTTTATAAGAATCGACGGTGCGACGTTGATTTCTCTCTTTCTCTCCCTTTCTCTTACTCTCTCTTTCTCTGGGTGAAAAGTCTTTCTGTATGAACGATGACGTTTCGCGGTATATATGCTATATATAGCATATACATATGGACCATTCCAGAGGATATCGATACAGGTCCATCCTCTGTCAGCTGTAAAAAATTTCAAACTACATCTCTGAACGAGCCAACTTACGATTTAATCGATTCCAAGTATACATTGCAAACCTAAAAAAAATAAAAAAAATAAGGCGAGGACGAGCTCACTTTGGCATATGATTATTTTTTTTAATAATTTGCAGAGAATTTTTGTGTTTTTTTTTTTCCGATTATTACATAGTACCTTATATCTCCTGTATTTTTTTTTGCCTGGCCAAAACAATTTACTTAAAAAAAACTGCATGCCTTTTAGGACTGTAATAATCATAGAAAAAAATGAGAGCGAAATCCCAAAGGGTGCAAACGTCACCTGCCTCGTCATTTGGCCTCGAATGCCCCATACAAATGACGTAAAAAAAAATATATATATATGTATATGTACACTGGCTTCAACATTGTGGATGTTCCTCGCAGTAATTCGAAATTGGAAAGAGCCGTGAGTATTGAACGAGGGTGAGTAAAAGAGATAAAGAGAGAGAGAGAGGGAGAGAAGGGAAAAAACGAGCGATAAACTCTCCTTTCTTTCCCTTTCGTAGCACCGGCCATACACGCTGCACTTTTTTAATAAACTTTTTTACAAGCCCGCAAACGCAGCGGGGATGCTGCGGACGATCCTTATTCTTAAAGCTGTGGCAACTCTCTCTTTCTTTCTATATCGTGGACGACCCCCATTTTTTCTTTTCTGTTCTTCTAGCTCCCCAGGAAGGACTGAAATTACGAAAGTTTCGAGATTCCACGTGAAAATTCTTCGCCCCCACCTCGAGAGTTGCCTCGCTTTTTTTTTTCTCTCCCCCCTTCGCGCTTCTGTGGTTACAATATATAAAGTAAATCTGTGGGCTATATATATGTTTTTCAATGTACTGCTGGGTACATCTGCGTGTCAGGGGAGGTGAGAAAACGTTCGTGCATCGAGAAATAAAGGATTTATCGGATTTGAATACATTTCATTTGTGCCAAATAAGTTTAATTTTTTCTTCCTTAATTTAATTTATTTGAATTTTTTAATTAAGAAATTTCATCAATTTTTGTTCTTATTTTATCAAGGTAAAGTTTTTCTTTTAAATAAACTTTATACTCGACGAAATAAATATGTTTTTATTTATTTTCTACCAGCTGTGCCCGCGACTTCGTTCGCGTGCGCAAAGTTCAATTCTGGAGATACAGTTTTTTGACTATATTGTAGGAACCCTTTAATTTCCCGGGATAAAAAGTATCCTAAATGTTGATCCCAGGATACTAAGTTATCACTATGCCAACTTTCATCAAAATCCGTCCAGTAATTTCGTGCGTGCACAGACGGACAGACAGACAAAAATTCAAAAAATGGTATTTTTTGTTTCTACCAGTTCCAAATATTCCTCCAAATATATGTTTTCGTAATGAAATTCAATGTACACCCCTCTATAGTTTTATTGTATTTATACATATTAGCAAAATCACCGAGTACGAATGTTTGGGTAGAGCGACGAAAAAGGATTAAAATATTTAAAAAAAAAACAATGGATTTGAATTTATTAAAATTTACTTGGATCTTTATTGACCGAATGAGTCAAATTTTTCATTTTAGTTTGATCGAATAAATTGTTTTTATTTTTTGGCGATTAATGTCCATTTTAAAGGAATCACGGCTGAATAATATTCACAAAGATCGAGAATTAAAGCTCTCTCTCTCTCCGTTAGAGACTCATCGGTATACATTTGAAAACAAAGCACTTATGCTCCGAAGCTTTATGCATGAAATATACGATCGGCAAGCTATATGTACAACGACGAAAAGGGCTACATATAATGGGCTCTGACTATAATGCTCTACAGATACAATGGAGCCTCCTTTGAAGGTACCCAAGCGTTGAGGGAACCATCGAGAGAAAGAGAAAGAGCGAGAGAGAGAGAGCGAGAGAGAGAGAGAGAGAGAGAGAGAGAGAGAGAACGAGAGAGAGAGAGAGAGAGAGAGAGAGAGAGAGAGAGAGAGAGAGAGAGAGAGAGAGAGAGTACTCGTCATACTCGTACACTTTCTCACTCTCTCACTCTCATTGTACCGAACCCTCCTTCGTATAATCGCATTATATATGTAGTATACTGCCGAAAACCCTCCATCGCCCTTTTGGGTTCTCTGCCTCGATGCTCGTCCTCGCGTGTGTTCTCGAGTGGCTCCACATATAGTTAAGCGAACTCATGCGTTTGTAGCACTACAAAATAGTCTCTGCTCTCTGATAGACTGTACACAACGAACGTAAATGGCAGCTTGGACTGAGACTATGAAGAATTAATTACAGCCAAGCTCCGATACTTGCAAACAACTCAAAGTTTCAAAGTATTGACTTTTTTGATATACGAGATAACGAGGAATAATAAAACGATTAGCGATCGCAGCAATTTGTTAAATTTTAATTAAAACTAATCTGACAAGATTAATTATAAATAATAATCAGTCGATTAAGTGAGAAATAATTTTGGTACAAATGGTAAAAATAATTCTTTTCTACACTCAATTTGCTCAAGATGCTCAATTACACTCAAGATGCTATCATTATAATTTTCAAAAAATTATCTCTTGACTAATTGTGACACCACAGGCATATTTTTCCATCACAATTCATTCATTCGCAAATAATTTCTGAATTAGTTAGGGTTGAAACTAATTTTAATTCTCGTATTTCCATCGTTGATAAAAGTCTTGACGGTGCAACAGCGAGTCATGATTTAAAAAAAAAAATATTCCCTTCCTATGCCATAAAATCTTGAATTAATGAATATTCACGTTGGCAAGGCTGCGGTGTTGCACACACCTCGATTATACTAGTCTCATGTCGAGTATCCATACTTTTCCGAGGGCCAAGAGAGAGAGAAAGAGAGAGAGAGAGAGAGAGAGAGAAAGAGAGAGAGAGAGAGAGAGAGAGAAAGAGACCGCACAACCGAACGAGGAAAAGCTCGTATCCCTGGTAAATATCAAATGTATACCCGTTACATTGCGGTCCATTTGCAAGGGTTGCTGGTATTTCTCTCTCGCCACTATAGCTAGAGCACGTACCACATTGAAAGCCAAGTTCTCTCGCAATAGTAGCAGCAGCAAGAGAGCACCCATTAGCGAATCGTTCTATAATTAATCGAGCTTATCTCGTGTTTCAGGTAGAATTGGATAGTATTATATATAAATATAATACTGTATTATGTATATTGCATATCATAATACGAGAGAGAGAGAGAGAGAGAGAGAGAGGGAAGGTAAAATATACGAAATATCCCCATTTATGTTGGCCAAAGGGCCAGCTAATTTCCCTCCTTCCATTTTCCTTCCTTTCCACAAACAAACAAATACACTTACACGCACACATGTTTGTATATATATATATACATCCAGCTTTTTTGCCAGCTTCACAGGCATCAGTCGAGGGTAAAAAAAATCACCGTCAATAATTCTTCGAGAGTCTCGCGGGGCCACGCCCTGACGATGGTGTGCGTATATATATATATATATATATATATATATATATATATATATATATATATGACACAAAACACAGGATGCTACAGATGTTTCGCATTACAGAGGTCCACGCTGGGGAGCTTTCCCTGCAGCTAGCGAGAGAGAGAGAGAGAGAGAGAGAGAGAGAGCGCGCGAGAGAAAAATGGAGGGACGACGGAAAATAGATTTAAAAATATTTCCGTCCTCCATGGTGATCGAATGTCGAGAGGAAAAGGTATTTTATCGATGGATAGCTGAAACATTTTACGTTTTCTTACGGGTTGTTTTTCCGCGGATGGCAGAGTGAAAGAGAGAGAGCGAGAGAGAGAGAGAGAGAAAGTGAGTAAGAGATGAGGAAAA